>WEIV01002532.1:35387-143842 GCA_013390005.1 Calyptomena viridis
CACACTAATATTTATGTACATTGTTCAGGCTTGCATCTGAAAACTTACAAAAACTGGCATCTTGAGTTTATCAGACAGCTTTGTATTCACTCTCCTCCTTTCCTTTTTGGCCATGTTTTGTTTGTCTGTTTTTTGTTTATTTGTTGATGATTTTTTTCAATAGAACAGTGTCACTGTGAGTGTCAAAAGTGAAATGTATTTCAGAGGGGTCTATGTTTTCATTGTAGTAAGTATCCAGAGTAGTTCAAGAGACAAAGCTTGAGGAGGAAAGCAGTGGAAAATAACTAAATGGGTTCAAAATAAGCACTCTGCAGACCTCAGACTGGCAAATCATTGTCTTAGCTTGGCTAATTAGTGCTGGAACCATATGCTTTTGACAACGTACCTTGTATTTTGTTGTGAACTGCTTTGTGTCTGGAAGATTCTGAAATTGGACAGAGTGGAAATGAGACTTTGTAACCCCTTGTGTAGACATATCTTGAACTCCTATATTGCATGCTTAATTCTGTCAGGTCAAAGCCTATCCTGAATTATTCCATGTATCTATATAGATAGACGGGTGTTACCGATATGAGTATCGCATCTTAAATAAAAGATACAGAATAACCTTCATATCTGACTTCTAATTGTGGGTCAAGGTAACTGAAGGATAGAAAAATCTGAACAGTTGATAGCATACTAACCATCAAACAAGTTCAGGATTCATTCACAAAAGTGAGTCTTTACAGACACAGCCCATGGGAAGTCCATGGTGGAACAGATATCCACCCTGCAACAGATATCAACCCTNTAACAGACGGCAACAATAGAAATCAGACCTGTAAGGCAAATTTGGGCCTACTCAAACAAAGATTCCCACCATGGAAAAGTGTGAGAAAGAAAAATGTTAGTCCAGACCTAAGTGAAGGTAAAGGNAAAGCCACAGCCCATGGAGACCCTGCACTGGAGTTCTTTTCAGGAACTACAGCTCATGGAGAGAATCCCACATAGCAGCAGGTGTTCTGGCAGGATTTGTGGTCTGCAGGGGATCTTTACTGAAGTAGTCCATTCCTGAAGGGTTGTACCCAATGGAAAGGATGCACACTGGAGAAATTCTTGAAGAACTACAGCCCATGGAAATGACCCATGTTGGAGATGTTCCNAGGACTGTATGAAAGTGGTACCTCAGAAGCACAACTTTGAGACCATCATTAATAAGAAGACCAAAAGTGGAACTGATGGGACACTGTCAGAATCCATGTGGTGGTGATCTTTTTACTTAACCTNAAGAGTGCAAGGAGGAAGGACCCTCAAAGACAAGTGTTATGATTTGACCACAACTTCCATTCCCCATCCCTCCTCAGTGAAGGCGGTAGAAAAGTTATGAGTGAAGTTGACCCTGTTGGGGAGAGTGATGGAGTGGTTTGATGGGCCTGGAGGCCAGCCAAGGTCAATCCACCACAACCACAAAGATGTTTTGAATGTAAAGAGAGCTACACTAGCAAAGTCATGTTTGGTACCAAAGTGGTAAAGCTATCTTCCTTTACCAAACCATACCAAATGACTAGCTGTGGCGCTCTCTTCAGGGTTACAGGTCCTGGTGGTATAGCTTCAGGGATGCAGCTTTGACTGACACAGCAATGCCACAGGCCTTAGCAGATGTCAGGACTTAAAGAATGCAGTTAATTTTCTCAAAGTATTTGAGTGTTTAACTCAAAACATTTCTTACGTCAAAGAAGGAAATTCCCATAAGATAAGCCACCACAACAGGAACTTGTGATAATAACAGACGGCAACAATAGAAATCAGACCTGTAAGGCAAATTTGGGCCTACTCAAAGATTCCCACCATGGAAAAGTGTGAGAAAGAAAAATGTTAGGTCCAGACCTAAGTGAAGGTAAAGGTTTGAAATTAGCACACCAGACCAAATTCCATCGTGGCAAGCTGTGGGAAGGTAAGCATGTCCTTATACGCGTGCCAGTCCAAGCTGTGGGAACAGCATCTACTCCCATGAAAACCCAGGGCTAGGACTGTATGAAAGTGGTACCTCAGAAGCACAACTTTGAGACCATCATTAATAAGAAGACCAAAAGTGGAACTGATGGGACACTGTCAGAATCCATGTGGTGGTGATCTTTTTACTTAACCTGTCTCTCTCTCGTTCTCTCTCTCTCTCTCTCTCTCCTCCTATTTCTCTCTTTGTCTCTTTACCTCATATTTACTGTTAAATAAAATCTGTACTATTGGCTTTGACATCTGGTCTCGTTTACACCTTAATTCAGGTAGAGGCATCTTTTAATAATTGGATCCTAACAGCAGGTGATACATCTGCTAAACTCATGGCTTTCACTGGCTCTTTGAATCTCTTGGCAGAATTTTGTCTAGTGACTAGTGTGTATAACTGGGATTCAGGTTACCTAGGGTCTTTATTTCTGACTAGGACATTGGCTTGGTGAGTGAGGTGACCTTCAGTGAGATGTCTCAGGTTGTTGTACCTCTTGTCTTTGCTGTAAAATAGAAAAAAATTAGTAGGGATTTGAAACTAATTCATTAATATTTGTAAAGAATTTGTTGATTTGTAGATACAGATGTTCTACCTTTGAATAATTCTTATGCTTACCTAACTTTAAGTGCCTTATTCTTGCCTTTATAATAAAAATGGTGATAAAACCAAATATTACAGAAAGTGATCATGTAAAATAACTTTGTTTTTGCCCAATGCTGTATTGCCATTTCTATGTATGTACTAAAACAATGACAAACCTTAAGAGGAAGATGCTAATTTTCTCCCCCTTGATTTTCAAAATATTTTTAAAGCTGTAATATAAAGGGATGCTATTTAATATCTCACAAAATCTTATCACAGTATTAAACACACTAATTGAAGCATATTAGCAATCTATGAGGCTTCCCTATATCAACTGCTCTCTCAGAATATTGAAATGGAATTTTCATTTCAGCAATTATCTAACAGGATAAGATTTTTTTCTTTTCCCCTGTATCCCATAGATATTTTATTTGGTGCCTTCTTAGTTTCACTATGACTGTGTATAATGGTTTCAAATATTGTTAAAAATTAGATCTGACCAGGAAGCAGGTAAACATTCTAATGACATCCTATTTTTGAGGCCAAGATATCTCTAAATCTTTTCTCACACACAAAATATTTTTTTGGTTTTTGTGAGCATGTATTTCAGGTGTAAGACAAAGTTGTTACCCTTCTGTCACCTGAGAGTCAAGGGCTGAATCCATCTGAGTCTGGGGTTGCTTCTTTCTTTCAGTAAGTCCTGAAGAATGACTTGTCAGCAAAAATGTTTTCCCCTGCCGTCATTTATTCTAGTTACAGTGTTATTTCTTTTCTCTCTACAGATTTCACCTTGCTTGGTGTGTAGTGGATCTTTTTGTCATCAGCAGATGGGTGTCAAATGAACAGAGAAAGATAGCTGCCATGGATAGTATTTGCAGAATTAAGCAGATGAGCATGAAATCCTTTTGATTAGACACAAAGAGAACTTAAAAGTAATAAGGAATAAATCAAGAGATTTATTTCCTATCTCTTCTTCTTTTTCCTGGAACAATAAATAGAAAGATTAGTATGTTAGCACTGGAACTATTATGTAAGTCAGACACAGCAAAAAGATGTTCTTACAGACTTGTGGATAACCTGTGTGCAGTGTACTGTGGCATTACTGTGTAGAACTTAAGAGGAAGAATGTAGGACCTCGGACAAATGTTAGGAGCTTGTTTTATGTAAGACAGAAATTTATATGCTTTATTTAAAATGTCTGTAGTAAAACATGCAGGTATATGTTCATCCATTACGCAAAACCCTCTGAGTGCCAAGCAACATCCGTCTTCAATTTTAAGTGGTTATTATAATAGTAGTAAAACAAGTTTGCAAAAACTTGTTTAAATAGAACACTTCAATAAATATACTGCCTTTTCTGTGCTCTTCTAGTCCGAGTTTCTTGTGGTGCATTTATATTCCTACATCTATCACTTTGTTAATGAGTTTTCTATAAATTGATCTTGACTGCTACTGTGAGATATAGCTTAAATGTAGTGTGGCTTAGAAACCAGGGAGATTATTAAAATATTAAAGTATGTACATTGAATCATATGGATATCTTTCTTGCTAATATTTCAAGACTAAATATTTTTTGTCTGAAAGATAACCTCTAATGAGCAAACTTATGGTCCAAGATGTACAGAGCTCCCTCTGGAGCTTTTCTTTTACCTTTTTTTTTGCTTGCATCTTTTAGTCATTTACACATCTGCAAAATACATTTAAAATTACATCACTTAACCTAGTAGCCTTTGACACTCATTTCACTTAAATACACACAAGTGTTTAAGGTACAAAACACAGGAAAACTACCTCCCTTGTCTTCTCTGTGAAGTATAAACATGAGATGGTGACAGAAATTAGTATATTCTGGGTGTAACCAGCAAGTTCAATTCTTGGTGAGAAAGTTTGTAAAAGCAAAACAAGCTCCTTGTAAAAAAAGAATATATCTGCCTAAGTGTTTACATACTCAAAAGAAACACACACATCTGATACTAGAGATTCTTGCTAACATATCCATGTGCCTGACTAGGGCATCACAATGCCTTTATTAGGATTTTACTCTAGGTCCTTATGTTTTTCCTACTGCTTGTCACTCCAATACAAAAACTGTAAATTGATTTGTTTAATGCACACTAGTGAACAGAAAGTCCGTGTTTGTTATTAGTATTCATGTTGATGACAGAAAAATCATAATTATATTTAAGTGCATATATGTACACACACAGGCAAATTCTGGTTTTTATTGTACGAGTCTCAGTAAGCTACTCAGCTACTAAGTATCATATAAGTTGCTTGAGATATTGTGACCAGATGGTTCACGGGGCTAGTAATGGATTATAGTGCTTTCTAGCTCCAGATTGCCAGTTCAAATCTGGGTCAGGTTGACACTGTCTGAAAATTATTACTGTTTGGTGGCTTATGTGAAATAAGTTGGAGACCTCAATATAGTTCCTAAAGGCTGGGTTAATATAACACAAATGTCACCAGATGATTGTTGGTTTCAGGGCTCAGGCTGAAGCACACTGAAGTCAGTGGAAAAACTTCTATTGATTTCAGTGGGTATTGAATTAGGTCTTAATTATGGAGAATGACTCCTTTGTGCTCTCAGAAGTGGTTATTTACAAAGAGGTGAAAGATGTCCATGAACTGCTCCTGGGAGACGTGTGGTGCTGCCAGCTAGGATAAAGCAGAAGGAGATTCTTATCTGTTCTTGTACTTCATGGAGTATAAGGATATCAGGATGATCCAATTCTTGACTGAAACACACTAATCTTCCTGAATTTAGGTAAGAGTGGGCATCTTCTGACAGAGTGGTAAAGAGTCAAGACCTCTGAAAGTTCACATTATCATTGTCTTGTTAGTCTTGGTGCTGGTGAACAGGTCGCATAAATGGCTCCTAGATTTTTTGCAGACCACCTGCTCTCACCTAAGGATATTTTTGGTTTTGTTTGAACAGCAGAATTCCTTTGAATTCCTTTGAAGCCAGGATGACCTGGCTTCAGTCAAAGGCACATTTTGTCACCAATCAGGCTCCATTAGTGCAGCAATGAATGAGAAGTGACTTGATCCTTGGGGATAAGTGCCATCAGAGGGAAGAAATATCAGATATTAAACACTCTTTAGTTTAACTGACTGGAAATTTAAACCAGACAAGTTAAAGTGGGAAATGAGGCACAGTATTATTACAGTAGTTGATTAGCAAGGAGATCAAACCTGTAGGAAAAATGAAGGTATCACATCAAGTTCAGATATGTGTCCAGAAGATTGTGGCATTAATCAGACATGCCACTGGATTATGTCCACTAACACTGTGCATTGAGATAGTTATGTAGTATTATTGTCAGGGGAACCAAAATAAGAGATAAAACTGAGCCACTAGCCTGCTGAACTACATGTATTTACCCCTGCCTTCTGCTCTCTTTTGAGCTTGGTTTCTAGTCCTGCTCCAGAGGCACTCAAGTGCAACTGTGATTGCATCATTTCTGTACCCCTTAAATGAAATTAATTCAAATTCCAAAATCAGCTCTTGGCTGTACACCTGAAAACAAAATGTCTAACTCATTTGACAACCTTCTGTGGTAGGGCCACCTGTCTAGTGAGTGGAGGAATTGTTGGATACAGCAGTTCTGGGCCCCACCATTTAAGGAGGATGTGAAGGAACTTAAATGCATCCAGAGCAGGACAACAAAACTGGTTAAAGGGCTGGCAGACATCTCCTGCAGGGAGTGGCTGATGACCCTGTGTTTGTCTGCTCTGGAGAGAAGGTGGCTGAGGGGTCATCTCATTGCTCTCTAAAGCTTCCTGAGGAGGGAAAATGGAGAGGGAGATGCTGATCTCTTCTCCCTAGTACCCAGTGACAGGACATGTGGGAATAGTTCAAAGCTGCATCAGAACAGGTTCAGGCTTGACATGAGGAAGGGTGGTCAAACACTGGAATAGGCTTCCTAGAGAGGAGCTGGTCAGTGTTTAAAAGGCATTTGGGCCATGCCCTTTTACTATTAGCCTTGATCAGCCCTGAAGTGGCATTGCAATTGGACTAGAGGATTTCTGTGAGTCCACTCCAACTGGACCTATCCTATCCTAAGTTATCCTGTCCTGTCCTATCCTACCTTATATACCGTAGTCAATAAAACTACAATTTCTTGTTAAAAGAAATTTAGCGGGGTTTTTTAACTCATGGAAGGATAAACAGAAACTCAGTACCTCATGGATATCTCCATGAAAACAGTACAATTTCTGTAAAGACTGTTTTGCATCATTATTCTGTGTCTGGGCTTTCTGCTTCAGTTTTAGACACCAGCCTATATTAGAAGTGAATTATATTTCAGATGCTTCATTAAGGCTATGTTTCACAATTTTGTGTGAAAAATTACCTGTACTGGATGTTTTAATTCCCTAACAATTCAGGTGTATTCAAAATTTCATATATTCTAAATTTAGGTAAAGAAAAATTACTGCCAGAAAGTCTTATTCAGTAGAATAGTCCTTCATGTAATATAGCCTTACCCTGTAAATGTTGATTCCCAGAAAAACAAGACTCATCAGTGAATGAAAAAAGATCCTTCTGGTTTTCATTCCTGTTTAAGGAAGATAAGAACTAGAAGAGAAATAGTCACTTGGAGAGTGAAAACAGAAATCTGTAAACAGACATGTCAGCTTAGCATTGCTGCTACCTAAATGGGAAAAATACGTGATATACCTACACAAAAATTTGCAGGTAAACATTGGCTTTTCCTGTGAGTCCTAGAAAATGGCTGAAGCCATTTACATGCAGATAGGATGATGCTGAGTCAAAGTTAATCAGCCTTGACATTGACTGTATTTATGCTGTTTCTGGTTGTTTGAATGTGGACAGTGCCACATTGTGCATTGCACAGTCAAGTGCTCTCAAGTTCTATGTCAAGAAGATGCATTTTTTCTACAGCCTCAGATTTACGTACTTAATTGCTCTCTGAAATTACCTAAGTTTGTTTTGAAGATCCGGTTTCTGGTTTTGATGGTGGAGTCTTGAGGAAACTGACAGTGTCTAAGACCTTGAACTGAATAAACCAGAATTTATTGTATATAGTGATCAAAATTTGCTAATTACTTCTGAAAGTAGAATATTCTCTGCTCTGTGCTCTGTGAAATTCCATGGAATGTAATTATCAGAAATCAGGACTGATATGTGGGTTGAAGACAGGGCTAGCTACCAGATATACCCTCACATACCTGTTTTTATTGGCATGTAAGAGAAAAAGGCATAAACAGATGTTCAGGAAGCAGCCTCATGATGATCATGAGAAAGGCTACTAGAAAGTATCACAGACCTTCCTCTTTGAAAGCTCCTGTTTTTCAGAAGTCTACTGGCATGCTGGAAGGATCAGAGATTGTGCTTAAACTGTAGTTATGTTATGACTTTTTAATAAAATGCAATTATTTTAATTCATATTTACTTGTGCACTCCTTCCTTCTGGTACCACATCAAACACACTCACCGAATAATTGCTTATCACCTTTGGGATAAATAAATCCTCTACTCTTGCTAACAAGGAGTCTCTGAACTGAGTGTATATGAAAGTAATTAGGAGGAGATATCTGAAATGTTCACCTGTGCAAGTAGTCTCTTATGAACACATACACAGAACAAAACAGCTTGGACAGTTCTAGTAATGACCATTTGGGCTTGAATGTTTGCTTATATTATTAGGGTATGACGTGAAAGACAGTAGTAGAATCACAGGATCACAGAATGGGTCAGGTTGGAAGGGATCACAGTGAGTCATCTGTTCCAACCTCCCTGTTCAAGCAGGGTCATCCCAGAGCACATTTCAGAGGATTGCATCCAGAAAGTTCTTAAATATCTACAGTGAGGGAGACTCCAAATGCTCTCTGGCCAATCTGTTCCAGTGTGTGGTCACCCACACAATATAGTTCTTCATCATATTCAGGTGGAACTTCCTGTGCATCAGTTTCCGGCCATTGCCTCTTGACCTATTGCTTGGCACCACCGAGGAGAGCCTGGCTCTCTTGTTTTGACACCCTCCATTCAGCTTCTTGTATACATTGATTTTGTCCCCTCTCAGTTTCCACTTCTTGAAGCAGAACAAGCCCAGCTCTCTCAGCCGTTCCTCATAAGAGAGATGTTCCAGTCCCTTAATCATCTTTGTAGCCCTCCACTGGACCCACTCCAGGAGCCCCATGTCTCTTGTGCGGAAAAGACCAGAACTGATCACTTCAGATGCAGCCTCACTAGGGCTGAGCAGAGTGGCAGGACTCTCCCTTGACCTGCTGACAGTGAACTCCTGGGTTATTTCAGCCAAATATTTACCTCTCAGTAACTGAGTTCCACCTCTGCAAAACAAGGATGGAAATATCAATCTGAACCATATAGCGTTGCAGAAAGTCTTAGAGATGCTGCAGTCCTAGATTAACAGGAGAGAAAACATGAGCCTTCTTGGAAATATCCATAAAAGACAGGGTAATTATAGTTTCTATATGAGAGTTTCACAACACCGAACTTCAGCAACCTTATTTAGGTACCCAAGTTAAATGCTGGAATCCCCAGATTCTCCACCTAGCTAGCCTCCAAAAGGCAGTTCAGAACACAACATGAGTGAGGTTCACATCCTGAATTGTCATCAGGAGAAGTTGTTAATTATACAGAAACGCCATTAAAATAACTTCCTAAGTTGTGTGCACTTTGCATTATTGACATCCATCTGTTACAAATTAACATATACCTCAGGGTTTTCCTACAGTGTGGCTACTACCCTAGTCTTCTCTCTTCCCCAAAGACTGCCTTAGATTTGACACTAGTAGGAGATTTGTAAGGCTGTGCAAAAAACCAGGAACATGTTTAACTACAGAGTTTTCCCCAGCCATTTAGATTGGTCACAAAATTTTACATTGCTTCAGTTGATAGCATGAAAAATATTTAAACTAACCTAAACAAGATGAATATCAGGAAAACACAAGGAACTGGATAAAATGTTTTTAGCTCAGCAACATTTTGGGGCTCCCTGAGTTCTATTATGTATTTTCTGAAGTATGGTATCTAAATTTCTTGCACTAGTTTGGGGCTTTCAGAAGGCCCTTAGTGATACGTGAGAGATTTCTGTGCATAGTTAACATGAACACTGAAGGAAGAATAAAGCCTTTTAGTTCCCTCCAGTCTGTGTAAATCTTCAGATGTTCTGAGCTGCCTTTTGATATTCTTCAGAAATGTAGCTGGAATGTGGTTGAGAATTTCAGTATGATAATCCCATGTTGCTAGTGATACTCTAAGTAATACTGAATGTCAAAAATAACAAAAGACTGTCCTTTTTTTCCATTCCAGTCAAAGGAATAGAGAGTTATTTAAGTTATTCAAAGCAGTAGCATATTTCACAGGTTGTGGTAGAAATCTAACATCAGTGATTTTTAACTTTTTTTTTCTTTTTTGCATACAGTCAGACTTAGCTGATTTTTTATTTTATACATATGTCAGGGCCACTAAAAGAAGTAAGCGCTAACCGATCCCATAACATGTGCCTTGACAGAAAATATTATAGGTCACAGAATCCAAAGCTACTAACCACCCACTGTGTTGCATTTATTATTAGGAAACCTCATAAGAAAGCTGCCACTCTCACCATGTCTGTACACAGAGACCCAGTAGTAACTGTCACACTTGGAGAAGTCAATTTACAGAAAATACAAATAACAAATATGTTTCTGGACTGCCAAATAATGGCCTGTTTGGCGCACTTTATAAACTATTCTTATCCATGCTGAGTTGGAATGAAATTTCGTGATATGACAAGGATATGAAATACGTGGGGCTTTTATCTTTGGGGAGTTTATTTATTTATTTTCTTTTTTGTTTTCATTGTTTTTTTTTTTTTAATGGATGCAGTCTTATTTGCATTGGTAATGGGTGAGAAGGTTGGAACAAGAGTTAATACTACCCAGAAAGGTAGCAGCAAGGCAGCTGAGCAATGATGGATGGAGTTAATGGCTGTTTTGAGCCTTGCACATTTGGAAGCTTTCAACTGCCTTCTGAATTAAAAGTCTGGCAAAATGTAGGCAGAGGATAGACGAGGAGCTGGGTATAAGAGGAGCTGGTGAAATAAAGATCAGACCTTATCTATGTTGTGTCTAGAACTGAGTTCTTAGTTCAGTGTTTTCTTATTTCCTGGTCTACTTGGATGTGTAATAAAACCCACGTCTTTTCAGAATGTTACTAAAAAACATCCTGGCATGTCTTCCTGGTAGATGTTTTTTTAGCACTCTGCAAACCTTCAATTTGGATACAAATGCAGAACGCCTGTCAAGTGCTAAGCTCTAAAGTAGAACCAGAAGTCCCTCTTCCCTCAAAAATATTGTTGACCAGAAAATTATTTAAACCAAAAATTTTTATGTATTCTCTTTGATTTGAAAAACCATTATGGATGAACGAAACAACAAAAGATGGAAAATATCTCTTCAGAAAAATCTGCATCATTTCAGTCTCTTCAAAAGAAAACATCTTAGTTTTGCCAAATGACAAATTTGAAAATTGTCCTTAGAAACAGATTTTTAGGGTTTTGTAAGATCTCACACAAACCAGAATGTTTTGGGTGACCCATTTGGTACTCTGGTCTCTTGAGCAAATAAACAATGTTTATTTCAAGCAGACCTGAGGTGGTTTCCTTTTCCTTTTCCTTTCCTTTTCCTTTTCCTCTTCCTCTTCCTTTTCCTTTTCCTCTTCCTCTTCCTTTTCCTTTTCCTCTTCCTCTTCCTTTTCCTTTTCCTCTTCCTCTTCCTTTTCCTTTTCCTCTTCCTCTTCCTTTTCCTTTTCCTCTTCCTCTTCCTTTTCCTTTTCCTCTTCCTCTTCCTTTTCCTTTTCCTCTTCCTCTTCCTTTTCCTTTTCCTCTTCCTCTTCCTTTTCCTTTTCCTCTTCCTCTTCCTTTTCCTTTTCCTCTTCCTCTTCCTTTTCCTTTTCCTCTTCCTCTTCCTTTTCCTTTTCCTCTTCCTCTTCCTTTTCCTTTTCCTCTTCCTCTTCCTTTTCCTTTTCCTCTTCCTCTTCCTTTTCCTTTTCCTCTTCCTCTTCCTTTTCCTTTTCCTCTTCCTCTTCCTTTTCCTTTTCCTCTTCCTCTTCCTTTTCCTTTTCCTTTCCCTTTCCCTTTTCCTTTCTCTTTTTTCTCTTCATTTTCCTTTTTTTTAACTTTTCAGTTTTGAGCAGTGTTAAATCAACTTAAATATGTGTAGCTCTGCACTAAGATGTCTCAGAAACACTTCCTGCTCCCAGTGGATTATAATGGCTTTCCTGTTTTAGTGCTGGCACTTTGACCTCTTGCAGCTTGCAGTAACAGGGTTAATTTTTTAGTTCAGGGCAATAGGGAATTGTGTGACATAGCTCAAGCTGTAATCACACCTACCAACAAGGCTCCAGGTCTGCAATATCACATTTGTCTAGGGCTGACAATGTAAGCTGGAAATATCTAAAGAACAAATATACTTGTTACTATTAAGACCCTAACCCAAAATCCAAAGCAGCACACATTTTTACATTTACACGACTTTTTGCTTTTTAACTGCAATATTTTCTAGATTCTTATCTGCTGGTTTCTACCACTATATCTAGTCACCTCAGGTGGCTGCAGACATTCCTTTTTCCATTTCAGACAAAGGCCTAGTCTTGTCAACAATTTTGTACATGCTTTTTGAGTTAATGAAGTGTAGCAAGCCCGTTGGCTTTGCTTGCTGAGCCTGTGGGTGTCAGGACTGTGGAAACAGGCTGGCTAGCAGGTGCTTTAAGACTGGGAGTGACAGGGATGCTGGTGAAGTATTCATGCTTGGGGCTGCTGTCAAGAACTGCTCAGAGCTGCACAGGAACTGGAAGGGCAAAAATGGGAACAAAGTAATGAATCAATATACTGGCAATATAAATCACTCCAGAATCTGAAAGCTTAGCCCGCCTGACCCATAGGAACTCTTACCTTGAGTTTGACTATATCTCTGTATGATTTTGGGAGAGATTTGGTCACCTTAGTGGCCTTACATGAGATCCTCCTTATAAATTATTAGACTAGCTGGCAAGTCCTTCCAGGGAAACTGAGGCACAGGAAACTCAGCAAACTGAGCTGTAACATTGTGTTCTGCTAATAGAGGTTACCCTGCAGGTAGCAAAATGTACTTTTAAATGGTAGAGCTGGTTTAGGTCATGGGTTGTTTTTTGCTAGAGGCTTCCAACAAATCTGTTTAGTCCAGTATAGGCACTATATATCCACCTGGTAGGGAAAAAACTGTCTGTCCATCTTTCTCTCATACATTGGTGATCTAAACATAATTGATGTTAAACACCTATCTTCCCTACATAAGAAGTGTAGTTTAAAATACCACGGTGTGCAGTGGTAGGACAAGACATAAAGGTGTTTGCTGGTATATAAGGCTGAATTTCTGAATTGCATTGCTGGTGTCTTTGTGCTAATATCATTAGGAATTTGGCTGTTTCCTGACACCATGAATATGCATAGAAACAGACTTGAAGCCCAAAGGTATAATGCTTTGTGTTAAATTTACATGTGTGATTAACATGCCAACCAATAAGCATGCTATTAATTTTATTTGAGTGCACATAAGAAAGGATAGGGATGCAAAAATCTGTAGTTGTATTCCAGATGTCACTTGATTCATCCAACTCACTTCCTTCTCTATAAGACTCTTCTCTGCATTCATGGGATTTAGACTTTCCTGACTCCTTCC
Source organism: Calyptomena viridis (assembly GCA_013390005.1). Classification (NCBI taxonomy): domain Eukaryota; kingdom Metazoa; phylum Chordata; class Aves; order Passeriformes; family Eurylaimidae; genus Calyptomena; species Calyptomena viridis. The sequence continues at coordinate 48,643 of WEIV01002532.1, forward strand.
TCTGTTCATCCTGCATCTCAGGGAGGTCATGGTTAGAGCAAACTCTGCTGCAGTGTGGACATGCTGAGACAGAGCTTCCTGGCCTGGCAGTATTGTTGAAAACAAGCTCTGTGCTGCCATCAATAGATTTCTATGGTATATGGAAATTCTTCTGATATGGAGCCAGCTTAGGTGTCCTTACACTGTATTGGCCATTGCTTAGGCACAGTTTTGAACTGTGCATCAATGTTTAGCATTCCTACCACGTTTCTTTGCTGAGACTGAATTTGAGTGCCTGAAGATACTGACTTCTTTTCATAAATGCAATCAGGCTGTCCACTAAGAACGCAAAATACATAGTGATAGTACCCCCAAAAGGATGGCTTATGCAAGAACTCTCCCCCCAATTAACGTTGCATGTCTTGTATACTGAATTCCCTCTTCTGCTTTTCTCTCCAACTAAGCTATAAATATCTTGAACTTCTAGAAAAAGGAAAAAAACCCTGGTCAACCCTGCAGTGTCCTTTGTTTACTAAGAAAATCTTTCTTTATCCTTTAAGCTATCAAGTTCCAGCTGTTCCCAGAGTTCACTGATATGTCAGGAGGGAATTACTTTCACACTTTCATAAAGAAATATTTGCTCATACAGACTATTTAGCTTTAATTGTTATTCGGGGGACATTGTCTTTTTACCACCACTGGCTGTTTTTCTAGCTCTTAAGCAGTACCCTTTGGTCCTTAAAAAACAATGTGAGCCACCCTTTCCCAGAAAACATGGCCGTGCATGATTTTCACACACAGTACCCTGACTGCCAGAGTCAGATCATACCCTCATGACCCATATAAAATCTGTTATCAATTTTCTCTTACTACAAAATCAAAATTATTAACAGACCCTAAGCCTCTGTTACACCAACTATTTAAAGTAATGATTTTTTTTTTCCTTAAACAGTAGAAGCAAAGACATTACAGCAATTATTTTTATTCTGCAACATAAGTGGATTAGATTTATCACTGTTGGTTCAGGTTCCACAATAAAGTAGGTTTATTTATTGTTAGCTTGGGTTTAAAAAGGGAAAGAGGTGTCCAAAATCCTTCCACATACATCTGTTAGATTAGAACATGGAAGCTCTGGTGCTTGCTTTTACTCCTTTGCCTGCTTCATTGCACTCAGGCTAAAGAGTCACAATAGTGCTGGTGGGAGAGTACAACCACTGCTCAGAGTGAATCATGTCAGGCAAGCATACAACTGACTAAGCAGTTGTGTCCTAACATAAAAATAAATGTGAATATAAATGCTACAGAGATATTTGACAAAATCTTTTTATGGAGATATTCAAATGTGCATGTCCTGTTTCTCCTAAGAACTAACAAATGTGTTGGGCTCTTTAACAGTTTAACCAAAATGCATTTTTTTTTCTCCTTGTAGGATGATATGTTGGGGCTTGGGTATCTGCTGCCATGAGAAAAGGGATGAGATTGAGCTGGGATGTCGGGGAAGACACTGAAGAATCAGACTTGCTGTCCCTGCTGCTGATAAACAGTTTGGGGTAATATTTTCTGTAGTTCCTGTTCCTTGTCCTCCTCCCAGTAGCAATAACTTTCACCCTGATCCCTTCTCAATAGCATCACTGCAATCAACTGCCCAGGGGCCTGACCTGAGCAGCAGAGGGAGGAGAGCCCTGGGCTGCTCTGCTTGCCCCACACCTCGAGTTGCTAAATGGTGACTTTTCAATTGGCTTCAGGATGGTTTAATGGCTGCTGGCAGATTCAGAAAGACTGGGGAGATGGCAGCTGGGAGCAGTCAGATGTGCTGTTTTTACCTCTGCTGCTATTGTATGCTCTCCTGATGGGCATCCCACAAGTTGACACATGTCTTCAAGGCTCTAAGCTGCTCATATCATGAAGGAGATGAATAGCTGAACTAAAATTGTGTGTCTGCATTTTATTTTGTTAATAAAACAATTTTTTTTCAAAAGAAATAGGACTTTCTCTGGAAGCCAGAGCAAAGCCTGATTGAGTAGTGCATGTATATTAAGTTTAACTGGTGTAGTCTTAGCTAACTCATAGGATGTTGTTTTAATTTCCTGCCCAAAATGTCTGTGTGATGTGTGGCATGTTTTTAAGCAGCAGATATTTGCACAGAAGATGCACTGGTGCTTCTACAATGAGCATACATCTGATTTGCAAAGTATCCTGAGATCCTCTATATTCCTCATGGGAAATATTGTCTCTGGCTTGCATTTCTCTAAGGTTGGTGGATTCATTAAAAATCCTGTGAAGTTCTACATAATAATTTTGTAGCAATAACTGCTGGTTTTCGTAATTTTTTAGTACGTCAGTTAATTCTTTCCTCACGACAGGTCAGTTCTTTCACAAATGGAGTTCTTCATCATTGGCTTGACATTTAAGCATCAATACTGCTGTTTAAAAACAGTGTCTAAAACACCATGCAAAATTATTTTCAAAGTCATACAGGAATTTTTCTGCAATCAAGAGATCCTATAAATTTTGCTATTATAGGCACAAGACATAATAATCAGAACAAAATTTTCTTGATTTTTGTATAATAACTTTTTGTTCTTGCAACCCTGACTTGCACTCAAATTTAAACCTGGAGATGAAAGAGTCTCTGATGGAGCTCTGAAGAGAGTTCTGGAGCCCTCATTCCTCATTGACAACACACTATACTGGACTACAATCAATTTTGCTACCTTTAGTATGCATTCCATGTCCTCAGGATAGCATGGCATCTCTGATACGAGAGCTTAAATCTTTGAAGCAAATATTTATGTTAGAAATATTTGTTATATAGAAATATATGTTAGAAAAATTTAACTGCGCTACTGCAATGAGTAGTAGTTTGGGTTTCTATTTCCTTGGAAAAAGACAAGGACCAAACCCATATCAGATTAAATAAAAGCCCACTTTCTTCTTTGGGTTTATGCAGTTGTCTGGGAAGAATTCATGGAGGGATTTGGCCTGTTTTCTAAATCATGAGCTTCTCTGAGATTTACATATTGCTCCTATTCCACCCTCCTCTCAGCTAAGTTGAAAGTTGATTTCTATGATGCCTTTCATCTTCCTGAACAAATAGCAGTTGCTTCTGTTGTCCTCTGTAGTTTTCCCACCTGATTTCTCTCTGTCTTGAGTGTCTGAAAAAACTAGATATGCCATTTCTGATTCAGCAGGGGTCTTATTTTAACTGTGCTCACCCATTTCCCTTAGCCGTTTTGTAAACAAACACTTCCTTGGCCCTAGCTTCATTTCTGTCTTTCTGTGTTAAAGACTCTAATTCTTTCATTTACAATAGGATATATATTCCATATCTGCAGTAATTTCAGAGTTTATGCAATACCTGGAGGCATCTCTAATACAGACTTTGTAGCTGGCACATCCCTTTGTTGTGCTGCTCTTTAAATTCCTGTTGTCTGCTGGGACACACAAAGGCCTCTTTCTGTTGTCACCCATTGTCACACACTTCTGTCTGTGACTTTGCAACAAGAATTGCCATTTATTCTGCTGGAATACTGGAGTCCTTACCACAGCAGATATGGCAAAGGTTGCTGTTTCAACCCAAAACTCCACAGACCCATGAGAAAAGCTAACTGGTTTATGTCTATGCAAACCAAGCACAGCACTTGAAGATCCGTATAATGAAATGTGATGTCAAAGTGCATAAGGGCTTTCAGAGATGGATGCTTGCTAGTGCTAGAGACTGGAAAGCCCAGGCTGCAGGTTTGCTTCTATCCATGTTTTATTCTTCTTGTACCAAGTGCTCTGCACTGAAGCTGAGTGCATTTGAAGGGCCAGCACTAGTGCCTGTAGGCTTATCTGTCTGTCCTGCTTGGGGGAAACTAAGACTTTTCATTAGTTTCGCCTCTCTTATCTAAGCCTAAGCTCCAAAATCACAAATCAAATGTATCAGAAGACAAACAAGGTATTTACTCCATTTGTGATACTTGGCCCTGAAGGTTCTGATCTCTTCTCCACTGACTGCATAGCACTCAATTTTAGAAAGTAAGCTCCACAGGGAAGAGTATCCAGGTATCCAGAAGAGTGTGATGAAGAGAGGAGAAGAGTTCTAATCCCATCTGTTTCTTTGATACCACCACCAACCATCCAATAGTAAGTTTTACATCACCCCTTGACCACACAAGAGTCCAAATCTTTTAAAGATAAATGTTATCCTGTAATGAAGTGCTATAGTCTGTTGTTTTCCATTTAAAGATCTTATCATCATCATCAAAATTATTGCAAAAAATTATTTCTCTGTTAGTTTTTGGTAATTGTTAATAGAATAAAATTTTAACAGTATCGCTTCTTTCAGCTTTTAGGGGTCCTAAAAGCTTTACAAATGACATACAGGAATTGCTTCACTCTGTGCAGAGTTGCAGTCATCTCCAGACTGAAAACCAGCAAAGATTTAGCATTGTTATATAAATTTTCAGAAAGAACATTATGAAAAATAAAGAACTGCAAGGTAGACTTTGATCTGCAGGATGCAAATTTCTGGTTGGAATGTGACAAGGATAGCTGAGTGAACAGTCTCCTAAAAGTGAAGCGTGGAATTGTCAGTGCTTCTGAGCTCATTGAATCTTGTCCAGCAGCAATGTCCTCCAGCCTCATGCTTCTGTGTTTGCTCAGCTCAGACTCAGAAAGGAGAATGTCACCTTCTGAGCCACAGGTATCCTCTGTTAACTTGGGTTTCACTGGAAACTTTTAGTGCATGTGGAGAGACCAGAGTCAGTCCTAATTGCTTTGTGAATGAGCCTAATGCATGATTTACCAGGCAGAAGGAGAACTGGATCACATATACAAGGTGGCTCTCCTTTTGAAGCAGACCTCTGCAGCCACTCTCTCCTCACTTTTCAACTTTTCTCTTAAGGACCTGCTTGTCTGACCTGAGCTACTAGTTTTCATTTAAGTAGTGTGGAACATGTTGCTGCTCAGCAACTCACTGAAGGCTGTGATATACCATCATTATTTCAATTCAGTGCCTCATCAGCTCCTGATGTGCCGGCTGATACATTAGTAATGTTTTTCACATGCATTTATCACTCCCAGGTGTCATGCAAATGTTATGGGGACTGCAGCTGGTTCTCGAACCAGGAAGAAGGGCTGAAGCTGGGCTTCTCAAACAGAGACAGCTGCAAAGCAGGATTTAATCTTAGCCACAGGATGCAAACATGACTATTAGGTTAGATATTTAAAAGGCCAATGATTTTGAGGTCAAGGCCGTGGCCAAATGACAGGTCATGTACGGGTGTAATGCGGGATCCTAGGAACGCTGCTTAAATCCAAGACCACTATTGATTGTTATTGTTAATTCACTTGTTTTACAGCTTTGAACAGGAATTATTGTTTTCTAAAATACTAAATTTAAATAATTTGGCCTAAAATCTCTCCCACTGTCAATGAATGCTAGATTCAGTGGATAATTACACTAATATATTTCCAATAAATTTAAAATTAAAATGATATACTGTGGAGAGACTTGACTGAAAATTTTGCTGGTTTATTCCTTTATGCATGGGTCATTATGACCTGAGCTCTTCCTTCACATTCTTGGTGCTTTGTCACTGTGTACCTGAAACATCCTTTACAGTAGACTCATGGGTCTGCCCCCGTGAACATTTTCTGGGAGATATCTGCCCTGTTATTTCTATTGGTTTGCTTGTCTGCATAGTTTGGATTCAGTGACAGATGTGAAGAAAAAAGTCAAAACCCCACCTTTTCATAGTATGGTTATTTTGATTTTAAGCCAGCCTACCTCGCTCAGCTCACTTAGCCAGTGCAGGCAAGCAGATCTGGAAGAACAGGAGGTACTGAAAGAAGAGCAGCAATGAGGGGAACCTCTGGGGAAAGAAAGCAGCTCCAGGCAGTGCCCTCCTACCTCCAGGTTATTTCATCAGCTCCAGATCAGCAGCAGACAGGTTATTTAGTCTACCCGGAAACATGGATTGATGTGCCTCAGGGGCTATGCTGCAGGAGGAGAGAAGTTTGAGATTACTTACCTCTCCGATGGTTTCCGTGATAACCTGCTGCAGAATCAGGGTGGTGGCTGATTGAAAACATGATAATTCAAGGGGTGTGCTGAATATTTCTAGAAATTCACATTTATCTGTGTCTGAAGAGGGACAACTAACTTTAGAAGGTGAGCATCAAATTAAAAGCTGCTAGAAACCAAACCCACCTGCTACCTACAGAGCAGACACACAGACATATGCAGACACTTGTTCTCCCTGATGGGTAAACACAAGGCTCTCATCTCTGGAAGGTGCAAATCTTGAAAGTGGTAATCTAGTGGAGGAGATGCTGTGAAACCAACATGTAAATAGTGCTGTCCACATCCTAAATTCATCTTTTATAGCTATGATGCTAGCATTGATATAGGTGGGCTATAAACAAAGTCAGTCTACCTTACAGTGTTGGTAACAGTTTATAATCTATCATCTGTTTTCTTCAGTTTGAACACAAGGGTCAGTTGACCTTCCCAGTCCATTCCTATGTATGTTCTGAATTCACAGGGAAGTGGTTCAAATGAATAAAAAAATATGACTTTATGTACAACACAGTATTTTATCTCTATTGCTTGACAGTGTTCATTTAGATAGGCATAGACATTTGGATTCAGCAGATTTGCATAGGAAGTTCATACAGGAAAAAGAAAGACCTGACCATAAAAAGCTAACATTTCACCACAAAAATCTTCAGGTTTTCTTTGTAGGCAGCAAATGGCCCTGTGTGGACAATACCTACAGGTGTAGGTCTGCATTGTCCTCTATATGGCAGCCTCCCTGCATAGGTGTGACTGTAGGATAACATGTTGCTATAAAGTCTGGCTTGGCCTGCCAGGTCTTTGATTAGAAAGAACTTGAAGGATTGAGCTGGATCAATAGAGTCAGCTTTAATTAGGATGTAATAGTGAGTGTCAAAAGCTGACAGACTCTGACTCAAACAGAATAAAAAAGGATCAGGAGCCAATCTCAAAGGTGAGTGAAAAAAGCAAGTCTATAGTAGATGAGTATTTTGAGGGAAATGAGAATATCACTGATAAGGTTTAGGAAAAGCCAAATGGCAGGAAAGTAGGAAGCATGAAAGGATCTTTGCACAAAAATGACAGTAAACATTTTTCCCAAGTTGTTCTGAAGATGCTGAGTATTTTACCAGTGCAATAAGTTGCACCTTGACCTGGATCCTTTTCTTGGTGCACAGTGGCTGTGCTCAGGTTATATTCGTTTAAGAAGGCAGAGACATTAGTTAGTGCCATAACATGAAGTGAATTTCGATAAGTGTTTGCTTTTAAAAAGATTATAAAGAACTTGATTGCAATCAGCAGCTCAGAATATGCTAGTCATTTTCAGACACCTTCTGTATGCTTTGGTATTTAGCTATAGCTACCTGTGTAGTCAGAATTTTAGTATATGTTCATACACAACTTTTCAAAGCCTGATTTCAGTCCATCTCCTTGATTAAAGGTCACTAGTCATTAACTCAGTTCTCTAGTAATGGCCAAAGCTTTGCCTTTTGGCACGTTTGTCTGGTTATGATTTTCTCATAGAAAATTTGTGCAATTCTTTGTAAAATATATATTGAAGTATTAACTCATGTTTCATTTTTGTCATGTTGAAATAGAATCTGTCAGATGTGCACTTGGGGTCTTATTTCTTTTAACAAATAGTTTCATTTCATTTAATGATAAAGCTTTTATTCTACATGACAGTATTAGGACTTTATTTACTTAATATGCTGTTATCCATTAAAGTTCTGCCAGGATAAAACCATACCTTATTAGTAAGTATTTGAAAATTAGATCAGAGTTTGGGTGCTTGCCCCTGATAAGAAAATAAATAGGTGATTATTAAAATTAAGAAAAAAACCAAATACCTTCAAAGGCTTGGGAATATTGTTATCTTACTTTATAAAAAGGTAAGAGAAATCACCAGCTTGATGGGGTCCCAGCCAAGTGGTTATCGTATTATAACAACGTGGGTCAAATTGTTTGCCTAATCACTTTATATTCAGACATACACACACGGAATGAAAATTTTCTAGTTTAGAGGAAAACACATCATGTGATGGGTGATCAATTGGCTCATGGGTCAAGCACAGAGGGTAATAGTGAATGGGGTGACATCAGACTGGTGACCTGTCACTAGTGGGGTTCCACAGGGCTCCATTTTGGGCCCTGTGCTCTTCAACATCTTAATAAATTATTTGGATTCAGGACTGGAAGGAATACTCAGCAAGTTTACAGATAACACAAAACTAGGAGGAGCTGTTGACTCCCTTAAAGGCAGGGAGGCCCTGCAGAGAGACCTCGACAAATCACAGGTTGACAAATCGCCAACCATGTGAAGTTCAACAAAGGGAAGTGCTGGACTCTGCACCTGGGATAGGGCAACCCTGGAATGTTTGTACAGACTGGAGAAAGAGATGCTGGAAAGCAGTGCCATGGAAAGGGACCTGGGGGTCCTGGTCCATGGCAAGTTGAATATGAGACAGCAGTGTTCTGGCAGCCAGGAGGGCCAACAGTGCCAGGGGAGCATTGCCAGCCAGTTGAGGGAGGTGATTTGTCCCGCTCTGCTCTGCCCTGATGTGGCCTCACCTTGAATATTGTGGCAGTTTTGGGCACTGCAATATAAGAAAGATATTAAGCCATTAGAGAGTGTTCAAAGGAGGGCAACGAAGATGAGGGGAAGCCATATGAGGAGAGTCTGTGGTCACTTGGTCTGTTCAGCCTGGAGAAGAGGAGACTGAGGGAAGACCTCATTGCAACTCCGTCATGAGGGGAAGAGGAGGGGCAGACACTGATCTCTTCTGTGTGAGGACCAGTGTTAGAACCTGAGGGAATGGCCTGAAGTTGTGTCAGGGAAGGTTTAAGTTGGATATTAGAAAAAGGTTCTTCACCCAGAGGGTGGCTGGGCACTGGAACAGGCTCTCCTGGGAGTGATCACAGCACCAAGCCTGACAGAGTTCAAGAAGCTCTTGGTTGATACTCTCAGGCACATGGTGTGACTTTTGGGAATGGTCCTGTGCTGGGCTAAGGGTTGGACTCCTTGTGGATCCCTTTCAACTTGGCATATTCTGTGGTTCTGTGAAAATGTAATATCTTAAATGTCTCAGAATAGTCTATATCTATCCCTTTCAATGTGGTGGGTGTTTTATAATATTTTTTTATATTTGATTGTGGACATGCATCTTTTCATAGCTGCAGCAATGCTGCCTTGAATAAATTCTTGTCCTTTAGCTTATTCTCAAGTGCTTATCACTGCCACTCTTTTGGATACCCCAACTTCCAATCTGCTGGTAGAGCTACTTGTGAAACTCTCCTATTTCAGTCAAAATAGGGTAGGTTAACAAAGTTCTAATACTTAAACTGGGACAAGTCTAATGATTTAGATTACCTTGAAGGGAGAATCAAATCAATTGTATTGCAAATATCCATCTGTACCCGTCCTGCCAAAAAAATTTCTGAATCCCTCAACCAGACCTGACAGAGAGCCTGCAGATTCAAGATTTGTGAAATTTTATGGCCAGATATTAATCAGTTTATACTCTCTCTTTTTTCTCTGCTGACTTGCAAGAAAAAGAAAAAATTATCAATATGGTTAAGCGAAATAGGAAGAACCTTTTAGGAGCACTTTTTCACATTTGCAGGGTCGGGGGGACCAGAAGTGAACCATAAAGCAGAATAACAACAAATGGAGAAAGCTTCACACAACCTTAACTCCGTCAAATTACTCTCTGAAAACAACAGCAAGGCATAGACATCAGTAACAGGCATAAGAACAGTTACTTCCAGAACCTTGGAATATGAGGCATCTGAACAAGAAGAGCAGAAAGAGAATTATCATCCATTCTTGAAAATAAAAGGTTTTCTTCTCAGAAAAAAACCCAACACAGCAAAGGAAAAGTCAATAGAAGGAAAAGTAACATGAAGTATGAAATGCTTGAAGCAAGAGCTCTATCCATGAAGTTAACAATGTGTAATGCCTGGTATTGTATGCTTAAACTTTACAAAGAGGCTGAAGGAGCCTGCCTGTGGGAGCTCAGTGCTGCACAAGCCTTGGGGTTCTTTCCAGCTATAATGTGTTCTGAGTTTTTCCTTTAAACTTTCAAACAACAAGCATAGAGGGCAAAAATGCAGCAAAGAGCTATTGAAGCACAGCAGATGGTATTTATGTTTTTTTATTCTGAATGATAATGGCAAAGGGCTAAATCCTGCCCTTTTTCACACCACTGTCTAGATCCCATCAGAGTAATCTCAGCATTATGAATAAAACTTCTCTTCCAAGTTAGTGGAACTTGTTTTGTGGTCTTAGCAAAACAGAGTAGATATCAACAGGGTTTAGGAGAGGAGGGAAGAGTAGGCTGGGAAAGCACAGGGCAGTGACTGGCTTTCAGAGTGGAAGCTAAGTAGGAAGAATTGAAGTTTGGTGGTTTTGTCGTCTTTTAGTCCCTCCTTGCTTCATACGCACTTTAAAGATTCACAGATCTACACTGTACCCTTCACTACATCTGCCTACAGCCATATTTGAGTCCGTCTCTTGGCAAAAACTCCATGTACCATCTATCCTGCCTACATTCTCACTGTCCAGCTGCCCCCATCTCTCACCTAAGTCTGGAAAAAGGAGAGATCTGGTTCATTTACGCTGTTGAACAAGAAAAGGATGGACTGCACCTGAGAAACCCAGCTAAGTGTTTGCTACTCCTGCAGAATTTCCTGGAAGCATGGTGAACGTGACTCCTCACACTCTACCTGCAAAGGCAGCAGCAGCAGTAAGTCTAAGAAAGATTTTGGGACTGGTCATTCAGGAGACCTATCGTGAAAGCAAAGTAGAGCTTGGTAAAGTAAATAGGGGATGAGATAACAAAAATAAAAAAAGGAGATGGAGGGAAGTTTTGTGTATTGTAAGATTAGTTGACAAAAGAAATAGGTTGTGACCCATGGGAGGATTTGGGGCACTTTTTCATTCACTTTTTACATCCTGGTTTCATGGAAGTGTTCGTAGTTGTAGTAAAAGATGTCTCAGAATAAATTAAAAATGTAGTAAACACCTATTCACTAGACTAAAGATAATGGAGAACATTTAATCTGAAACTTGCCAAGCACAAGGAACAAAGATGGAGAATTTCAATGGGCTTGTAGTTGAAAAACTAGGGGAAGGCTGGCGTCATATGGCCAATTTTTCAATTTTGGGATTGATGATTAAAAAAAAGCAAAAAAGAAACCCAACCTAATAGGTGATATGGGATACCCCATTCATTCAAAATAACTCTGGAAGATCCAGAATTATCTTGGAAGTCAAGTGAAGGAAATCACTCAGTTTCAATTGGCCTTCCACAATGCTCAAAAGCCCAACGTGTTGTACTTGTCCTGAGCTACTCCTCTTCCTTTGCTGAGAATTGCTTACTGGAAGATATAGTCTTCAGTTGAATTATTTGGATCCAATTTACTTTTCTTAAATAAAACAGTTGAAAGGGAGACAGTTCACTGTGAGCTATTGAATAAATTAAAATTTGAAACTTTAGCCGGCCGTAACTGAAGATGGATAATCATGTACACATATGTTACGGTTTTATTTTAAGGAAAACTTTTTCCCTTTTGTTTGCAAGCAGAGCGATTTACGGCAGGTGCTGGGCCCCCTGTCCCTGCAGCTGCCTGGTGCCCCTCCCCACCCCCCATGAGGTGCGGCTCAGCGCCGTCCGCGGTGCCACCGCCACTCATGGGCACCGGCGCCACTCGCAGCACTGGCGCCGCTGCTGGTCACAACAGATGGCCACTAGTTGTGGCGTGGCCGCCATTTGCAGCCACCACCTGAGTCTGCTGTCCCTTCCCTCGCATGCAGCATCTTGCTCACCACCCCCTTGGCGCTCGGGAGTGCTGTGCCTGCGGCCGTGGCCCCAGGGCGCCCCGGCTGTGGCAAGCTCCCAGCAGGGGGGCATGGCTCTGGGCCTGGTGTCTGCCCCGGGCGGCGCAGGCCTGTGGGATGCCTGCGCCCAGGGCCCACGGTTACCGGGGTGGTTGGGTTGGGTACCGGTGGGAGGCTGGGAGAAGACAAATGCCATTTTTGGCTAAGCCACATGGTGGAGGTGGGGAAGGTTTTCCCGCAGTTCGGGACCAGAAGTAGGCGGGAGGCGAAGATGAACCAATGGGGGCGCAAGGCTATGCCCTCCTGGGGTGGAAGAGTGTGGGAAAAAGGACATCGTGCAGGTGTGAGATGCAAAGAATTCTGGGCCAGGACAAAAAGATACAAAAAGCAGCGAAGCCCAGACGCCATCTCTTCTTTCGGCCGTGCAAAGCTCCTGAGAGGGTGACTGCTGCAACTCAGATCCCTTCCCTGCATCACACGCTTCTGGTTTGGCCAAGAGGATTATCCCATCTTTTTATTTGTTTTTTTTTTCCCTCCCTGCCTACCCTCAGATACTTCATTTAATTTTCAGATTTTTATATTGTTTGATAAGGGTGTTTTCTTTTAACATAAGGGTGTTCTTAACATATATTTTTGTTCTCTGTTTTAATAAAAGTTTTCTCTATCTTTATACTTAGACTAGTCTCAAAAATTTAATATTGAATTCATCTTAATTCACTTCAACTATCCCTTTTAAAGGAGGACAACATAATTTCTTTCCCCACTAACTATTCCCAAAATATCTACAAAAACCAGCAAACATTTCATAGACGGGCTTTACTTCGTCTCGATATTCCCGGGCTGACAGTTAGTTGGGCTTACACCTATCTTGCTTGGTTTAGCCTATATTCTTGACTTTGATTTGAGCCATTTTCAATGAAGTATGGATTGAAACATCTTAACAACTTAAAGTTTTTCTTGTGGTTCTAAGTGAAGAATGTAGATTCATTTCTTAGACTAATATGAAGGTTGTTCACTTCATCACAAGTTCCTGAAGGGAGAAATGGTAATACAGTCCCCATGGATGCATGGAAATCTCAGCAAGAGAGATGAAGTATGAGAAGGGACAGGCAGCTGGACCATTATTTTCAGCTTCCAGGAGAAGGATACAAACAAAGGAACCGCATCTATACATACATCTATACATACATGCCAGAAGCAGTCCCATGGCTTTGGAAAAAAGCAGGCAAACAAACTGGACTAGGACCAACAGTCCCAGTGTTATGCAAACTGGAGAAACCCCAGGACTAACAAAATGGGCAAAGCACAAGCAATTCAGTGTTCTGTGACAGGCCACTTAACTAGCTTAATATAACACATTCTAGCTTAGTTCCCTGTAATTATAATTATCGTAACAGGTAACTATAGCTTTAATGTTACATTAAGTGTTCTATATAATGTTATACTGTTATTGCAACATGCATGTGTTTTATAAAGTTTTTTACGCTCATGAGGATCTCACACAGGCAAGGGATTGGGCAGGAGGTATGGGCCAGGTGCTGACTGAGGGCAGGATTTGTAATCAGAGTGGGAGATGGTGAGTCTGGACATAGGTAATGGGCAATCGGAGGGTGAAACTTGGATTAGTTGGTGGAGACCACTATGGTACTGCAAAAACCATAAGCACAGGAAAACTCTTGAAAAGGGGAAATGTATGCACAAAGAGCTGCAGTAGAGCACACCACTGCAGGACTCCATGGGTGAAATTGTAGCTCTTTTGAAACCACCATGAAGTTTTTCCGTGATTTCAATATAGCAAGAATGTCCCCCTTTCCTATTAACACTACTTTGCCTGTAAAAAGAGAAATGCTGTTGGGTTTTACTAACTTTTGTATTTCTAGTTCTCAAATCTTCAGTAAATTATAAAAACAAACAACAAATTTTTAATTGAAAGCACATGAAATTGCTGAATGATTATGCATGTATCATACCCTTTACAAAAGCTAAGCACTGAAAAACAAAGAAATGAGTATAATAAATCCTTACACTTTGCCCATCATAAACAAATACATTACTTCTATCAAGTGCAAAAGCATTAATTCTCCATTGCATAAAAAATTCTCTGTCTCATGAGCAGTAGACTTTTAGTATGCTATTTTCATTTTGCCATCTGATATTTTTAAGCAACAACACTGATAAAGGAGCCTTGATTAGTAAATTTTGTTTAAATAATTTCATTCTGTCTGACTGATTTTGAGTTTTTAATTAACAGGAAGACCTTGATAACAGAATGGGTCAGGTCCTTGGCAAGAATAGGTAGAAATCAGATGTTTCAACTGAGAATCATTGTTTGTCCCTTACACTTTCCTAACTGGAAGATCTTCCAGAATTAAAATAAGCTAATCCTGAAATATTAGACTGTTTGTTTCAAGAGATTATTGAAATTGGCTGGTTTTTCTTTTGTCTGAGCTAAGAATTTTGATACCCAAGGTTATATCAAAACATAGCTGTCTTAAGTATGAATGTGTGTCTGTAATTCTGTGATTACCTGTAAGACCCCCACCATTTTTGTCTTATTTGTCTGACAAATTGCTCTCCTAACTCATGAAAAAGAAAATTATGCAAAATCTTAACTGTCACTTAAATCTAAATTTGTCATTTTTGTGGTTACTAACGGGAACAGAATGTTGTGTAGTTTGAACAAATCTCTACAGACTGAGATAAAATACTTCCAAAATGATATGAATCGTTCCTATTAATCTCAATGGCATCTTAACTGTGATATAAAGTAAATTGAGTACTGCTGTTTAGCCTTTCTTATGAAAGAACAAAGTTAAAAAGTGTCTATCAACAAAATTGATAGTGATAAAGAGAAAAATGAACAAACGAAGGACACAGTTATGCCACTGCCTGTGGAACTTGTCTGCACATGGCTTCAGTATACAATAGAAGAAGAATGAAAGAGGATTAAAAAATGAGGTACATTTATATAAAATAAAGAGAAAAATCACCACTGACACAAATATGAGACAGAAAAAAAAATTACATAATTATCTGGCAGAAGGGCTTTACATTTATTTTTCAAGTTCTTTTGATTCTTGAAGTATTACCTAGGATCAATACAGGCTGAATAGATGAGAACTCCTGTTTGTGAAAATTCAAACTATACCTCTGAAAAGTAAGGAAGCTAAAGGAAATGGAGATTAGCCTACCCCAGTGTTTGAATCCCAAGAAATTCTGATGATAGCCTTTAACTACCAAAATTTCTCAATTGAAAGATGAACAAGTATCCTTACAGAATCAAAGAAACTACTCTATCTTTAAGGTGCAATTTGTTTTATAAGCTTGACTACATAAGCGTTGTCCAGAATGATTTCTAATTTGTAATCTTTGTCAAGAGTTTTTGATTAAAGTCTTGTGGACCTCATCAGCAAGAGGAAATTGTATCAGCTTTTGCAATATTGGAAAACTAAAAAACTTTCATGGAAACTTTCCAGATTAAAGGAAGGATCTTAATTTGCATAAATTCTTTAGGCTGGGTATTAGGAAAAGGTTCTTCACCCAGAGGGTGGTTGGGCACTGGAACAGGCTCCCCAGGGAAGTGGTCACAGCCCCAAGCCTGCCAGAGTTCAAGAAGCATTTGGACAATGCTCTCAGACACATAGTGTGACTCTTGGGTCAGTGCTGTGCAGGACCCTTTGTGGGTCCCTTCCAACTCAGAATATTCTACAGTTCTATGATTTTATGATTTGTTCAAACCTGATGACCTAACAAAACTATCAAGGCAGTGGTCTTTTTCTGCAATTAAGAACTCAAGGTCTGAATCCAGATTCTCTGTTAGAGACTGCTATTTTGGTAATAATTTACTTAAATGTACTTAAAATAAAATTAAAAATATTACTGAAATATTCTCCATCAACCCACACCCACCTTGTGGGGCTACACTCATGCACAGGTCTTTTTAGATGGTGTATCTACTTGTGTCACATAAAAAAAATAAGGTGAATAAAAAACCAGTCCATATCTCCAGCTTTCCAGAGCATATCGAAGTTGTAACTCTTTGTTCTTTACCTCTATTCCTGTGATTGATATTTTATTAATGCAACAGGACTGTATAGTGGTGTACTTTTTGTTGCAAGAGTGTCATTTTGCATAATTTCAAGTGACAGGATACATCTCACATGTGTTGAAATTTAGAGGACTTCTTCATTTTGGGAAGACCTCAGAGATAACACAGAAGCAGGGAGACATATGACAACATTGAACTTGCTCTCAGGTAACTTTTGAGCATCCACCTCTAATCACAAAATTCAACATGCTGGGTTTAGTGCCCAACTCGCCAAGGTTGATACAATTCAGTTCTCTGGGAGGTGATATACAACAGCTGAATACAAAGACTTCTTTTAGTTCAGTGAAAGGCAACTCTACACCCAGTGGTCATAACAAAGAGAGAGGCCTCTGAATTTGGTTCCTGAACAGGTATCTTAATTAGTTTCTGATGTGAGCATCCATGATGGACTATTGTTCTCTTGTTTGTCTTATGTTCTGGTTACCACAAGTTGAAAAGCAGAGTCTCCAGTTCTGTTATGTTATTGTGACTGACTTGGAAAACAGTCTCAGAATCTGCACAATTCAAGGTGACTCTAAGCCTGAAACCACTTGTGAAGGAAAAAAACCTTTTGTTTTTTGAATACCTGCCACAGAAGCAAAACATTTCACTCCACAGATCTATCTATTGCATACTCACGTTTCATGTTGATCATTTCTCCAGATGCTGTAACAACCCCCAGGGTGTCAATAATTCCACTATATGAGTCAAAGAACTGGGATGATATTTAATATTCCACCTTGCTACTTTGAAATCGTTACTCTGTTACTTTCTAGATTTGGTTGCTTTTTCTTTTCCTCATTAAGCCTTGGTCTATGCTGAAGTGTATTACTGATACTGGCAATTCAATGCCAGAGGATTTCCCATTGGCAAAACTACTCATCTAAAGTCATGGAAGTCATTTCCCTCACACAGAAGGTTTGTAAAAGTAAAGGTATTGACTATCATGGTTTCAAGATCAATAGAATAAGACAAAAGAACAGAGATTGAGAGAAAATACTTGAAAAATAAGCACTTAATGGTCTACGCACTTGTTTTCATAATATTCTGATCACCCCATATATATGAATAATTTTGATAAAATGATTTCATTGCTTCTGAATTTTCTATTGCCAGGTCTTCAGTGGATGGAACATAGGGGTCTGGAAAAAAAATATGGTTTTCAAGGTAACCACAATATGTAACCAATGTTTCTGTGTTTGCAGATGAAATCCTCTTCTCTCTTCAAAAATAAATGCAACACTTATAAGGGTAATGGAGTATTCCAAGGACTGTTAGAAGTTCTGCAGGCCTCAAAGCATCCAGCCTATACTGGCAATTAACTCACCTTCCTTTTGGGGAATCAAACACTTTGTCTCGGGCTGACTTTATGATGTACCCATATCGCCATACTGCCAACTCTACACCAGGAAAAATGAATCTTGGGCCTTTCTGTGTCTTTAAACTGGGCCCAAGAGCTGAGACAGCAGCTTGAGGAGGAAATCTCCAGCAGGACCCCTAGAATACCCAGGTCCCAGCTGCAGAGCCTTTGGGCTCATTAACGCTCCTTCCCACAGCTGCAGGATATAAGGCTTGAAAAGGGCTCCTCTGGAGGTGTGCTGGAGAGAGAATGGAGAGTGGAGCTTCTGTGTTTTCCTGAGACTTTGGTTTCTCTTCTTTGCTTCTGGACTTGTTTGGGACATTAGAACATCAAAACCTCACTGGGAGACCCTTTCACTAGCCTGGCCTGAGGGGGCCCCCCACATTTTCTCCTCCATGGCAAAGGAAGAAGGAGATCATATCAACAAAAGGACTCTGAATCTTCCAGGTTCTCTCTTCCCACCGTGGGGGAGGGGGAACTGTGGCCTCCTTTTTATCAGAGAATATTTATCTCTCTGAACATATTTGTCCCAAACCAGGACACACTTGTATCTATTTTCATGGCCTTATGTCAGGGACATAAAGAGCAAGTATAAAACATGTCCTTTCTTCCACTCCTTGAAAACCTCTTATATATCTTTGTATCTCCACAAATTAGTTTCTTTTGAGGCCTTTTACACTAAACCAGCAATTGCTGTTCATCTTTTGGACTTGGGGTATCCATCTGGTGTCTTCAGGTAAAGGAAAAAGTCTCTACATCCTTTAATTTACATGCATCTAAAATAACTCATTTACTGAGGACGCAAAACCTTCTCAGAACTTCCAGTCTTCAATAACTTTAAAACTAGAAAAGCTCCTTCCAAATCAGAAGTGCTGAATACATCTCAGTGCTCACTCCTGCACAGCAATCCTGCCTGTTACACTGGCAGCACAGCGTGGCACAGAAAATAGGATGCTGATCTTTTCTACAGGGGTGAGATCATAAAACATGACTGATTTGGGTGAAGATTTCTGCTCAGGATCATGTTCAGGACCACATCAGGTGAGAAATATTCTGATAGTCTAGTGCTCCTTTTGCAATTTTGTGCCACAACCCTATAGATTAATTTATTCTAGCCCTAGTAATTTTAGTACTGAAGGCAAGTTTGGTAATGTCAGCTGGTAGAAATTACAGGTACTCTCTGAACTAGTTCATAAAACTCTAGTCCCTTTTCAGGAGGTTGTGCCACCAATGTTTGACTTGGCACAACAATGGCAAATCAGATCTGCTTAAGCTTGGCACCAGAAACAAGACAGCTTTGTGTCTTGGAGCAAAAATAGTGCCAAGGAAGATGTCCTAGCTATGTATGTGGAAAAGGCTGGTCTTCCTTTTCCAGAAAATAATTGTAAAATATAAGTTCCAGAAAATAATTGCAGTCTTGCCTTAGCAAGATATATATAACTATTTGCCATTGAAACTTGATCCCCTTTCAAGAAAGGGACATCCCAAAGAGCAACTAAAGAAGAAAGCTGAAGAAAATGTGCCGTGAGATAGATAGATTAGTCTATCCATGTGTATCCATACGTGGCTCATCTATCCATACATATTTTTTTCCCTTTCACCATTACTCCAGGCAGCCATGGCACCTTTCTGTTCTAGGAGTGCTAACTATCCAGTTTTCTCTCTGTCAGGGTTAATAGCAGGCTTGCTAGCAGCTTTTGATCTCTCTCAGGCGCTAACTATCCTCTGCATCTCAAGTTGCTCAGCGGATCAGCGATTTTGTGAGACCTTCTGAAGACACTGCATACTTGAGAGCTCCTGTATTTTTCCTAACTCGTTCTAAATTAAAATAATTGTACATATATTTTTTTCTTCTCTTATCCCCTTGACTCTCAAATGGACAGGGTGCCCGGCGGCAGAGAGCCAGCCGGAGATCCGACGCAAAGGGGATTTGCTGGGAGTGTGCTGAGGATGTGCTGGGATTAGGGGAAGCGCTGGGGAATGCAGTGGGGACGCGCTGGGGACACGCAGGGGATGCGCCAGGGAGTGTGCTGGGGATTTGCTGGAGATGCACTGGAGATGCGCTGCAGATGTGCTGGGGATGTGGATCAGGCTGTGCGGCATCGGGCTGGGGCTCTGCCCTCCAGCGCGGGGCTACCTGTCACTTCCAATGACTTCTTCTGCAGCTGTTTCCGTGCCGGAGCAGGATGGCCTGCAGGTGGCCTGGTAGCTGTCTCCCGAGCTGCAGGGGAGCCGCCGCTGTGTGTGACCTGAATCGCAGCGCTGGGCTGCGGGCCCTGCTTTGCATGCAGCGTGCGTGAGCAGGAGGCTCAGAGCAGCCCTGCTGATATGGCTCTTGTATAGCAGTTATTGCTTCAACACATTTAGACACAGCACCTCTGTAATTTGTCTCGACGTGATATCATCTTTTGTCTCAGCAAACTGACCCTTTTATCTTAGTTCTGCTTTCTCCAGCTTTTCCGTTCCATGCCAGCAGTGACAACGGACAACAACAGAGGGGGGAAAAATTAGCATATTCAGGTGGTCATAGCAGAAATAATAACTGACTTCAAAGTTATTCACTGTTTTGGAGTGTTTCTGGATTTCTCGTTTTTTGTTTGTTTGTTTGTTAGTTGAAGTATATGTCCATGTCTGAGGAATGCTGTCTGTATTACATTACTCTTCTCATTCAGCTATTTGAAAACTACAGTGAATCTTGCTTGTGAGACCCCATATAGGGGCTAGATTACAGTTCCTTTTTTAAAGCAGCACTTTGGATGGTAGTTGCTGTTTAAAATATTTGGGCTTAGATCTCATTGTTCCTTTGCATTTGTAAATAAAATGCTGGGACAGATATAGGTGGTGTCTGTTCCTGAAGAGAATTTTCTATCCCCTTCTGCTCATGACCTGCTGAAGTACATCCTACTCTTCCCCAAAAGAGGAGTCACTGGAGAGCAGCAGAGACTGACTGTCACACTGAGTAAATTTCCTTTTTTGCTGTAAAGACAGTTTATTGTGTCCATGACAATGCAAACATTGCAAAAATGCAACAACTTCAGTCGTCTCTGCTTCCCTCTCCTGTTGACCCTGAGACAGTATGTGGGAAATGAGGAGTTCAAGAAACCAAAACAGAGCAGACTTTAATAATGACAATTGAAAGGAGTTGCATTTAGCAACTAAATCCTGTAACACAGTAGATAAAATAAAGAGAAATGCAATACAGATTTGATACGGAGAATTAATATGCAACAGGGATAAAAAATACATATCAGTATTTATATACAAAAGAGAAGAAATAGTGGAAAACAGGGGAAGATACTGAAGATCATAATTAAGGTTATTTCAAAGAAATTAAGAAAAGAATTGCTCAGTTGCATGTTCATCTAACTTGTGTTCAGCACCAAAATTTCAAGAAAAGGTTGAACAAGGAGTGCTGAACCCCCTTTCAGTCATCTTAGTCAATAAACAGAACTTTTCAATCTATACAAATTAATTGGATATAATCAATCCATGTTGTATCAGTTGCGGAAAGGCAAAAAATTGTCTTTGTTGACTACTTACCATCCAAGCTGCATCTTTTTACACAAAATCCCACTTCATCTCTGCCTTGCAACTCTGACGTTTTGTAATCCCGTAATTTTCACTTAGTCTAATGCTAAATTGACTAAAACTGCCTTTAATATCAGCTCACATATGTTAAGCCATTCTTCATATTCTTATCCTGTTATATATCTTGTGTTTATCATATATGGTGTCCTATGTTATCATAAATTAAATACTATACCTAAACCAACTAAAAGAGTTAGGATTGAAAGATAGATCTTTGCTGCTCTACAAATATGATTTTACGATTTATGTTGGAGGGTTGTTAATAATAACAATAATAATAATAATATCAAACATTTTGTTGCTTTGGTTTTGGGCTTTTTCCCTTTTCACCGTAAATTGATAGTTTGCAGGTAGTATTTTAAAAGTGGTACCACAGGCTCTTGTGGCACATTCTTCTTTCTTTTTTATTGAGGGTTTATGACACATGTCAAAGTAGTTATCAGCAGATTGCAATAGTGTCAAGGGGATTGTCTTGAATTGTTTATATGGACCTTTTTTCTTTTAACTGTTCAATAGTGTAGGGGCTGAAAATAATATGAAAAGGCTCAAACAAACAGGATTACTGTGATAAAAAGGGTTATAAATATTATATCACATATAAAACTGTTAAGAGCTAATATGTCAAAATATTCATTTCAAGGGCTTGGAGGGGGCAGCCTTTTCTTTCCCTCTTTCTCCTCTCTCTTTCTTTCTGTCTCTAGCTGCTTGTTTCTGTTCTGAATTTGAATTTCTGTAGTAGTTAAGTACTCTTTTTCAGCCCATTTTCTGATCAGGGGATGAAATTCTGATTGTCTCTAGGCAATGTTGTGCCCTGTGTGTGATTGCCAGAGTCTAAAACAAAACTGTTGTGCGAATTATGGAAAACCAATATAAACTGGAAAACCCTCCCACCTAATTCCTATTCCCAAAAAGTTGTATAAACACAGAAAAAAAATAAAATTGACATTTGCGGATCTAAATGTAGCTTAATTTTTTGCATTAATTTTATTTATTAATTTTAAATATTGCATTTATTTGGGAAACTGGGGTTGATGGAGGAAAAATACTATGTCAGATTTTAGGATGAGAGAGTATCTGAGCGGCAGCAGCAAGTGGGTCACGGGCAGGCAGAGTTCAATAAACAAAAGCATATGTGCCCTACAGTGGCTCTTGCCTTTCCCTCGAGCAGAGTCTGGCTAGCGAACCTTGGCGGCACAGCGCTGGGCACGGGAATGAGGGCTCCTGACCTTTATCAGAGCAGAAAGCTGCTGACATCGGGGGACCTCGGAGGCTGCGAGATGCCCTCTTGCACCTACTTCTGGCGCTGCTGGAAGCAGGAGACAGCGAGGACCAAGTGTGTCATCCCAGCCCCAGCTCTGCAGGATGATGGGGAAGGAGCTGCAATTTTCCTCTTCTCTCCGGGTCTAGTTCAGCTCTTCAGTGCCTTTTGGAAGGATTTTCGTTTAAACAGTGACTCTCCTAAGGGAACTCCAGCTGGGGACAAGTGAAGGTGCCAGCACCACCTGTTTCCAGGCTCCTGTCCTGGATGTGACATGCTTTTCTATACCTATCCTTGGCTAAATTGCTGAAAGCTGTAAGACATGAGGTATAAAACTGTGCTTTGCTACTACATATTATAGCACATATTACATATATATGGATTTGTATTGTGCACCCGATCCATGGTGGAGATGATTTAATGAACAAAACACCATGATAAAATACATGATAAATGTAATTTCTTCTGTATGTGCAATTTTTCACTAAAGTATGTAAGCATATTAATGCATATACATTTAGTTAAACAAATACTGACCCTCTATGGACATATTTAAATGAATTCATAATAACTTTTTTAAAAATTAAATTATGAACAAACATCAGTTTTTGAAGGTAGAGAAACCACTGAATCCTCAAGTTTTCCATATAGCACGAGCCTGGAGATGTCAACCAAAAATTCCCATATCCAGGCTAAATCTAAAGGATACTTTTGAGGAAGACAGCTTATTTGAAATTTTCAAGTAGTATAGATCCATTGTGTCCCTTGCTTATTTTCACTTTTACCAGGAGAGTCACATTTCCATTCTGGCATCACCTAGTTTTCCTTTAGACACTCTTATTATGCCAAGCATAGTAGAAACCCCTTCTTCTCACTCACCTCTTAAAAGTGTTGTTAAATCTCTTTAAACTGTGTGTTTAAATCTAATGGCATTACCATTTTAGTAGAAATTGGACTAATTGATGAGTGTAGCTGAGTGTGAACAGTCTAGATGTTGTTTTTTTGGTGGTTCAGCGAGGAGCTGAGGAGTCAAAGCTCAGNCGAACAGTCTAGATTACCAGGCTTGTCAAGGTGTTGTTTTTTTGGTGGTTCAGCAAGGAGCTGAGGAGTCAAAGCTCAGCCCCACAATGACGGTCTGGTGGTGTCCAGTGCCCTTCTAGGCTGTCTGCATTCTCCTGTCCCAGCTGTGCAGGGGTTTTGCCAGGGATTGAGAAACACAGGGGTTCAGGAGACATGCGTCCTTCCCTGCAGGAGAATATGCACAGAAAGAGTTACTGGAGCTGAAGTGCTGCAACTCATTACCTGCCATAATTCAATTTACAGTCTGAATTCTACTACTGTCTCTGATGGGAAAAGGTGTGTTTCTAACCATGTTGCAATTCTTTTATAGACACACGAACTGTGATTTAATATCCAGCAATTGTCAGGTGGTAGGTTCCTCACTTACAATTACTTAGACTGGTTGAAAGGAGTCCAAATAAATAGTACCTCATCCCTATTGAGACTGTAATGCATTAAAAACATCTTTTACCTTGGCAAGGCAAAGGTTAATGTTAATTTATAAAGTATTTCCTCTAACAGTATGTGTGTATAGAAAAGACCTGTGCAGTAGAGTTGCCTATATAGACAAAAGTGTGTAAATGGTTTTTTATTCATAATAACAAACATCTAAAACAAACTAACACCCACAAATGAGTGAATGAACAAGTTCTAAGAACAAACATCCATGAACTGCAGAACTGTTTTTTATGGCTCAGTCCACAGCTATCTTTAATTTTCTCCCTACTGGAAATCATGTCCCCATAACAGAGCTGGCAGAAGAGATCGCGTGTCAATGCTTCAGCTGCTGCAGGGAAAGCCTGGTATGGGAGCTGAGATTCCCTGTCTCTCCCTATGCAAGCTGGGCTGGCCAAGGCACACATGTCCTCCTTTCCTGCTTGCTCTGCTGCCAGCGAGGTAACCTCTGCAAAAGGTGAAACACACAGCTGGGGGAATAACTGCAGGAACCACCTGAGTTCCTCTGTGGAAACCTTTATTTCCTGCATGCTGAAAAACATTTTCTGCAAGAAAATGATGGTTTTTTACTGCATATTTACATTAGATACTGTCTTCACATATAAAGTTAGTGAAATTGCTAAATTAATTAACAAAGTTTAGACTACCAACGAGGGGAACTGCTTTTAGTTCCTGAACTCAAAATACTTAAAAAGTAGTCAATATTTATATTTCAGCTGGTGTTTTGGTGACAGAGATCCTGTTAGAGGCTCAGCTAAGGCATAGCCTTAAAAATATAGCTCAAAGATGACCTAACTTCTCCCTGCCTTTATGACAAGACAAATATATATGCTCTTTCCAATCTAACTCGATTAAACACCATCATCTTATGTATCACGATTAACAATCAGGGATCCATGCTCTTCTATGTTCTTTGAAGAAATAGATGGGCATAATTCTGAGCTTTTTCTGGAATTTTTCTTCAAATTTTATCTAATGCTTTAGTTTAACACTGTATAAAAAACCCCTCAGTCTCACTTCAGAGCACTCTTATTCTGCATGTGGTATTTGGACTATGACAGAAGCTTGTTTCATCGTCTCTTATTCTCTTTATACTCTTCCTCCCTCTTCCCCATTAGCCCTGAGCTGCTTCACCCCTGCCGCCCGATTCCAGATCCCTAAGATTTTCTAGTCTTGCTGCTAGTATTTCTCTCACACTTTTGAATCCTCTCGACAGGTGATCCTCAAAATCCAAATTGTCCTGTGTTCAGTGTCTCCCACCTTAGACCAAATCCTGCTGCTCTCCTGCATGTAGGGCCTAAGGAGGAGACCAGAACAATCTAACATGGCAAAGTTTGTAATTCCCACCTCTCAGCTGTCCTAGCCTGTGTCAACCTGCCCACCTTGCCCCAGCAGCCTTGTACTGCATTGGCTTGCTGCCATGCAGCAACAGGCTTGCTGCCCAGCAGCTGGAGCTGCCCGTGGTGGCAGGCAGGCTCTGCCCGGGGCAGAGGGGGTGGGATGAGAGAGCAATGCCCTCATGGGCAGCATGGGCAGTGGCAGTCCTGTGAAACCTGCTTTCACAGGCCAGGGAAAAGTTGGAGCCATTAGAATATGCAGTGGTAAGTGAAGGGGGCAGTTTGCTCTCCAATATATGATACAGGCTTTCAAAATATTTATAAGCTTTGTTTGGGGCTTTCTTGTGTTGTTTTGATAATAACTGAATATCGGAGTATTTGCATAAATTTGCATATTCATATGTTCATACAGAAGAAGTCAAATGCTGATAAAATCTCTGAAACTGAGCATACTTGTGGTTTGACCATTTTATTCACTGTATGCTCAAGGTATTTTTTAATGGTGTCAGCACTTTGACATTTTCCCTTTCCAGGGTGTTGATTTATATTTTAATATAGAAGTAGGGATGTGGCAGGTAATAGAGGAATGGAGGAGGTTTCCAACCACAGGCTGCCTTCTTAGGGCCTGGATTTTCCAAAGACCTGAGCACTCATCTTCTAAAACTATAACCCTCAACAGGTGTCTCAAATCAAAGGACCACCTAAAGAACTGTAGACTATTAATTTGTCTCAGTATTTAATTAGGTGAAAATGCACTTTAGCCTTTTCCAGCCTGTGAAAAATTTAACTGTTTCCTTTGCATGTCTCTCAGTATAGATTCCAAGAGTCTGAGACTGCCTGCTACCAGCTGGAATGACTTCTGGAAGCAATTTGCTGGTCCCTGAGGACTTAGGACATTTCTATGTCATCCTCCTCAGCAGAGGAGTGTGGCATTAATGGCATAGATCTTTCCTCTGAGTCAGTGCAGTGGCTGATGCTAGTTAATACAGAAGGTATCAAAGTCACCTGATGGAATAATACATTCAAAAAAGAAAATTTCTTCTTAACTCCTTTCAGTAAGCCTTAAGCAGTGACACCTGTATCTCTCTGTAACTAAGGGACATGAAGAGGTGGCCCATGCACTTGCTCCATGTCAGGGGTTTCCTCCTTGCTTCCTCCAAGCTTGTGTTCCTTGTCTCCTTCTCCTAAGCCCACATACCAGTGATGTGGTGGTCTCTGGGCCCCTGCAGGATTTACAGATGAGAGCTAGGCTGTGGATGGCAGTGAGGAATGCTGTGATTCCCGTCTTTGAGACATTTGTAAATAACTTTGGATGCACTTAATCCCCTTGAGGTGTGATAATGATTTTGGGATCAGATTTTATCTGCCACTGTGCTTCCCATTTGTCTGTTGGTGGGATTCTTTACAGACACTTCCAGCCTCTATTATACTCGGAGCTTTGTGTCAAATGCAAATATTGTTGTTAATTGCTATTTGCTTTACAAGAGCGATTACATCTTGCTGTGTTTTAATTCCTGATTTATTGATGAATATTTTCAACACTGATTTAGCATACAGGCTTTGCCAAGGTGAAAATTGACTATTGTTTTTTTACTTTGCCAGTGTCTAATCCAAAGCAACTCTTCACTACTCGCCCAACGACTGCCTAATTTTCTTCTTGGTGCCTATGAGGGATTTATTGAAGTCTTGAAATTCCCAGTACAAGTAAAGAAACTACATTACTTCGTTCAGTCCCTTGTTGTTACATGCAAAACTTGGATTTGTGAAGCCATTTTAGATAGTCTAATTTGTTTCCTCACATCATTTAGCAGAGTGTGCCCTCATGAAGTTTGATCAGTGTCTCCTCCTTGGAACCACAGTCCACAACACCTTGCTGCCTTCATTAGGTGTGAAAGGGTAAAATATCTACAAGTGTCCGCATATATATGCACTTGTATATTGACTGAAACTGCTATTCAGGCCTAAATCCTCATGTGGACACTCTTACCATTTAAAAATAATTATAGTGAAGTAAGTATTATGGAATAGACTTTAAAGCACTTTTGTCTCAGGGGCTTTTCTACATGAGAAAGTCACATAGATAGGACAAGAGTTTAAAATTAGTTTATTCTGTGGGCACAGGGCTGCCTCCAATCACTTCAGTTTGCCACTTGGGAAGCAATTTTCAAACTATCTGAAAAGATTTAAAAAACTTCTATTCCAAGTAACTCTGTCCACATGAGAGAATTAGACCAGAAGAGCTAACAGTTAACTGTATCAGTATAATTAAATATACTAGCACTGAAAAAACTTCCAGTCAGGCCATATCCTAAATTTTATGCTACCAAAAAACCCTAAGCCAAACTCAAGACATTTGTGTGTCTAGGCTTGTATACTTCAATGGAATTTAAGATAAAATAAATTTTTAGACTAAAATCTCCAAATATTTTAGAAGGAACATTTTGCTGATACAAGGTTGCCTTTGTATTTGGGCAAAATTTGATATTCACTTTTCTCTCCTACAAGTATTACTTCCTCAAGATGGTAAAGGTTGCTAAAATGGGAACTTTGCACATCCCTCCTTTTCCTAGTATTAGTTAATTCTTATGACATTTGTAGTTTGCTGATTAACTGCAGAGAAGCCAGATGTTTTTTGGGTTTTCTATATTGCTATTGTCAGATTCTTAGAACTGAGTGAATACAGTATGAGAGCATAAAAACTAGTCTGTGTTATGTGTTTGCCTGAGCTAAATTAGATCTGGGTCTCCAGAAAGAGACAGAAACTCTAGATGTCGCATGTCTGGGCCGAGACCACGTGTTTTATTCAAAATTCACTGATAAAAATGGTAATGACGTGTTTTGAATTTTTAGAGGTATTTCTACATTTTCAATGATATTTTCAGCCAGAATGCCATGGCAAGGCCATTTATACCACCCTTTTCCACAAAGATGTAGTGCTACAGCAACTGTGATCTTTCTGTCCTTTGCAAGCGAAAAGGCAACAACAGAAGATGGGGGTCCACTTTGCAATGACTTTCATGGAAACCGAAGGGAATTGAAATCTTCTTTGACTGACTTTTCCAGAGGTACTGTATTCCAGTAAAATCCACTGTTTCATTTTTTCATAGAATGCATAATCAAATGCAATGACATCTATGATAATTTAAAAGTTCTGATTTGCTCACAAGTAGAGAGAAAACATGTTGGAGCTCCTCAGCATGTCAGTGAGTAATCCCACCACCAAACAGCTGCTTTTGATGGTGTACTGTGGAGAAGCCATATAATTTATGCCCTTTCTATCCCACATTTTTATGCTCCTTTACACACCTTCTGCATCTCTCTCGAGTCTCCCAATGGCATACAGAGCTCACAGAAACTACAGTAAAATCAGCTATCCATCCGTCAGCTCGGCAGGAATAAATTTACTAGTTTGCTCTTTGTTTTCTTTGCTACTTTTTTTTTTTTAATAGAGTAACTATTAAATTCAGTACTCTGTAGTAGTTTAATCCCACTGTAGTGGAAAGCTGTGGTATTACATCTGTCCCCACTCTTTTCAATCTTTAAATTAAGTCTTTTATGCACTCTTCCATGTAACCCCAAGTGTGAGGGAGAAGATAGACTATACGTTGCCTTCCTACCTAATGCTCTTGTCATTGTCAGTTTTCTTCCACTCTAACTTCTCCTTCAAGGGTCTAATGATATGACAAGTTTTTTCAGTACACTGAGTCCTTTCCAAAGATCAGCTTCTCTGTCCAAATATTTATTTCTGTCATTGCATAGACCTTCAGCTGTGTGATATCTCTTGGAATTATGTTTACTATTGTTTGAATTGGCTGTGTTAGGGGTTAAACAGACATTGGGACACTATATTTGGGGAATAATTCGGACTCATCATTATTTATTATAAATAGAATGAAGGAAAAGCACGAAATTGTCAGAGTAGGGTCGTTAAGTTCTATTAGCAAATGAATAGATTGGCCAATGGCTCTGAAATGGTGTAATCAAGGTAGGCCTTTGCAAGTGGTAACAAGGTGACTCTCAGCTGTCACTCAAACCCACTTTGGGCAAAACTTAACAACTTAGTTGCTTAGTTACTGTTCCCATATATGGAAAAGTGATGTACTTAGAAATGTATAAAAAGCCCTGTGAGAGTCCTGGAAGATATATGTAATATAATAAGAATAATAGAGATCTTTGACTGAAGTGTTCGAGACTGTGGTTGCCAGAGTCCACGAACCCAGAATACTACATGAAATTATGTTTGATTGCCCACTTGTTTGTCCATCTGCATGGCATATAACTGCCAAAACAGGGAAGAATGCTGCCATTTCACTTTTTCACCTGTTAAGGTGTGGGTGGTATGTGGGCTATAGCTAATTAAGAAATTTTTGCAGAGCAGATTTTCTGAGAGATAGTACTGAGTCAACAAAGTTGGAAGGTTTCACCAGAGATGTTTACGTATGTATATATCTCCAATCCAGTCTCACAGGAAGTTGTTAAAATGTTTGGTTTCAAAAGATCAGTGCATTCTGTGTTTGATATAATTTATTATATGGAGATTGAAATAGTAAAGCAGAAGCAAAGACTCTTATCTTCTATGAAAAACCTTCCTTGAATACTCTTTTTTTTTACAAAATATTGCTTTTTACTCCTTATTTTCCAATCCAGAATAGCCAGACTTTGCCCAAACCCAGACAGGTCACTTTCAGGAAGGTCTTTTGGTGGCACTATCCAACCATCCAATTTTTGTGCGAGTTTCTATGCCTTCGTAGGAATAAGAGAAAGATGATAGCAAATCTATATGTATGTATAGATATTACAAGTGTAGACAGGAAAAGAAATAATGGCTATAATCTATAACACAAGAAGTTCTACTTCAACATGGGGAAGAACTTTACACTGAGGGTGGCAGAGCACTGGAATAGGCTGCTCAGGGAGGTTATGGAGTCTCCCTCTCTGGAGATATTCAAAACCCACCCGAAGTATTCTTATGTGACCTGCTCTAGGTGAGCCTGCCTTGGTAGGAGGGTTGGACTAGGTGATCTCGAGAGGTCCCTTCCAACCCTAACGATCCTATGATTCTGTAATTATATATGCTCTTAACTCTACTGTTGAAAATATTACTCCAATTTATAAAATCTATTCTTTAGTACTTCCTTTACTTCTATGAATACATACCTTCTTTGGAAATTGGGTCTTTCTTGCCCATGAGCTCTTTCCGTTCTTTAATTTTTTATGTCTTTTCAAGATGTTAAATGAATGACGCTAATACTTGTCACAAAAAGTTGTAAACTTTTCTGAAGTATTAAAATACACTGAAACCTGACAAAGCTTCCATCACTACTTGCAAGACTTGAGTGAGTATGCAGAAAATTATCATATTACAACATTTTATTCAAACTACATTATATTTTATTATTAAAAAAAATAATCTGGTAAACACACACTTAACAGAAAACCAAAATAGATTACATTAATTGCCTTTGACAAAAGCACTGATGTAAATGGAATTTATTAGAGTTGTTGACACTACAAAAAGAATTTTTACAGTGATAATTTCTTAAATGCTTCCTTGGAAGCCACTTGCTGAATACAGTGATTGCATACATGCATTTATGGCTTATTTCATTCAAGTCATTGTTGTTCCTGAAGTGGGAGCTATTTTCTAAATAAAGTCTATATTATCTGTGTATCACAGGTCCTTCTGGAGGTTTGAAGCCAGAAGGAACCAATAAGATCTGCAATATACAATTCCTACAATGTCACAGATGAACTTCTGCAGCTGTGTGACACACCAGTACTACTCATTTGCTTCTCCAAGCTGCTCCATTACTACATTTCACTAAAGGGACCTCAGGTGAAAACTGGGAATAAGGCCAGGACACACTGCTGATTTTGTAGGCTTGTTTCCAAACAGCCTTCTCAAATTGCTTGTTTTCCTGTGCCACAGCAGGAAGGGTGCCTGCCCCTGAGCAGGTGCCCAGGCTGGTGGGTACAGGCTGGCATGCGACTGGTGTGTGTGGTACACTAGGGCACGTGGTTGGGGCTGGCACCTACCCCACTTCTATATGGCATGACTGAATTCACAAACAGACAGTTAAAAAAGGAGTTTGTGAATGCTGGTATTGCTAAATCATCCAAATTTGGCCATTCATCTTTTAACAGATATGTATTTTATTGTTCTGTAGGAAAACTCTGTCAGGCAACTGAAAGATTTTCATGAATGAAAAGCAGCCTGCTGTGTTTTTTCTTTTGTTTTATCCTCAGAATTCAACTAGCATTAAATAACAGGATATTTATATTTCTCTGATTTTATTTCTTTGTTTTCAGTTCTGTAAAGTGTCCTTACCTAGCAAACTATTTGAGAAAAGGCCTCTTACAGCCCTTCATTTGGACAAAGATGCTGATATATTTATACCATAGCAGAGAGATTTGGATGCGTATATATCATACAATTAGCAAAAGTCACATCGTATGAAAAAAATTAGCTATATCAGTGGAAAGGAGTTATAATCATGTCAATACTAGAAGCAACTGCCAGCATAGCTGCTTCAGCCAAATACCCCAGCTCTGCCAGTACACCCTTCTCACTCTGCAGCAGACTCTTCTCACTGACTGCTGTCAATCACAGAAGGCGGGAAAAAGTGACTTAAGAATATGTGTGGTGGTTTTCTGAATTATAGTCTCTGCTTTTAAATATATATAAATGAGCAGTTTAACAAGGGAATTTGCATTCTGCAGCCCTCATCTGGAGCCCTGTCTTTGAATTCAAGGTGTTATCCCTAGAACAGCAACATTTTTCTTCCTTGATTGCACCTACCTGATGTTCCTGCAGGCACGTTTCAGAATACAAGTCATCGTGATTTGCATACCTATTTTAACTCTCTTAAATTGTGTCTTTCCAATATGATGACACAATTTGTCATCCTGAATGACATTCTGTTTCTGGAGGGTCAGTGTTTTGTGGTTTTTGTTTGAAATAGCACAAGAGGTACAGCTAAGGGTAGGAGATGAAAAATTGCTAGATCTTACAATCAGCATCAGGAGCCTCCACAAAGAAACAATAGCAATAATACATATTAAACATAATAACATGTTCCTCTGTGAACTCCACAGGATTTCATTAAAAACAGCCTTCCTATCTCTTTAAATAAATACTTAATATTCTGTTTTCAGTTTAGCAAAAGCAACATTTAGGAATCGCCATGTCAATCTGGATCCATATGAATTTGCCTAATAGATTATGCTGTCCCTGACAGCAGCCAATACTGGCTGTTTCAGAAGAAGGTACAAGAAACACATTAATGATCAATTACAGAAGAATCTGCCTTTTGGGCAGCAATTCACAATTTTTATATGCTAGTCACTTTTTGCAAAAAGGATACTGGGTGTACCAAACTGCTATGTGCAGATGTGAATAATGGGTTTTCTGCCTTCTCTTATAAATGTTCTTTGAACAGTCTAATAGCTTAAAAGAAAAGGTGCTCCATAATGAAATAAATTATAATCCATTGTGTTTTTATTGTACTTTTCAGGGGATGATAAGGTGAAGAAGGCTTCATGGCCATTGAGTAAATGACACTTCAGAGTTCCCTTCCTCTAACAAGAGAGAACCTGAAAGAATCATTATGGCATCACACTGTTTAGGACCCTGAAGAACAACTCAGATGTGTGTCTTGCTCCCATCTTTGCCAGCCTCAGTTAATTTTTGTGGCCTTTGTGAAGGCTGCATTCCTCACTATGAGAAATCTTGCAGGCACTGGTTCTTCCAGACCCAAGTTCCATGTTTGTTTCATGCATTGTACATGACTAAACAGAAATCTTGTGATTGCATAAGTGTGGGTTAATGTCCCTTGGTAATTTCTATTTGGAGCAATGGCCATGTGTCTGAACCTAACAAAACCTTTTATCCTCCTTGAATTCTGCTTGTGCTAAGATTAGGGAAATTTTTAACCTAGTGAATACGTGGCTATCTCTAATTTTATTTTGTAGGGTTTTTTAAAATTCTATTTTTTTTAGATTTTTGAGCTGATTCAGACTGAACTGTTTGGTATTGGTAACAGACCACATAGCAAACAGATTTTAATACGGAAAGAATGTAGAAGAAATAATATTTTTCAATAATTTTTATGTATCTCTTGCTGGACTATCTGGCTGAGAAATAACTAGGAGCTCAGTTTCTCTGTTGGGTTTTACATATCTGAAAAATCTTGAGCTCTGAAAAGGAAGGGAGAGAAGAGCAATAGAGAGTTAGGTTTTCCATCCACTACGGATAGTGTCTGACCTGAGTTAGACCTACTTAAGTTTTAGATTACATAACCTTTACTCATTTGCTTCTGGTTTTGGAACACTTTTTATTTTCATATGGTCTTAGTGCTGCACTTTTGTGTTGAAAAAGCTGTTCTGAGTCATTGCATCCACTAACACAAGTTGAACCGAAAAAGAGTCCCATCCGAGTACTAAACTCAGCCTGGTCTGCTGTGGAGGCACAGCTGGCCGGTGTCCTCTGCAGCTGGGGACAAGGCTGTGAGTCAGAGATCTGCAGGATTTAACCTCAGGGGCAAAAAAGCAGCTCACCTGCCATTCAGGAAGGCCCACATGAGATGGGGAGAGACCAAGGAGGGACCTGATGTGCAACTAATCCAATAACAGTACTGAAAAAGCAAATCTGATTATAATAATCTTTGTGTCTCTTCTGAATGTTATCTGAGTTGTTAGTCGACATATAAAAAAGTGAAATGCCATGCAAGTCCCCTGTGTATTGTTCTTTTCCCTATTGTGCTTAATGACCGATCAGTTATATAAAATAGGTACAACTCTGCTAATGCTTATGTAAGTACCTGTTTAGTAATCCTTCTCTGAAGATCACGTTTCAACTGACGGAATTTATTAACATTTGTATTTCTGTAGAGCTGAGAGACATCAGCTAGGTTACAGCTACATTATGCTAGTTACAGTAAAAAGAGAGCCTATCAGCATGCCACATGAATCCTTGCTCCATAGATTTATTTTATGAAAAATATCTTCTATATTTGCATTAATGGGAGGTGACAGAACATTGTAAAATTGACCAGCAATTTACAGCCTCTTTATTCTTTAATTAAAAACATAAATATGCTTCTATGTAGCAAAAGAGAAGTTTTCTAAAATGAATGCAGAATTACTTAACCAGCTTCATTCCTTCCACCCACAGCTATATAGGAATTTTCCATAAAGATGTGGAAATAATTTGACTTTTAAAAATTATAAAGGAATGGATGAAGAAATAATTACAAGCTTTTATCAGTTTAGGCTAATTTAGCAGTAGGTGAAAGATTAACTTTCAGTGATACACAAATTACTCAAAACTCACAAACAATGCCCTTGTCAGTTATCAAGCAATAAAACATCATCTTAACAATGAAATGTAGACTAAATCCTTGTGACTGTCATCTGCTCACAATCTTATATGGATAGGAGCAAAATTTGGCTTAGTTTGTCCTTTTTAGCAGGAATAACATTATCATTTACTAGTGCTTTGTATTTGCAGATTGTATGTTTAAGTACTTTCATTTCAACCTACCCTTAACCCAAGGATAGGCACATAAATAACCTAGAGTGGGTGGCAAGGCTACAGAGGGAATAAAGCAGACCTTTCTGATAATTGTATTCATAGTTTTATGTTAGAACAGTTCTCTAGAAATTCTTAGCAACATATATTTCAAAGCTAGATTAAATCTTATGAATAGTTTGTCCTCGTTTTGAGTAGTATTGGGCTATGCTTTGGATTTGTGATGAACACAGGGTTGATAATAAAGAGATGTTTTTGTTATTGCTGAGCAGTGCTCACACAGTGCCAGGGCCTTTTCTGCTTTTCCTACTGGCAGACTGGTGAGGAAGTTGGGGGTACATGGGAAGCTGGGAAGAGACACAGCTGGGAAAGCTAATGCAAATTAACCAGAGGGAAATTCCATATCATACGACATCATGCTCAGTATATAAAGTGGGGTGAAGGAGGAAGAGAGAACATTTGGAGTGATGGCTTTTGTCTTCCCAAGAAACCATTACATGTGGTCGGGCTCTGCTCTCCTGAAGATGGGTGAACATTGCCTGCCCATGGGGAGAGGTGAAATATTTTCCCATGCTTTGATTGTGTGTGGCTTTTTATTTCCCTTCTTAACTGTCTTTATCCAACCCCCTGAGTTCTCTAGCTTTTACCCTTCTGATTCTCTCCTTGATCTTGCTGGTGGGGGGAGTGAATGAACAGCTGCATGGGGCTTGGTTGGTGGCTGGGGTGAAACCACAACAACAGTTAAGTATTAGCTAGATTTTGATACAGATTTTACATAAATGAGAGAATTATCATAATTTAGAATGTTTTATAAAATGTGTCATTGCCTTTATTCATTCCATGAGATAATGATCCTAGTTTTTGATTAGGCCTATATGCAAGAGAGGCCAAAGAAAGCATACCCCTTAAATAAAATGCTGGTAAACTGGTAACAATGGATGAGCAGAAGGCCAAGATATCCAACAACATTTTTACCTCAGTCTTCAATGGCAACCTCTCTTCCAATACTTCTTGAGTAGATGGATAGCAGAATGGGGATTGGGAGCAAAATCCTTCCCACTGCAAGTAAAGATCAGGTTCTTGACAGCCTGAGGAACTTGAATGTATGTAAGTCTATGGGATCTTACAATGTGCACCCCAGAGTCCTGAAAGAATTGGCTAATGTAATTGCCAAGCCACTTTCTATGATATTTGAAAAGTCATGACAGTTATGTGAAGCCCCAGGTGACTGTGAAGAGGTAAACATTGCACCCATCTTTAAAAAGGGTGGAGGACCCTGCAAACTACTGACCTGTCAGCCTCACCTCTGTGCCTGGGAAGAACATGGAATAGATTCTCCTAGAAGTTGTGTTAAGACATACGAAGGACAGAGAGATGATTTGAGACAGCCAGCATGGCTTCACCAAGGGCAAGTCCTACCTGACCAACTCAGTGGTCTTCTATAGTGGTATGACTACACCGGTGGACAAAGGAAGGGTTACAGATGTAATTTATCTGGACTTCTGTAAAGCCTTTCATATGGTTCCCCACAACACCCTTCTCTCTAAATTTGAGAGAGAGGGATTTGATTGATGAAATGTTAGATGGATATAGAATTGGTTGGATGGTGTAACAATTCCGTTTTGAAGCCATAGAAGCTTAACTGGGAAAACTATTTTTATTTATGGCTTTAAAAGATTTTAAAGCCTTTAGGTTCATTATTATCTACAAAAACACACCTGGAAAAAACAGTATTATGCTTCCCCTAAGAGAATTTCGTTTAATTTAGTGAGAAAATAGGTGTTTTGGCAAAAAGTTTTACAGGAATAACATGCAACCAAGGAAAAGCATTAGCAAACACCAACCCTGTGCAATTTAAAAGTATTATTAGGCCAAAGAAACAGTCCACAAAAACACCCAATCTAAAGCAATAGTAATCTAGCTTACTAGTTTTACTACTAGTTTTACTACTAGGAATTACTGAAGTAATTCCTGGTTCAGTTCTTGGTCCAAATCCACCCCGGCTAGGCTTAGGACACCAACCAGGAGGATTACACCATGTGTGTGGGGCGATCTCAGCAACAGGCTTCTTTTCAGGAGTCTAGCTGAGTATCGCCTACTAAGAAGGCAGGCTGAGCTTTAGCTTGGCAAACTTAGTCCAGGAATACAGCCACGGTGAGTGAAAAGATACAAGCGACTCTTGTTGTAGCTGTATTTTGGTTTATTGCTCCTCTGCTGCCTGCAGGCATCAGAGGAGGTCCTATCCCAAAGGGAATTCCACGAGCAAGAGCCCCGACTTCCTGTTACACAGGATTATAAAGGGGTTCAGATTTCAGAGAGGGGAAAGGGAATGGCCAATGGGAAGGAGGGGTAGGAATGGTTTGGGGAGGGGTCACGCCCCCAGGAGAAGTTTCTGGGGTTGCATGTTTGGGAACAGGGAGGAGGGGTGGGACAGGATTACATTTTAGGGTGGATACAACCTTGGAACTAACTATCTGGGTGTGGGATAACAGGGGTAACAGAACATTCCAACAGGGAATAACAGAAACATATATTATTAATATATAACATAAAAATAAATACACAGCATACACTGCTACATAGTACAATACAAGTTTCTTTGGTTTTAAGTTACCCATGAGAGAAAACAAAAGAGGAAGGAAAGAAAAAGAAAATAATAAAAGAGAGAAAATATAAGTCACATGTTGCTAGATCTTTAGGCAGCAGGCTGAACTCTCAGGCCTCAGTTAGCTGAGATGCTGATTCACACATCCTCCAGGACAGAAAAGTTGATGCCACATGGAAGATTTGTGTGTGTTTTTATATGATTTGGCTACTGTGACCACTTCCCCCAAGCAGGACTTCTGGTCCTCCAATCATTCAATGCCCTCCTAGCCAGAGTGATGGGTGCCACAGGCAATCAGGAGCTCCAGGGGGTGTGGTGTGGGTGGGCTGCCAGGCAGGCCTTCCTTGATTGACAGGCAGCCACATGGCTCCCAGGCCATGTGCTTCAGCCATCTTGGACCCTGTGCTTTACAGCAGGCCCAGCCATGCGCTCCAGGTCGAGCCATGCAGCTTGCAGACTTCTGCCTCTGACACACACAAGCCGCTTTGTTCTGACCCAAATGATTAATGAAGTGAGGTTCAGATCCAGAATCTCACAGATGGTCGCATCCAGTGGGTAGTGGACAACGGCTCAGAGTCCCAATGGACATCAGTGGCAAATGGTGCCCCTCAGGGGCCCATATTGCGACTGGTGTTATTTGCTATTGTCATTAATGACATAGAAAATGAGATTGAGTGCACCCTCAGATAATTTACAGATGGGACCAAGCTAACACACCTGAAGGATGGGATGCCATCCAGAGGGATCTGGACAAGTTTGAAGAGTGGGCCAATGGGAATCTTATGAGGTTTATCAAGACCAATTTCAAGATGCTGCATCATGGTCAGGGCAATCCCCAGTATCAATACAGGCTGGGGGATGAACAAATTGAGAGCAACCCTGCCGAGAAAGACTTGGGGGTGCTGGTGGATGAGAGGCTGGACATGAGCCAGCAATGTGCACTCACAGCCCAGAGAGCCAAACATGTCCTGAGCTGCATTGAAAGCAGCGTGGCCAGCAGGTTGGGGGAAGTGATTCTGGCCTTCTGCTCTGCTCTCATGAGACTCCACCTGGAGTTCTGAATCCAGCTCTGGTCCCCAGTACAGGAGAGATGTTGGAGGAAGTCCAGAGGTGGCCACAAAGATGATTAGAGGGATGTAGCATCTCTCCTACAAGGAAAGGCTAATAGTTTGTTCAGCCTGGAGAACAGAGGGCTTTACAGTGACCTAACTGCAGCCTTCCGTTACCTGGAGGGAGTCTACAAGAAAGACAAAGAGAGATTATTTACAAGATTGTGTAGTGACAGAGTAAAGGATAATGTCTTCATACTGAAAGAGGGTAGGTTTAGACTAGATGTTAGGGAAAAATTCTTTACTGTGGTGGTGGTGAAGCACTCTAATAGGTTGTCCAAAGAAGCTATGAGTGCCCCTGCCATTGAGGTGTTCAAGGCCAGGTTGAATGAGGCTCTGAGCAACTTGGTCTAGTGAAAGGTGTCCCTGCCCATGGGTGGAAGGCTAGAACTAGACGATCTTTAAAGACCCTTCCAACCCAAGCCATTCTATGATAATCTTGATTTTTTTTGTCTTTAATCAGCAACTTTCTATGACTAATGCTTCCACATGCTCCAGGTTACAATTCTAGGTGTATAAACTTCTGTCTTTGCCACAAGTCTGCCATTTCAGTACTAGTTCTAATGAAACACAAATAGTTTATCTGCAATCTGAAAATAAATAATCTTGTAAAAATGGAGGGGATTCCTGGTGACGCAATTCAAAACTCTATTATGCATTTTCAAAAAAAACCAACCCTAAATATTGCATTCTCTAAGTCCTGTGCCTCACTCCAGAAGCCTGTAAGACAGCTTTCAAACCTGTCAGCTGATTTCAGCCACATTTGGAAACAGAATAGAGCACTCAAAGAGGGATGGCAGGATAAAATGGAAGAACCCTATTATTGCTTCAAATTTGCAACATGAGTTCAGCACCTTTGAGTTCAGAAAATGGGCTCCACAAAGCAAGTTTCAATAGTTCTGCTGCTCTTAGAACTAGTCATCAATAAGGATGAAATTGAAGTTACAATATGTGTGGTGGGAACAAAGCTCAAAGAGCTGAATTCTCTCAGTGTTCTGAGAGCTGATGCGCAGTCAGAAGTGGGATTGTTCATGATCCAGCTTGTAAAAAATTTTTAAACAGAGTATGATTGTATAAGGGGTTTGAAGAATAGCACTTTTGTTTAACCAAACAGAAAAAGTGATCTAAGAGAGACAGGCACTTTTGTCTGAGTTCAAGGAAGGAAAAATTGAAGACATGGAGGTAAAGTGAAATGTAAAGAGGCAAAAAGGTTTGTCGAAGATAAATCTGGCCAGACCAGTCTGCTACCTATTCCTGGCAATGCAGCTTATTTTTAGATACAGAAAACACAGTTGAGCCAATCTACCACACACCACCTGAAGGACTCTTTCCTACAGGATGTTGTTGGTGCTTGAAGTTTACATAAATTCATAAAGCAAATAGAAAAAAATCATTGAATAAAAGTCCCTTAAGGCTATTAAATATACAGATACCTATTCTGATTAGGAAGTCTGTAAGCCATACATTCATGGAAGTAAGGAGACACTTTGAGGGAATTAAAGCTGTAGACTCACCCCATTTTTATTCTCTTTCATAGACATGGGCTGTTGACAGGTAGACCTTTAGTCTGATTAGCATGACCATCCTTATACTCTTGTGTTCTTATTTGAACTGCACTGAATTATGTGACAGGAAGGTAATAA
The DNA here is from genome assembly GCA_013390005.1 of Calyptomena viridis. Taxonomy (NCBI): domain Eukaryota; kingdom Metazoa; phylum Chordata; class Aves; order Passeriformes; family Eurylaimidae; genus Calyptomena; species Calyptomena viridis. Next base: position 88,532 of record WEIV01002532.1, read on the forward strand.
TTAAGCTGGAGAATATGTGGAAATAGTTCCAGAATTTTAAAATGGATAAAGCAAGGACTGTATCAGCTATCTCAGTGGTGATCCTTCCCCTCAACTCAGCACTGATGAGGCTGTACCTGGCACCATTCTGGGCTCTTCAGAACAAAAGAGATATGGAATTGTTCTAGAGAGTCTAGTGAAGGACCACAAAGATGATTAAGGGACTGGAATACCTCACATATGAAGAAAGGCTAGGACAGCTGGAACTGTTTAGTCCAGAGAAGACTCAGAGGCATCTCATTAATGTATGTAAAAACCTGAAGGAAGGGTGCAAAGAGGTCAAAGCCAGGTCCTTATGAATGGTGCCCAGTGACAGAAACATAGGGACAAAAACCAATAGACACAAAATGAAACAGAGGAGGTGCTATCTGAACATCAGGAAACACTTTATTACTGTGAGGGTGACCCAGCACTAGCACAGATTGCTTAGATACTCAAAAGCCATCTGGACATGTTCCTGGGCAACATGTTCTAGATGACCCTGCTTGAGCAGGAGAACTGGACTAGATGATTTGCAGAGGTCCATTCCAACCTCAGCTATGCTGTGATTCTATGACTGAAAAGAATGGAAGTGGGTGATAGAACTCCACAACGGTCCTATCTTATGTATTCCTGGGGTACACATTAAATTTGCCGATTAAACAAAGCTGGATATCACTGTTAATGTAAGGGATGACTGTAGTAAAGTACAGAAGAACTTGATGCTGAATACAGGAAAAGTAAAAGTAGAAAAAGAATTAACAAAAGCATCACATTCTGCTTATCAGCTGGAGGAGCAGAAGAGGACTTGCAGTGCTAGCCAGTTAGAGAGGTAAGATCAAAGCTGCATACTTTTAAGACTCTACTTTGTTTTGCTTTATTTACAACTTCAGAATCATAGAATCACTTAAGTTGGAAAAGACCTTCAATATCATTGAGTCCAACCTGTGACTGAACACCATGTCAACTGAAGCACAGCATTGTCACACCAAGTTGTCTCTTGAACACTGATGGTGACTACACCACCCTGGGCAGACTGTTCTAATGCTTAACCAACCTTTCAGAGAAGAATTTCTTCCTAACGTCCAACCTGAATCTCCCTGGTACAGCTTGAACAGGTTACCCCAAGAAGTTGTGGATTCCCCATCCCTGGAAGTGTTCAAGGCCAGGTTGCATGGGGATCTGAGCAACCTGGTCTAGTGAAGGGTGTCCTTGCCTATGGCGAGGGGTGGAACTAGATGATCTTTAAGGTCCCTTCCAACCCAAGCCATTATATCATTCCATAATTCTATGATTCTGTGTTTTCTTATCCTATTGCTAGTTGCCTTGAAAAAGAGGCTGACTCCATCTTGTTATAACCTTTGTTCAGGTAGTTGTAGAGTGTGATAAGGTCTTCCCTGAGGCTTCTTTTCTCCAGAATAAACAACCACAGTACCCTTGGCCTCTCCTCATATGACTTACTCTCCAGAACCTTCACCGGCTTCAGTTCCCTTCTCTAGACTTGCTCCAGGACTTCAATGCCTTCTTTGAAGTGAGGGGCTGTCTCCATTTGAGGGGGAAGACAGCTGAAACAAATTAAAAGTGAATCCAATATCAAAATGTTCGAGACTTTGAGTATAAGGATAGAAAGGATTTTATTAACAACAAACAAACAAACTATATATATATGTATATATATTATGAATCAAAAGCCAAAACATCCTTATCCCCCGGACTTCCTGGGGCAGAGAAAAAAAAAAAGAGAAAGAAAGGAGTGGATTTGGGAACCCGTGGGGGACGGGGCTAGGCTTTGGGGANCCCTCCCCCAGCAGGCAGCGCCTCCGAGCGGCGGGGGGGGTAAGTGAGCCGTGAGGGACAGCAAACACAGGCGGCACCGGCACCGGCCGGTACCGGCAGCCGCAAAGGGCGGCCGCACCTGGTGCATGGCCGGCGCAAGCGGCCAAGTTGCACCCCGCGGGGCACTGGGTCTCCGCCACATCACTCCCGGCTCCACAGCAGTGGCCTCTGCTGCTCCTGCTTGCGAACAGAAAGGGAAAAAGTTTTTCATTAAAATAGAACCATAACAGGGGCCCAGAACTGGCTGGACACAGGACTCAAGGTGTGACCTCACCAGTGCCAAGTACAAGGGAAAAAACACTTCCCTGGTCCTGCTGGCCACATTATTTGTGATACAACCAGGATGCCAGTGGCCTTCATGGCACACTGACGGGTCATGTTCAGTCGGCAGTTGACCAACACCCCCAGATCCTTTTTCACTGTGCAGCTTTCCACTCTTTCCCAAGCCTGTAGCTCTGCATGGGGTTGTCGTGACCCAAGTGCAGGATCTTGCACTAGACCTTGAGAACCTCATATAGGCCTTGGCCCATTGATCCAGCCTGTCCGTATCCCTCTGCAGGCCCTTCCTACCCTCCAGCAGAGCAACAGTCTTGCCGAACCTGGTGTCATCTGTGAACTGACTTAGGGTGCACTTAATCCCCTCATCCAGATCATTGATAAAAAAAATTAAACAGGGCTGGCCCCAATACTGAGCATTGGGGAACCCCACTAGCGAGCAGCCACAAACTGAATGTGGTACCATTCCCCACCACTCTCTGGGCCCAGCCATCCAGCCAATTTTTACCTCAGCAGACAGCGTGTAGTTAACAGTGCATCTGTCCAAGCCATGGGCTGCCAGCTTCTCCAGAAGAATGCTATGGGAGACAGCATCAGAGGCTTTGCTGAAGCTCTGGTAGACTATACTCACAGCCTTTCTCTCATCCACTAGGTGGGTCACGTGGTATTAGAAGGAGATCAGGTTGATCAAGCAGGACCTGCCTTTTCTAAATCCATGCCAGCTGGGCCTGGTTGGCTGATTGTCCTGTACACGTTGCATGATGGCACTCAACATCATCTCCTCTGTGACCTTTCCCGGCACCAAGGTCAGGCTGACAGCCTGTAGTTCCCTGGATCCTCCTTCCAACCCTTCCTGTAGATGGGTGTCAGTCACATTGGCTAACCTCCAGTTCTCTGGGGTCTCCCTGTTTAACCAGGACTGATGATACATGAAGTGGCATGGAGATCTCTTCTGCCAGTTCCCTCAGTACCACTGGGTGAATCTTATCCAATCTCCTTAGGCTTGTGAGTGTTTAAGTGGCTCAGAAGGTTACTAACTACTTCCTCATGTGTTGCAGGAGGTCTGTTCTGCTCTCTGTCCCAGTCTGCCAGCTCATAGGGCTTGTTGTTCTGACAATAATTTGTCTTTCTGTTGAAGTCTGAGACAAAGAAAGCATTAAGTACCTCAGCCTTTTCCTCATCCTTTGTCACTAGGTTCCCCTTTGCATCCAGTAAAGGATAGAGATTTTCCTTGGCCTGGTAATACAGTCCTAAATTGGGTGCCATGAATTTCCCACAAAGAAGGGACTTGGCATCATGAAGGTGATCTGTATCATACACTGTGCAGTGAGTTGCACTGAGCTAGTTTGTAGAGCCAGTGCTTCCACAGAGCCCAAAGCTCTGCATTCCTGTCCACTTGAATCCAGGCCACTCTGACAACCACTTTCCCTTTATTTAGTTTTCACCTGGTCATGGGATCAGATTTGCATAAATTTGTATTAACCAACAGTTTATTACGATTGGAGGAGATGAAAATATCTTCCAGCTTCCCAGGGAAGCTGTGAGACAGTGGAAGCCAAACTGCAGGATTCATGGGATCAGGCTGTGGTCAGACATGGAGCTGGGCTCAGAAGTCAAGGAGTGAGCGCATTCAAAGGGAAGGAACAAAGATCTGCCTCCTTTCACTCAGATTCTTTCTGCTTTATTTGTTTACTTTTAATTACAGTAATCATGTAAAATAAAATGCATAAATTGATTTCTAAGGCTTCTTTTAAAGCATTGTCAGGTTGGTATGTATACAGCACCTGTAGGAAATCATATCCTATAGCCAGGTGAAAAATGGTATAATAGGTCATCCTTGGAACCCTTGAGAAGGGTGCACATCTGCTCCCCATCAGCACGTGTTGCAGTGCTTCTTCTCCCACTGGGAGAAGGGAAGCCCAAACTGAAGAGACCATCATGAACCTTTACCTCAGTGTTCAAGAAACGTTTTCAAGTGGGCTTTTGTGTGGATTTGAACTTTGGCAATACATAAATGAACTAGCTATTTTGATTGACTTGCTAGTCATAAGTCCTGAGGCTGCCTGCCTCTGAAATGGATAGTCCAACCAAATAATTCCCTGGGGAGATGAGTATTTATTACCTTTCCCCAATGTGAAAATAACTGAACATGAATTGTATTTGAAGTGGAAAAGTCAGAAAGAATTCAGCTATTGAGAGTCATTAACTTTCTGACAATGTTTTTCTCAAATGTAACGGAAGCACTGAATGTACTAAATAATGTGGCTAAATCTGAATCTTCACCAACTAAGGTTAAACATCCTTTTGCGTGGGTGAATTACATGTCTGAGTCTTTCTGAGGAAAATATTTAGTGGAAATATTTTTCTTAGGTGCATTTTTGAACTCATTCACAAAAGTGTACACCAATATTTTCATAGGAATCTGAATTTTCTTAGCTCTGTTCCACAGGGGTGGAAAAGAGTTGAGAGGAAACACGTTACTTAGTATGTTCAGATAAGCTGTCCTCTGTTTGTTTAAGCCTTAAGATCTTATAACCTTAATAGTCTCTCTTGTCAAAGCAGATACATGAGCAGCCAAGGTCTATATTTGTAGAGAACTATGTTGAATCCTAGTACTTCATTTAGGGAAAGATGATACCAGTAAGTTGTCCCAAGGGACAAAATTTGCCACTGGAGCAAATCCAAATGGATTTTGGAAGAAGACTGTAAACCCAGAGACTGATCTTGATGACTAGTGATCTCATTATTGTTTCTTTATGGGGCATTGCTCAACATAAGGCCTGTAGATTTCTCCAGGAGAAGAGGGAAGATATGAGAAGAAGCTGGTTAGGCTTAGCTTAGCAGGCTGCAAGGACGAACGTGGGGAAGTAAATTTTTTAGAAGAAGGAGGAAAAGAAAGAAGCTGGAGAAAAAGACACTGGAGGTTCTGAAGGTGGCTGTAGAAGCTGGAAGGAGCAGCCTGATGCAGCCAGAACCAGAACAGGAGCAGTTTCTGACTGCGGATGAGTGTTGGGGCACTGTACTCTGTAAGTAAGGTGAAGTAAGGTGATGAGTTAAAAACTTGCACTCATGGTGCAAGTGAGACCTGCAAAGTCTGTGAACTAGTGTGTGGTGAGTTGAGGTGGGAGTCGGTGGTACACTGCTTCACACAGCACATAAAGCAATTGTGCCCACAAGAGTTTTGCTGGCTGAGTTATTTGTCAGGATAAGGATGTTTATACAAGCCCATGGAGGGCTCAAGTTGTTCAGGAGGGCTGGTGTTCAAGCACACATTTTGCCCATGCTTCTGACTTTATGTTTTCTCTGCACATGTCCGGACATCAGTGTGCATCATGTTCATGTTGATAGCCCAAAGAGGGATCAGTTGTATTATTATCTAAGTCCCAACAGTGTGCTTGGATATGATGATGACACCAATATACATTATTTCTGTACAAAGAAAACTGCACTGAGAAAAGCAAGGAAAATGGCAGATGGGAGCTGCAGTTTACCAGGTGTGGGAGTTTATAAGGATTATTTGTCTGGAGTTTTTAGTCATTATCTTTTCATATGCTACTTTCTCAAAAAAAGCCAATGTAGTCCTGGTCTCTCAACTATTTGTTTGTGTGCTTGTACACATGTACATAACTACCTGTAATCTTTCTCTGTAATATTGCCAGCATGTTTTTTTTTTAAATCCAAACAGTTGCTAGTAGCTTTGTCTCTGCCTGTTTCCTTTTGCAGTGAAGATATGATTTCACAGAGCAGAACTAACCATTCTTATTTCCCAGAATGTACCAAAGTTTGATCTTTTTAAAAGGAAAGACAGGAAAGGCACCTTGAGTATTATTGGTACATAGCTCTGCTTCTCTTTATTGGTTATATGGTGACACTGCTTCGCATAGGATTACTGTCAGTGGCACAGAGGGGGCAGGAGATTGGTTGCCTCGAGGAATGAGATGAGACGATAAACGAAAGACGATGTTACCTCTGCAGCATCTGGCTCTGTCTCTCAATTTTCATTCCATGTGTTCTGTGTGGAGCCAAAGTGGGGTTTGTAGCAGTTTCTTGCCTTTGCACACCTGCTATTGTTAGGCAACAGCAAGGAGAATAAGAGAATTATGGCAAATCTTTTTCTTAAAATAACTGTATTGTGTCCTATTTGAAAGGGTTTAGCAGGCAAATGTGATAAAGCCAAAAGTTCAGTGGATCATCAGTGGTAGGGAGTATAGTGGTGGACTGATGAATAAAATTGCTATGTTATTCTTTTGAAAGCATTGACATAATTATGTTACTTATGTGCTTGTACTGCAATAAACATGGTTTTCAGAGTGCTGCACTCTTGCTTAATTGAAATGAAACCCCTAAATTTCCTAGCTAAATTTTGTTTTGTACAGCAAAATCTGAAGCTTTCTCTACAAAAATCACATTCCAGTATACTGACACCTTTGGAGTTCAGCAGTCAGAGCAAATTTGGGCCATTTTTTTCTTCATATGCATCAAAAGTGTCACAATTAAGACTGTCATGGTAGGAGAGAAAAATTGTAAAAGGAGCGAGAGGCCCAACAGTGAGTTGAGAAGAGAAACTGTTTCAGCTGACCTCCACTTAGAGCAAGTTTCCTCTGCAGGCAAGGCCATGTAGGTAGCTCTTGAGCTTGCACCTGACATCAAACAGGCAGGTGCCTTTCCAGTGGTTTTATCTTTTCACTCTCCAAAATTGTGTCTGTCCCAGATAATTAAAGTAAAAAGTTAATGTTTCTAAATAAAAAGATCAGTAATGAGAGATTTCCAGTAATAGTCTTTCTATTATTCGAAGGCTCTTCCTTTCAGGGAAGGGTAATTAAAGAGCCAGAGGAAAAAAGAAGAAAAAAGGTATCTCACCTTTCTGGCATATTTTCAAAGGATTCAATTAGGGACATGCAAAACAAAATTCCTTTAAAAATATGATTGATGTTGGAGCTTTAACAAGATGCTGTCACTGGATACAGGGGCTTTTTATTAATGCATGTTGCATGATAGAAATGTGTGGGACAGGATGCCAGGCTGTTGACAGTGTTTGTGTGTTGTGTATATCTTACATGAGGAGATGGGCTGTGCAGAGAAGCATTTTGTTTCTTCTTTCACTCATTTATTTCTTTAATCTGAACTGAAACTGAAAGATTTTACTGCAAGGCAAGCAGTTTTGAGTGCAAAGGGCTGTTAAGAAAATCTACCTCGAAGGAGAATTGTGTAATTCTCTAGAATTAAAATCCTTAAAGTACTTAAAAGCTGGTAGTTGTACACTATACAATGCATATTACAGAAGGCTGGGAAACCATTCATGACCATTTAAAGTTCCTGAATTTCTGTATATATACATATAAACACTATACACTAATATACTAATATAAACGTGTGTATGTTTGTATTCATATATATGAATATTTTATATATATATTTCATATATACATATTCATCTATGCTCATATACATCTAGATGATATGTCAGTATGTATATAGAATACATATATGATATCACCATCAATAAGAGTGGTGAAATAGCCTTCATAGGTAGGAGCTGTTTCTGATGAAATGAGGGCTCTTTGTCACATACAAACTTATTATTATATTATACATCCTTATTATTTTTGAAAATGCATTTTAAAAGTAAGTAGCTTGTTTTGTTTTGTTTTGTTTTTCTGGTTGCAGAATTTTAACTTGTCTATAAATAGACTACACATATTTTCTTTTCCTTTCTTCATTTATTTATTCATTTAGTAGTGATTAGTTGCCTGTGCACAATGCAAACCTGATGAAATTAAAAATTTTATGCCTTTTATTAAGAGATTATAGCTACCTCTTGCATACAAATACCAGTATCTCCAGGGAAACTTAAAGGTGGTCTTGCACAGTATTGGAAGACATTAATGTGTAGGTACTGGTCAACAGTTTGAAACACACTCTGGAAATACATGCAATGATATTTTTCACCAGATTTCTAAAGAAGATTCAGGCAGGCAGCAGTCTAAGGGTTACAAAGAACCATAAATTTTGTTCAGAAAGCATAAAAGAAAAAAATTTAATAATTTGGTTAATGGCAATTTGTTTTAAGCCAAGGAGAAGGTGGGGTGTTTTTTTGCTTTTCTTCCTAAAGATCTCTGAGATTTTTACCTAGAACTGTGGATAAGCATGGTAATTACTTTCACCAAGAATAGGATTTGAAACTGCAAACACTTCTGTACATGAATGACGTTACTGAGATTTGTGCTTGATCAAGTAGGTACATGTGATTTGCCCTGAACCATGACTTCATCTTCTGTTCATATCATAGAGCTGAGAGCTGGCCCTGGCTGGAGTCTAGCATTACTTAAATGGTTTTGCACAGGTCTTAACTTGGATACCATTTTTTTGTGATGCTTTTACAAACAGCATTGAAAATAGTCTGAGCAGCAAGTCCATTCACAAAAAATTGCACCCAGACAACAAATCTTTCAAAAGTGCTTTTGTGATTGCTTTGCTACAGCACCAACATCTTAAAGCACTGAAGAACTGTCCACTAAATAAAAGGTACTGTTAGAAACTGCTAATAAAGTTTAGAAAACCACCCAGTGACAAATTTCAAAAACAGCAGCCTTTTGATAGAAATGGTGCTACTTTAACACAAGTAGGAAAATTACCCAAGGGGTAGAAGATGAAAGGTTTGGAAAACCTAACTTTATATAGTAACACACTCAGATACATTTTCTGTAGGCCTAAAGTGAAAATTGCCATTTAAGAATAGAGATTTTGAACAAATGGCAGAGTTGGCAGAAGGAACTGAAGGACCTTGGATTTTGGAGAAAATACGTTAACACAAACATACAGTGTACATATTGCCAGGAATAAGCAGAAAAGGGCAATAAGGTAAAACATTTGTCTGAATATACATCTCAAGACTAGCACTCAGACAATGGAGTTTTTTCATCCATTATATCAGACCCATTAGATGAGCTCAGTAAATTCACTGTTTGAAAACCACTAGGTAAAATATAGCAATTTTTTCCAATGGAAGAGCTGTTCATATTAGAGCCATTGTAGGATGTGAAAAAAATGTTTGGGACAAAATATCTGAAAAGGAAGAGACTGGCTAACACTGTTAGGAAACAACACTTTTTCTACTGAAGAATCTCCTTAAATTGGCCAAATGCCTTTGCAACAGATAATGAGCTATATTTCCTGACTACTGACTATGAGAAATTCCTAATTGCTCATAAACCCATGTACTAGAAAGTTTGGAGCATTTAATGAGTTGGCAACAGACTTCAAAGAAAAGGATTTCATATAGAATGAATTACTAGAAGCTAGTGGACAATGGGTAAATAAGGAGGACTGCAGTTGACATCTGATTTAGGACAAACCAATCCATATATTTTGGAGATTAAATCTTTCCTTCATGGTCAAGGATATCTGTCTTCTACAATGACAATGATGTCTACATATAGTTTGAAGCATGAATTTCAAACAATAATATATATCTTGCCTTATTGAAAAATGATCTTGGACTGTTCATTTTCCTCATGTGTCTTTAGCTGCTTGAAACAGAGGGAGACTAATAAAGGACAACAGCACTGTGACTTGTGACAGTGACAAAAGTAAACAGACATTTTAGAAAATTCAAAACTATCATGATAACTTTCTTAGAACAGTTATGTGTCGTATGTATTAAAAATGAAACAATCTGAAAATCCATTTGTCTGAGGTTTTAAAAGTAGCTATTAATAAAGCAATTATATATTGGCTTTACTACAATGTAATTTTGTCCCAAGGGCTGGAAAGTATTTTTGAGATTGCAACAGCAGAACACATATCTGATGATGGCTTAGCATTTGTTTTAAATTTCTCAGTGCTTAAAGGCCACCCTACGCCACACCAAATTTTAGCACAAATTATTTCCCCTTTTGTGGAGAAAAGGTCTGCCAAAAGATAGAAAAAACTAGAAGCAAAGCTTAACCAAAACTCTTCACCCTTGTTCCCTCCTCTCTTTTGCAGAGGAAGATGCAGTGGCCTTCAACCAGGTTTCTTGCCTGACTTGTGTCATGGAGCAAGAGTACAGAGTGTTTAAGGCTTTCCTGCTTGGCACAAAAGGTCTGGCCAGTTAGACAGAACCTGGGCATAAACTTTAATTTTTTTTCATGTGTAGACCACAACTGAAAAAGAAACTGGAAAACAAAGCCTTTTCCAAACCACCTGCCCACAACTCTATTCAATCCTTTTCATCACTCTAGAAGTTTTCTCTCCCTTCTTAGGGGACTCTGACATGGTGCATTTCCAAAGTAGAAGGTGACACCTGCTGTGAAAGCAATGAAGATTATTAGTGTGTCCAACTTCAAATAGTTTTCAATCTTTCAGTGATTATGGATGCTTCCTATCAAAACTGTCCAAGATGCTGTAACTTTTATATGGGTTTGTGAAAAAAGATAAACCTTGGAAGTTGCTGAACTGTAAAATAGCAGTACACTATGACACTGGCAAACCTTTAAAAGATAAATCTTGGCAGCCACTGGACTGTACAATATTAACACACTGACATCATTGAATGTCTGAAACTCTAGAGAAGGATCCTAGAAGTGCTTTTTTTCATGTAACAGAATGAAGAAGTCTGTGTTACCTTAAAAATCCATCTGGCTTAAAGATCATCCACAACTATCCTGTGTAAGTGCACTTGTCTTTAGTGAGCTCCTTCTGGAAAGGCAACAATGGAAATTACTTAGTTGGTTTATATTGGCTTATATACTGTAATGATAGTTCTGAAACAAAGTCTGGCAATTCCATTTCTTAGAACAGTGGCTTATCTGTAAAAAATCAGCTTCCAAAATAGTAAATAATTTTAACCACAATGTAAAATGTCCCTTTTTATCTCCTTTTTACCATTTTTGCAGGTTTAAAAAAAGCTTTTTCTTAAAAGCCTTTCCAGAAATGCAACCTCTCAGTTCACTTATTCAAGAGCCTCTATCTAGTAGGAATCCCTGAGGCTCAGATTTCTCTGTTCCCACTACAGGAGCAGCTACCTGCTTGAATTTTCTTTCTGTGGTTTCCCATGGCTCCCATACAGCAGCATTTGCTTGACTTCCATACTTCCTCCTTTTCTCACAGTTCCCTACTTGGCATTTTCCTCTGTTCTGCTACAGCACATTCGGCTGCACTCTGACTCGACGTCCTCATCTTCACGCTTGGCCGCTTCTCCTCTGCATCTCTCCTGGTCCCTACATTAGTCTCACTCAATTTGCTGTCCTGTTTCCGAATGCATTTTCCCTCCCTGCTGCTCCCACTGTCTCTGGCATGTCCATATTCTCCTGTCCCCTGCTTGGCCCTCACAGAGTAGCTAACAGACCATTACCTTCCCTTATAACATTCTGTCTTCTGTTCAATTGCAAATAACAAGGAGTGGCATCCATCTTCACTGGTTTACCCACACTTTCACCCAGAAACCTTAAATGGATCTGGCAACCAATCTTCTGAGATCAGGTTTGGCCTGGTCCCGGTGTTGGCAATGGGAGATGAAAGGCCTTGTACTTACAGATCAAATTGAATAGTTTTGTAATGAAAAAATTGTCATAGCCTAAAATTTTTAATAATATATTGATTAAACTCCCCTAGATAACTTTTTTGTGATTGAGCAACATGAAGGCTTGTGAGGCTGCTGACAGAGGTCCTGCACAGCAGTCACAGAGGTGTGAGATCAGGGCAGACTTGAGAACGGGACTTTTCCTCCAGTATCATTCAGTGAAACCCTTAAAAAATGTTAGCATCATTTACTGAGCTCCAATCCTAAACAAATGCTTGCCACTCTGGCTTTCACCTTTCCATGAAAAATTATCTTGTGCTTTGGAACAATTCCTGCCATTTCTGTGGCAGCTGTCTGTAAAAAACTAGAAATGATGGCAACTTTGTTATGGTGTCTGTCACTGCACACTGAAGAAAACTAATCCTGACCCAAAATTAATCACTGGACCCAATAAAGTCCTTTGCCTTCAATGGCTTCATAAGCTTTATTTTATTTCTAAAGTTAATTTACCCTTAATGTGTGGGGAAGGAGGACAATAGACCATGTCGTCCCAGTGCAGGCTGGGAATCTCAGGCACAGTGTGGTTTTGACAGTTTTGAATAGTAATCCACCACTTAACAGACAAATAGAGGCTACAGTCTCTTTGCAGCAGTTCTTTTTGTTTAACACCAAGATGACATTTGTGCCCTCTGCGAAGGGTTGTATGATGTCAGCCTCAGAGAGGGATAGGTTTCAAACAGCATTGGGCTTGAGTGGGCTGTTTGCAAGGTGGTTTGAGCGTTGTTTTTTCTTCAAGAAACTGGTTCTCCAATAGTAATACAATATTTCTGTCACACGAAGTTTTCAGCAAGCACATACCAAAATACAACAGCTAAACACTATATAGCAGCAAATGGAGGATCACAGACATATAGCTCTATGTCACAGGAAAAACAAGAAGTTATTTGCAAAACTCCATCTGAAAGAAGAGCTGACCCAATTAGACCAAGCATTAGATAATGATACCTTCTACTGTTGTTCTCTTTGATGAAATTTTTGACAAGGTAAAATATTTGTAAAGATTTGTCTAAGGCAAACTAAATTAAATATATATATATTATAAAGTGAGTTTGCAAATGAGTTCTTAAGAGGCCAGGAGGCAATACAGCAAGAACAATTTCAAGTTGTACAGTTAAACACTTTGACTCAATATAGTCCTTCAAAGTAGTTATGTTAGGACTTTATTGTAAAATATACTGTACATTTAATAATCAATGCTGTGTTCTCCTAAAGATAGATCAAAAGTAAAACTTTAATCTAGATTTTCTTCACTATTTCATAATTTTACTATACAATACTTTTCTTCTTCCTGGTGACCCTGTTAAAAGTCTGACAGTGTCTATCTGTCCAGGTTATTAGGAACCATGCTTTCCCATAATATTATGTAAGATATTTTTCTCTCAGAGAGGACTACAGAGCTTTCTTTTCACTTGCATTTACAAACAGAATGGTGGGACTATGCATCCAGGTATGTGTTCTTTGAGTAAATCTGAAAGGGTTTCAATCCATCAGGGAATGGATTCAGCAAAATTTTAATATTAACAATTAACAAGTAGACTTGCTTGTTAAGAGCAATATCCTTGGAAATATTGTATCATAATCAAGTATAAGCCAAGAACTCTTTCCTAGTAAATAGTTTTCTGCTGTATTTTTGATATTTATACTGATAGAGAAGAACACAGCATTTTAAAAATTTTTTTCCTGTTGATATGTCCAATTTGGCAGCTCTCAATCACTCATCCTGTGTCCCTGCAGAAGTCCTTTGGCAGTTCCATAGATTTTTAAGCCATCAGGGACCATTAGATCATCTTGTCTGATCTTTCTGCATAAAAAAGTCAGAGAATTTCATCTAATTATCTCCTGTATTGAGTGGAGCAATGGGTATTTAACCAAAGCTTGTCTTTATGTCACAAAGTTTACCTTTTTTTTTTTTTTAAATGGGCAATTATTCCTTCCTATTTCATAACTCAGCTGTGAAGTTTCATTAAGGTTTCCAAAGACTCTCATATACTGGGATTTAATGTGCTATAAAAGTGAACAGAGGAAATATTTGCAGTGATGACCTAAACAGGATTTTTTAATCAATGTGATGAATTGGATACTGGGACAAATTGATCAGTGATGTCTCCAACAGGAAGGAATTTTGCCAATTCCGTCCAAGATTTTCTTATTATAATGACTCACAGAATGACTCCCACAATTTAGAATTGTAAGAGAGGGATGTTTATTCCAGCTGGGACACATGTGGAATCATTTCTCAAAGCCATGTGCAGATCTGTGCAACTTCCTTATATCAGTCGGAGAGACACATATTCACAGATTTCTCAATTTACCTGTGCATATTCATATCCCGTCCCCGCCTTCCCCGCTTCATATTATAATTANAACAAGGCTTGAACATAGTATATATATATATCTCTCACTTTAATCATATGAATTTTTCTAACAAATTTATACAAGCTTCATATCAATAATATTGCTGATAATTTGAAGAAGGAATGATACACAGTACAAAAATGACATGTTTTAAAAAATGCTAAAAATAAAAGGACAAACAGAAAGTACCTTTAAATACTTCAAGTTATTAAATTTAATTGACGAAAATTTCTTTAGATTTCAAGTTAAGAATTCAGAGAGATTCTCATTTATTTTATCTCTATTAGTCCATGTATGTGTTACTAATTATTTGTCAAGTATTTCCATAAACATTTGATATTAGCAGTGAAAATGTAAACCCAAAATTCTTTTACTCAAACATCACTCGGACAATATAGTGATGCTTGCCCTGCTCCACATGAGTGTCAAAGAGTCTCCTTTTTTTTTTCAGTTGTGGAAGAACCATTGCCCAGTCTGAGGCAGCAAGGTGCTTCCCACTTCCATGCCTGCTCCACCATCATTGCCACTTCATCAGGTAAAAGCAATTTATACACTAAGGGTGGGAACCCTCTCTGATCATCTGTAATGAGAGAACATGAGCAGGTAGCCCAAGACACGTTTTATGACTTCTGTGAATGTGATTTTAGAATGAATTAACTAGGATTTCTATCAATTGCTTTCAGGAAATCCACCCCTGAAAAAGAGCAAATCTTCAGAAAAATACTTGTGTTCACAGGTTTATATTTGTCCTTACCTTTTTAACATAATTGTCTTTCAATTTTCCATATTGAGCAGTGTGCCTTTGCTACTGTGAGTCTTCTCTGGATATTTCTTGAAGAAGTTCCTCTTCAAGCAGCTTTTGTGAACTTTCTTGATGGTCAGAATTTCAATTTACAACAAATCTCCTTCAGAAGACAGTGTAGTCAAGGCCATTCTGTTTTATTATGTATAGTCTCTATTTCTATTTACTTGCAGTTATGTGTATTTAGTCTACTTAAAACACACAGGGATGTATTTGCTGAACAAACAGTAGCTTCTATCCCAAAGTTACATTTACAGTGAGCAGAGTAAAACTTCTAAGATTGGTAGTACCCACATGAAGTGAACTACTATGTAGGAGACAGTAAAACTGGTGATAATGATTTAAAACTCTGCCGCATACAAACCTCATCTTTTAGACAAACGAAATGAACAAGTTAAAGTACTTTTGCTTAGAGATACAGAAATTTCAGATTTGTTTTACCTGTGAACAACTAATATGGCAATATGTCGTGGTTTAATCCCAGATGGCAGCTAAGCACCATGCAGCCACTCACTCACACCTACACACTTGCCCCATCCCGATGGAATGGGGAGGAGAATCAAAAGTAAAACTTCTAGGTTGAAATTAGAACAGTTTAATAATTGAAACAAAGGAAAAACAGTGGTACACAATACAATTATTCACTACCCACTAGCCAAAGTCAGGCCTCTACTGTCGAAACCTGATCAGTCCCCTTTCTGGGTAACTCCCCCAGTTAATATACTTGGCATGATGTTGTATGGTGTGGAATATCCCTTTTCAGCTATGCTCGCTCGTTTTTTGGGTTCCTCCTCATTGGCAGAGCACGAGACACAAAAAAATCCTTGACTTAGGATGGACACTACTTAGGAACAACCAAAACATCAGTGTGCTATCAACATTATTCTCACGCTGAATCCAAAACACAGCACAGTACCAGCTACTGAAAAGAAATTAACTCTGTCCCAGATAAAACAAGAACAAAATACAAATAAATAATTGTAAAATTTAAAGAATTAAAAAGAAATGTATTCAATTCATTGAATTCTACAATTTCTGTAATTTTATCTGTTGGGAACAGGTAAAATTGCTGACTCTTCATGGTCCTGCAGGACCTGCTTCTCTGACCAGTTTGACTCTGATGTCCTCTGGAAGTAGCAATAAGTAACTTATTCTCCTCAGGTTACTGCTCCATTTCTTCCTTAGTATTTGAAAAGCTGCATCCTTTCTGCATTGTTCAGCATAAAGGTGGGGAAGATGAGGAGGTAACCAGCAGAGTTGTGGGGGCTCAGAGAGAACTTCCTGTGGGAAGGGAGTCCCAGGAGGGAGACTGTCCAAACAGAGAAAGGATCTCAACGTGTGAGGCAGAGAGCACCAAGCTAACCTAATGCTGACTTTTTTTTTGTTGTTGTTAATGTGGATAGCACAATCACTATCATACCTTCAAAGATGCAATTGGATTTAGCATAAGTGATGGGTAATCCAGCTCCAGTATTCTTGCTTCTGGACTTAAAACTGCTCCATATGCATAAAAAATACTTGATCCTTTTTTCTTAAAACTACATGAAAAGACTTCAGTGATAAACAATGTAGCTACTCACTTAATAGTTTAGGGTCCTTGCAAGTCTTGAAGTTTCCTGACATGCAAAACTCCTACATACTTACCAATAACAACAAAATATGTCTTTCATCATAATGGCCTTAACTTTGACCTATGCATTGTGCCTTTTATATATTATTTGTACTATATTGATTTAGAGTAGAATTCATCTTCAATACATTTAGTCCTTTAAAGCTAAGAGTTTCATCTAAGCTATTTGTCAAGGTTCCTCTTACAGTAAAAGGAGAAAGGGAAGTTCCTCCAAATGGCAATTTATCCCATTTTAAGATAGGTGTCTGAAATAGACTGGATGAATTGCTCTCTATTGCAGTCTCTCTACATGCTGTAGAGCAGCACAACTGACTAGCTTAGGCTAAGCACCCAACTTCCAGATGGCTAAATATTAGATGAGATGAATCCCTTCCAAATATTTTCTTTTAGGGAATGCTTTTAACTGAGAAATATCTCACAGTCAATTTGCTCTGTGTTATTTTACAAAAATTTTGTAGGTGGTATTCTTTTGGAATCATATACCTGGCACTTGAAGAATAACCATAATATCAAATAATAGCAAAATTACATATGACTAGGTTGTTGATCAATACATGACATTAATGTGCACATAAATCATTCTCACATTCTCTTTCAAAGAAGGTCATTCATTTAGACTGCTGGTAGAAAACAAAGTATGCCTTTTTTTGAAGAACCAATCATGATTTCATTTTGAAATATTAATGGAGATGCAAAAGCTACGTACTTCTGAAAAATCAGACTGATAATATTATATTAGGGTCAGAGTAAGGGAGGAGTTGCAGTGTGTTTGTTTCTTCTGGATAAGAATTGTATGTTCAGATTTTATTATGTGTGAATATGAGATTTTTAATACCCTCAACTATTAATTTCTTTGAGTCTAAGAGTCTGCATTTGGAATTGAAGCAATAGATATCAACACTATTGTCTCTTAGCAACCTCCATTAGTATTGGAAACAAAGGAGGGTTTGCAAGCTTGGACTTTTTCCCACATATTCACAAAATGTTGTTTGTTTGTGTATGAACACTGGTGAATGAATCAGTTACTAACAGTTTTTCAAATGGGGGAGACAGGCCATCAGTTTAATAAATTATAGGAATGAGCGTTGCAGGGCAAGCAAGAATGCCTCTTGTGGAGCCCTGCCTCTTTCACTGTGCACCTGACAAGATATGCACATCCCCTAGGTGGCCGAGTTAGCCATGCATGCCTGCACATCACAGCATGCCTTCCTTCCAAATGCTGGTAGAAAGGGCTGAAAAGTCACTGCAAATTACATGTCACACCTGGCCATAGTGTAGGCAGCGAGTTGCTACCAGACCTCATATTCCTTTTGTGTCAACAAATTGCCCTCTGACCTGAAAGAATATGCCTAGAGTGAGAAATTATTTGCCCTTGATCCAAACTGGTTCTATTCAGCTAGAATCAGGCTTGAATGGATTTAAGTACCTTCAGCTCAGTTTATGCACTGGTTTCATTAGACAACTGTACCAGAAACAGCAATATTTTCAGTGCCTATACCTTTGGGTATGACTTATAGAAGTACAAGGTGTTAAGGTCTGATTAAGGAGAGATGCCTCTGCCTGAATTAAAGTGCAAACAAGACCATATGGTGAAGTCAATAGCATGAATTTTATTCAAAAGCAAATGTGAAATAGAAAGAAATAGAAAAGGAGTGGGGGGAAAGAAAGAGAGATCAAGCAGAAGATATCAACCACCCATGGATCCAGCAGCATCCCAGTGGTCCTTCTTCACCCTAGGCTTCTCAGTGCTGGGAGTTCTGAGGTATTTCAAAACTTTTCACTGTCTATACATTTTTGCAAACAAAGGAATTAATGCTCACTGGCTACACAGTTCTCTTACTCTGTTGGTTAAATGTTTCCCTGTGGCCTTGTGCTGTAGGCCACATTTCTCCTGAGGATGAGTAGAAATGTTGCTCTGACTGGTTATGACCTTGTCTCCCCTGGTTGGACAGGAGAACTTTATTCCCAGGCCATTGGACAGCTAATGTAAATAATATAGGCTGAGATATACAAGCTTTAACTGCGTAGCAAGAAACACAGACATGTTGCAGACTCCTTGAGGAGCAGACCCTCTGTCTGGTGTGGATCATCTGGCCAGGTAGAGAGACATCTGCCCAGGCCTACCAGACACACATTATCTGGAGGGCATGGATGCTTAGTGATTCTGCTAGGTAGGTAAGAAATGCTTTGCCAATGCTTAGATGCTTGAGCTTTCTCTGCATAGAAATTAGTGCTCTAATAGATAAATAAATTCTTTGAGAAAACTTCATGGAGTCAGCCTTCTCGTCATTATGCCTCTTGGACTATGGGCTCCCATATTTCCCTTCCTTCTAATGTTAATTAATCTGCATGGTCAGTCTTTCTCTTGAGTTGGTGGGTTTCTTGGGTCAGTGGGCCATGAGTCGGTGGTTGCAATCTCCCCCTGTCAGAATAATGTTTTTCGCACTGGGAGCTGTTTTCAGCATAGTTGCTGAGTTGGGTTTCTTTGTGGCCTATAAAATCTGCATTTTTTGTGTCCATTATCAATGATACATTCTTTTTCCCCAGTTATGTTAACCTCCCCAAGATCTGAGATAACACACAGACAATAGTACCACCTTTATTTTATCGCAGGTTCCTGTCATGGTGTCTTAATCTACAGTCCAATTTCCAGGTATCCATGGAGNGGTGGTTGCAATCTCCCCCTGTCAGAATAATGTTTTTCCCACTGGGAGCTGTTTTCAGCATAGTTGCTGAGTTGGGTTTCTTTGTGGCCTATAAAATCTGCATTTTTTGTGTCCATTATCAATGATACATTCTTTTTCCCCAGTTATGTTAACCTCCCCAAGATCTGAGATAACACACAGACAATAGTACCACCTTTATTTTATCGCAGGTTCCTGTCATGGTGTCTTAATCTACAGTCCAATTTCCAGGTATCCATGGAGGCATATAGGGGTGGGAGGCTTCCGTTGTCATAGATGCCACCTGTCCCATAACTAGGGGTGATCTTTGTTTGACCAGTGACATGCATGCTAGCAATTGCTTCTTTACACAATTTATCACAGTAGCAATTTTTGTCTGGATGCTCTATCCATGATGTGGATGATGTGGATCCATGATGTGGATCTGCCTCTGCCAGATCTGGAGTTAGTGCCATCCTGTTGTTCCATCCTGTGCTTATCTCATGGCAAAGTCCTTCTGTGGTCTTAACAGTGTTTGAGACAGGTCACTGTGGTCTTTAACTCTTACACAAGGTTCCCACTGATTAATAGGAAGATTTCACCAATAAAAAATTTATTTTGGTTTCTTATTTTCCCTCACTAATTATAGCTATATTCTCTGACCATATTTGTGTAATATCTCTTCCATCTCTAAAGTTTGGCACTCCCATATTCAAAATAAATCACATTCTTGCTTCACAAATGCCTGGTATTAATAAATTTGCATTTAGAATGAGTTGGTGGGGATNTTCCATTCTGTGCTTATCTCATGGCAAAGTCCTTCTGTGGTCTTAACAGTGTTTGAGACAGGTCACTGTGGTCTTTAACTCTTACACAAGGTTCCCACTGATTAATAGGAAGATTTCACCAATAAAAAATTTATTTTGGTTTCTTATTTTCCCTCACTAATTATAGCTATATTCTCTGACCATATTTGTGTAATATCTCTTCCATCTCTAAAGTTTGGCACTCCCATATTCAAAATAAATCACATTCTTGCTTCACAAATGCCTGGTATTAATAAATTTGCATTTAGAATGAGTTGGTGGGGATAGAAGAAGAGTGAGTCTGGCATTGTAATGGCAGAACTGTATTACTTACATTCATTTCATGACAATTCATGTTTTTATAACCACATCAAGCCCCAGTACCACTCAGTTTATAACAGCCATGGAAGACTATGCAGATTCCCTCTAATGCCTTGACATGTCTTGCCATGCCTTGCCCTGCCATTTCACTCTCATACTTTCTGCTGTACCAACACTTTTTTGAGAAAAACATAGAGGAAACCTGTGTTCATGTCACCATGGGTGATCTTGGACATTCATCTCCTTTCACATAAGTCTTGCATTTTTGCTGCAGCATACTTGGCAGAGCAAAGAAGCAAAAGCTGCATCCAAGGTTCACATCCAGAAAATTCATGGCATTGCTTCATTTATATTGTTGACTTTTGCCATTTACATCTTCCAGTTCAAAAGGCAGAAGTAGTACTTTCTATCTAATAAGAACAAACTGACTTTAGATTATTTTCCTGTAAGCACAAGAGAAAACGCCTTCAAGAGCAAAAACCTAAAGCTGACAATTACTTGCTCTGAAACCCCAGTACACAAGCCTGTTCTAATAAATGAAGATTGATTGCATATTCAAATTTTAATAAGTTTAATATTGAGAGGGAACTTGAAGAAAATAAGAACTTTTAAAAATCCCTAAAATATAAGTAATTTAATCCTTAACCTGGCACTTTTTTATCACTAGTGTACTGAAAAGAGCAAAATAATGATAAATTTCCAGAGGAATATGCACTTCTATGTTAATATTTATTTTTTTTTTCTTTGAAGTGAATACAACAAATATAACCTCTTAACATCCTAGCGGAAATACATGTTAGCTGTAGATAGAGAGGTAGATACTCACAAACTGATTGTCAAAAAGACCAGATGCAGGGGTAAAAAGAATTCCCAAGGAGAACTGAAAGATTTTCCAAGAGTGCTACAGCTATGACAACAGGAAACCTTTAAGATCCAGGTCTGTTACAAACGTAACAGAAATATAGTTTGACCTACTTGAGTGTATCTGGTGTTCTGCAAATGCCTCTCCATGTTTTGTCTTCTCAAGACATGACGTTTGACCCTGGGTTGGTCCGAGACATCCATAGGGAGCATGGGTGAGAGTCTTCATGGTTGTGTGACTTGCTGCTGAAGGGACTGCAAGGCTGGGCATGACACTGGCAATCCAAGTTACACTCAGCAGTCTAATTCCCCTCAGACTGTGCAGACCCCACCTGTGCTGAGGTTGTTAAAGCCTGGCACACTGAAAGACAGACCACCTGGAAGAGCCACGTGTTTTCTTACACACAGGTTCAGTCCTTACAGCTGTGCTTCAGCAGGAGAAAGGCCCCCAGCCACCTGCCCTGTGAGGGAGAAGGAGGTGATAAGCCTCAAGCCTTGCATGAGTTCAGCTGCTATTTGTGCATTGGCTGCTGTGATATAAGACTGGGAACAGGGCAGCATTTGCCAGTGCCGGCTCTGCCCAATCCAACAGCCTGTCAGACACCAGGACATGTCCAGCCCAAGTCTCTGACAGCTGTGGCTCTTTGCCAGTGTTTTCAAGAGCTCCATGTCTGGAAATCTGGGATGGTACCACCCAAAGCAAGAAGACAGTAAAGCCTGCAGGTTCCATGTTAAATAAAATCACCAGTTAAATATATGAGAAGACAGACCCAGCGCCTCTTGACAGGGGACACAGCTTTGCATGTGTTCATCAGTCTGGAAACCTCTGCATATGTACTATGATATCCAGTCCTCAGGGCTGGTGACAAGCAGCAAGAGGAAGGACAAGGGGACATTAAAGGGGAGTTTTATCCAGTAGGCCCTTAGAAAATATGCTTAGTCCTTCTAAACCCTTGTAGTTCTCCGAAATCAGTGGCAGCTGGGTAAGAACTTTCCCATCTGAGTCCAAAGAGTTAAGTGCTGTGAAGTTTTAAGTTGTTTACAGCTATTTTGGTTGTTTCCTTTATTGTTTTTTTCCTTTGGTAAATATGAACAACTTCTAAATAAACTGAAGTAAATAATTCAGCATTTGAAGGCAGATGCCTGTGATGACCTAACAGACTTTTTTTTAATTTTTGCTTTCATCACTAAATACTTCTGTGGTTCTGTCATATTTCAAATAAGATTTCTAAGTGCCAGTGAAATAGCTTCATGTTAGGGGGTTATTTTTTTAATTCAGTGCATCCAAACTTCATGAAAAATATGCAAATCACCTTCATTATAACCATATCTTGTCGCAACATGCAGCATACGTAGTGCCAAAAATGAATGCATTCATGGCATCTTTTGGGTCCTAAGATCCAATTATGTCTTTTTTTGTTCCTTTTTGGCTTTCTGTGTCAGCTGGATGCTCTGTAAAGTTACTGATTACTGACCTGTTGGCAACTTTACAAATCTGCTTTGAAATGCAAGCTGTCAGTAGCTCTTGAGTACCCCAGTCCCAGGTTACCAAGGCCATGAAATGCTGCATTGAATTTTTAATCAGTTTTTGCTCTGCTTCTGCCTAGCTTTTTCCAGGTTAAGGTCAATTTTGAAACCAACTGAATTCTTTAATAATCACTGTCTTTTCAGTCCTCACTGGGTTCAAAAGGAGGAACATTTTTTTTCCACTGCATTAATATTAATTTTTTTACTGTGGGGGCTTATTACAGGGGCATATTTTCTATTTAAGTATTCATTGTTAGATCACAAAGTGCGCTACAGTCTAGCCAAAGCAGTGCCTCATGGAGATCGGAGTGAACTGCCACTAAACCGAAATTTCACTGGCTCCAGTTTTAAAATGAAACAAGGCTGCTTTTGTAACCCATTCTACCTTTTTTCCTGCAGTAATGCAGCTTGGAGGAGAAAGCTTGCCACCTCGGACATGTGTCCTTTGAGTCACCTTTCTAAATGTGACAACTGCAGTTTATTTAGTAATTCTGCCATTAAGATTTGATCTCTTTTTTAAAAAGTTGCAGCTTTTTGTCTAAGTAGGCAAGACTAGACTAAGTCTTAATTAAAGTGCTGAAAATTTGGACCTAATGTGAAATAAAACAGTCATCTTTATTTCCTCTTCAGTTTACCCACAGAAGTATTTATCATTTAGGAATTTGATTTAGTGAGTAGGTTCTTATTGATTACGGTGGTGAATAATCTAGAAATGCTTTCTTTTCAAGGATCTTAGTGAAGCTTTATTCTATTAGATTACCTTGAAATTATGTTTACTTACATGTTCCTATGCCATAATGACACAACCAATCAGATAGTTATGACCCTTTTTTTCACCATAGCTTTTTCCATGCTTTTACGTAACCTCATAATAATGTGATTTTTTTCACTCTGGAGTGAAAAGACAGTTATAATGACACTTTACTGCCAGGAAAAGCAGGTTAGTAAGAGGTATTGTTGTAGCATTTCTGCTTCAATAATCAATAACATATGATAAAAATATGATGATACTTGGTCAGCTCTTGAGCATATCTGTTCTCTTTGAGGCTACATTTAGAATGACTAGGATTTCCAGGCACTTGTAGCAGTGCTACTATATGTAAGTGAATTCTCGAGGTTGTTTTAAAAGCTGTTTGCCCCCGTAACACTATGAATCGCAAGACAGTTAGTGACAATAATTACCACGAGTCCACTGAAGTTGGATTTACTTATGTTTGTGAGCAATGCCTTATACTGAATAAGTATGGGTGCCTTATAACAAGACTCAAGGAAGATGTCACTCTACAGGCATCTTAAAACAATTAAGAAAGTAGAGGCAGCTGGGGCAAGAACTTACTGATTATACACATTGGATATTGAAAAATAACTGATGATTCATGGATAACCTGAAAATGTAGGATCTGAAAAATCAACCACAAAGTAAAGACACAGTTCTGTGGTTTCCATGTGGCTTTCTGTAAGGTACGTTCTGGTTTCACTTTAACCACCAGTCAAAACGCTTCTGTGTCTGAAGTTTAATGAGGAGTCCTTCCCCACACTATTTCTCATATGAGTTGACATTTTGCTGCTTCCTTTTTATGGATGATGGCAATTATTTGAAGAATTTGGTCAGTTTCTTTAAACTGATGAAAAGCTTATTTTATTAGTCATGTGGGAGCTTAATAATAATTGAGAATTTTCTTCTTCTATCCTTTTCAGTGGAGATTGGTCAATAGTTAGCAAGTTTTTGAGGTGGTAGGATGACCACTGCACAGAAAGACACACATGCTGGACTGTTACAGAAAGCTTATTCTTTTGTGAAGCCATCAGGAAAGATTGCTTTGACAATGGCATTCACTTGCAACATTTTTAAGGAATGTACTAATTACATCTAAAAATGGTGTCTTGTTTACAATTAAAAAACCAAAAAGACAAAGGAGCCACTTATTAAAAAAAAAACAACCTGAAAAATTGAAGAAAAATTCTGATTTTTCTATCAGGTTGTTCTTGATGAATTGTGTTGCTTTGGAAGATCTCCTGTCTTCTGGGATATTCCTATTGCTGGATCTGGAGTTGCTCGTGTTCCAAGTTTAACAAAGTGTGTTACAACCTTCGCTGCAGACAAGATGAAGAACATCTGAGAAGGTCCCAAAGTGTCCATAGTTTTAGGCATACAGAGTCTGTGCTGCTAAGCCTCTCTTAATCTGAAACATTGGAGCTGATGAATCCTTTACTTGCTATGATTTGCTATGAGCAGTGTGCTATGATGATGTAGTTACTGGTCTCAGAGACAACTTAGGACTTGCTTTACCATACAGGAGAAAAGCTTTTAATGAGAACTCAGTATTCTGGTGCTATTTGCAATTATTTTATTATATCTATTTTAATAAGTACAGTCCATTACACTTTATTGACACAGTTGAGAACAGGAGTTACGTCTTTTACATGTGGCTAGAAAAACACGACAGTGTTAGAGAAAGCAATTATTCAAATATCTTTGAAAGGAAAGAGGAGCTGATAAGGCTGAGAAGAGCACTGATAAAGGACAAACAATGGATAATCCGAGACTGGACAAGAAGAGCAATAAATAGGCAATTTGAGGCAACTTGATTTTGACAAATAACTTTTGAACCAAAGATCGTTGCTGATGACTAGTAACAACAGTTATTTGGTTTAGGTAGCACACATAATGTGATACTTGAGGAGCAAGCACTTCTTGAGGGAGATCATCCTGTCATGCAAGATATTTTATATTTTACCTTTATGTTTTTGACTATCACTTTGTGTTGATCATACAAGAAACTATAGTGGTTTTCATTGACTGGATTGACAAGTGACCTGTGAAGCTGAATGATGCCGTGGGAACTTAAATTTCAGTACAATCCACATCACTACCCACACAGTGCATAACTGCATATAGAAAGCATGAGAGAGAGCAATTATCCTTTCCAAACATGAATTCAGGATCTCTGCCTTGGTAATACAGAGCCAAAAAAAACTGCATGAAGAAAGCTTCGAACTCTTTGCAGACTCTGACACACTTTAGCTGAAAACAATCAGAGTTTTGAGAAAGTCACACAAGCTAAAGTGTGGTATTAGGGTACTGTGAAAGCATCAAGATGATCAGAGGGCTGTTTTCATCTCTCCTATGAAGACAGGCTGAGAGAGTTGGGGTTGTTGATCCTGAAGAAGAGAAGGCTCCAGAGAGACTTCATCCTGGCCTTCCACTACCTAAAGGGGGCTTATAAGAGAAGGAGGGGGACTTTTTACTCCAGCAGATAGTGATATGACAAAGGGAATGGTTTTAAACTAAAAGAGGAGAGATTCAGATTAGATGTTAGGAAGAAATTCTTTACTGTGAGGATGGTGAGGCACTGGAACAGGTTGCCCAGAGAAGCTGTGGACGCCACATTCCTGGATGTGTTCAAGGCCAGGATGGATGGGGCTCTGAGCAACCTAGTGTAGTGGAAGGTTCTCTGCCCATGGCAGGGTGTAGAACAAGATCATCTTTAAGATTCCTTCCAACCCAAACCATTCTATGATTTTATGATTCTATGACTGGTATTTCTCATTGGTAATGACATTCCTCATTGCACACCAACGTAATGTCAGACCTTGCTACCATTTAGTGTATCTTTAGAAGCAAAACCGCCATCTCATAGCCCAGTAAACTTTGGACACAACTTTCCTAGTCAGTGGCACAAAGAGGAACACCACAAAGAACAGTTGAGCCAGTTTCTTTACAGCCCTACTGTAAAGAGGGAGAAAGAGAGTACTGCCACATCCTCTTGCTGTCAGTGCAGCGTAGGCAGGGGATAAGTTTAGAGAAGCAAACATGCAGCAGTAAATTTTAGGGGTACACTACTTATTTTACTTTCTTTACAGTAAGATCACATCAAGAACACTTGTTCCTAACATAGTAGTGAGCAAGGATAAAAAGCAGAGTTTGAAGCTTGCCACTGCACATCACACCCTGCACTCTCGAGTTTGGGTATGACCAAAAAGACTAAGACTATTCTTTGTTTCCTAGCCAGTATTTTTTTTTCCAGTCATATATGAAGCAATGAAAACAGATCACAGGAAAACCCACCTCTGATCATTATGCTTCCTGCTGTTTGGTGTGCAGCTACTCACATGAGGTATGTATTTGCACACAGCTTTTTTCTTGCTTTGCCTATGACTAACCAGAGAGAGAGGAACTCCAAAGAGACTCGTTAAACCTATGAAAGCTGCCACAGTTTGTCACATGTGGCTTTGCACACGCAAGCAGAGCATTGCTTTTACAGTAAGCTGCAAGCCTCTCTCTCTGCAACAATAGTATTTCATGTCACTGCTTTAGTCTCAAGAGATGCTGCTATTAAATGGTAGATGTTAGTTTAATATTAATAATTGTCTTAACTTCATACATCTACAGGTTTTCATCTAGTAAAAGGGAGCTATTCATTTTTCCTCATAAAAACAACATTCCTCTGAAGGGAATTTAACAGATGTAAGGAGGTTGATGGCAGGTGCAGCATAATGAAAGCAAGATACTTTGAACTGTCAGTGGCTCTCTAACTGCTCTTTGTATTACCCTGGCAGAGGTGTGCCTGCTCCAGTTCAAAACAGCTGCTCTCTCACAAGTGTACTCCTGGCTCCCATTCACCACCCTGCAAGGAAAAGCAGGGCTGCAGAAGGAGAAAAAATGTAGGAAAAAATATCTGGATCAAGTGAAAAACATCTGCCTGCACATCAGTATAGTTTAGAGCAGTCAAGAGAGCCTGTAATGTTTTATAGGGCTTGCATATTGTCATTTTAAGGGGAAAGACTCAGAAAATGAAGATTCATTAAAGCTGTAGCACTGGGTGTCAGGCAAACACCTCTTTCATCATCCAGCACACCTCCATGGGGAGTGCTGCTCCTCTGCAGAGTGTTCTCCGTTTTTCTCCAGTTAGTATTAAATTGGTGCTAGGGCTTCTGCCACTTCTCTAGGAAAAGATATTAATAGGTCTTAGCAGTAAGGAACGTTTCTTGCTAGCTAAACTTAAGAAAGCCTTTCTCCAATTTCTTATTTTACTTATGTTCGTTCGTAAGGCATTAAGATTCTCTCTTTGTGCTTATTCATTACATTCTTCACCTTCTAGTCATCTGAATGACACAGGGTTGCCTATTTTCAACTTTGTCAATTTATTAGTCTTTTGAGCATTTAATCAATTCTGTGCCTTTCTTGTTTTCTTCATAATTCCCTCATCTCGCTCCATATCTTTCTGGCTGAAACTCTCAGAACTGTCTCCAATATTAATAAAGAATGCATGACACTGTAGTAGAAAGGTTTCCTGACATAGGTTTGGGGCAACCTGTAAATCTCTTACGGTAAGGTCATAAAGCAAACTCTGCAGCTCACCTGAAATTATTATTATTACATCTTCATACAAAGGTTGCAAGATACATAATTTTCAGACTGGTACAGAGGTCTTTTCTAATACTATTGTTTTTCTAATATTTTTCTAATACTATCGCTTCAAGTCTATTTTTCTTTCATTTTTAGTTTGTCTTAGTGAATCAACAGAGTATTTTTCCAGGAGTTTTTGGTATCTTTTGACACTTTATATAGAAGCCCTTCTGTTGTGCCATGTTCTTTTTATCCGTGCGACTACACAATGAATGGGGCTGCTGTTCCTGAGGCAGATGCTGGGGCTTTTGGACTGTAGTCAGGAGAAACAGGGTCTGTTGAAGACAAGATTGTAACCTCTGTATGCAGTTGTGTATACAATAGTCTAACCTTGTCTCCTCCTAGGTGGCACGGAAATACCTGGAAGGATGCAATTGCTGTTGTATTTTACTATTGATTAAGCTTCAAACAGAAAGCAAAACATTCTAAGTGACATTGCAATGTTGTTTCAATTCCTGTTGTCAAATGTCATATTTATTAGAACATGAGAAAAGTTAGGGCCACAGAATCCATCATTCTCTATGACTATCTGGAAGGAAGTTGTAGCAAGGTAGGCAGCAGTCTTTTCTCCCCGGTAATGAGTGGCAAGACAAGAGGAAACGTTCTCAAGTTGCACCAAGGAGGTTTTGATTAGATGTTTCAAAAAATTTCTTCACTGAAAGGGTGGTCAGACACTGAAACAGGCTGTCCAGGGAAGTGGTGAGATCACCATACCTGGAAGTATTCAAAAGGTGTATGGATGTCATGCCTGGGGATACGGTTTAATGGTGAATACGTTGGTGCTGGGTCAACAGTTGGTTCTATGATTCTATGAATCTTGAAGGACATACTGTATCTTTAAATAATTACTTGAGAAAATACTGCCAACACAGATTACATCTAAATTATCAGTATATAATAAGAGACTTGTTTCACAACTGTCTCTCTTCCCATTGCACATGTAGTGCATTCCTGTGAGATCTCAACTGAGAAGAGGGCATCTGCCATCAAGCACACTATTTTTAATCAATACTGATTTTGAGCACCTTGCAAAATAGTGTTTTACACTACTGATTTAATTTTTGCATTGTATTTATTTGGAAATACATATTTGACTACCTTTGATATGAAGTAATAGATCATACTACATAGGCTTATTGATATGCTTCATTCAAGACATGGCAGCCCCAACTCAATAAAGCACTTAAGCATGTGCTTAAAATTAAATATATGCGTGAGTATATTACAGAAAATCCGCCTGCAGAAGGGCTTTACTGAACAAAGGTGGCTTTAGGCATATGTCTGAGTACTCTGCTGAATTGCAGTCTGTGAGCCCTGTTATATTGTGAATTGAATGGAGTCACTTGAAGTGTATAGAATTAAGCATGTTTATGACATGTTTATGATTTTGCAGGATCAGTACTTCATATCTTAGAGCACATATTCACATGAGGAGCTCTTTAATAACGAAGGGATTCAGAACTGGTCCTTTTAAGTGGCAGTTTTAATAAAAAAAACCTTAATAAGCATAAATTGCAGAGTAATGATGTTAGTTCAGTTCCCTAAGGCAAGCCTTACATCATCACGTTTGTATACAGTAAATAAGCCTACAGAAAAAAAATCCAGACCAATAAATGGATTATAGAACTGAGTTTGATAATGAAACTGTACAGAGCAAGACATTTGCCAGGGAAGGCAAGACTTTTGTGGCTGAAACACTGTTAAAAGAAGGTTCTTTAATCTGCCTAGTATTTCATTGGCCTCTGGAACATTCACTTACATATATGTTTTCTTATGACTCACTTGAAGGTAGGATTTATTATTTGCATGCTGAAGATTGATGTTGGTATTCTTCTTAAAAAATCTTTTCCACAACATGAGGAGACACTCAGGAAACCAAGTCACCAGCAAAACAATAAGGCAGGTCACAGTGAGCTCAACATTCATATTTTGTCTTAAGGCATGAAAAGGCTGCCAGCTCTGAAGTTTTAAGTTTCTGTGTTAAAAAAATCAAGGTCCCAATCATACAATGACTTCCAATCATATGAAGCATAAACTGATAAAATGCACCTTTAAATCAATCATCTGCTTTTATCAGCCTTCTCTATTTGCAGAGTGGATTTAAGCTATTCTTGTGTGATATAAAATTCAGTGCATCTAGGAGATCAGAGGAAATTTAGATAAAACTTCTCTTTCTACAGATAACTTACATACTGAATGAAGCTGCTCCGATCACCAGCCACAGGCTGTGACTCAAATACCTGTAGTGCCCTAGCTTGTTTTCTAAGCAGTCAGTGCTTTTCTGTGAGGAACATCAAGTACCACAAAGTGATGAAGGTGAAGGATTGAGTAGCTTCAGCACTAGCCAACAGACTACTCAACCAGGCTTTTAGGAAACATCCATACAGACAAGGAAGTTATGCTGCAGACTCCAGGCCTGAGGTCAAAGATGCGTCATTAGAGGCATCATTTCCTGATATTAGAGGCTCCAAATCATTAGTCTTTTAATACATAATATCAATAGCTGTAATGAAAAATGCACAAGATGTAGAGAATCCCCTGAATCTTAATGTACTCTCTGTCACTGAAAGCATAGTGCAGTATATATGTCAGTTGAGCTGGAGAAAAACAACGGGTCAAATAGTGAAAATGAAGAGGAAGGCAGTAGCTAAACCTCTGATTCCGGTATGTGAATGCAAACCGCCCCTGGTCCGGGGGTCAGCACAAGCTGTGACTCTGGAAATACATGGAAATGAAGTGTGAGTGAGATTTATGCAGAATGCATGACTGTTCTGGCTCCTGCACAGTGAGACGTTTCACACTGTGCACAGCAGATGGGATCTGAAAAGTTCGGCCCAAGCATTGGCTCTTGCATACATACAAATAAAAAAAAAAACCCAAACAAACATGCACTGTGTGTGTGTCACCAGACCCTGGCAGAGCTGCTACTGGTAGCCTCTCACTGGGCTGTGTCTGGGTCCATGTGCACTTCAGCATCCTCACATGCCCCTGACACATCACGTGAGCACGACTGCACTACCAGCACATGGATGCTCACACTGAAGAGGTACTAAACCTTCAGGACCACTACTGAGCCCTTTGCAGACTGTCTAGCAGACCAAACCTGCCTTTTCCCAGGGCATGGATATTGNCACTGTCTAGCAGTGTGGTCTAGTGTGTCTTGCAGACTGTTTAGCAGACCAAACCTCCCTTTTCCCAGGGCATGGATATTGTGGGCATACCGAGTTTAAAAATAATTTCCTAAGGATCTCCAGTCATTGAAAGCAAGCAGAAAATTTATCTGGGCTCAAAAAATCAGTTGTCTTTTCAAATTGTAGCAAAAAATGTAACTGTGAATAACCATGGACTGATAAAATCCATTATCCCTTGTTCTGCTTCAGTTTCTTCTCTGCTTTTTTAAAGTTCTCGACAGGATAAGCGGATGAACTTTAAGTGAGATGGGGATCCTCCTCCTTTGTCAGGTTTTCTGAATCACAAATCCATCACATTCAAAGAAACAGCACTGACACCATATTAGTTTCTTCATCCTTTTGAGCTTTTATATTGCCCAATTCAGAGGCTTGGGAAAGCTGGTTATGCACAGGATAAGGCAGCCTCAACTAAAGCCAGCAACACCTAACCCCTCTTCATTATTCAAAATCAAAAACAGTGCTTCCTAAACACTTTTTACTGCAAGGTACACTTTGCCTTTTTCAAAAAAATTCCACTGAATCTGTTCTGTAGCATTGCTGCAGTGATTTCCATTCAGGAAAAATAAAAGTCTGAATCAAATTTAATTTATTACTTTTATTTCCTCTTTTCCTTTTCCCATTTCTGTTTGTTTGTGCAAGTGTTGAATATGTCTAAATTTTTAAATGTAAATGTATATTTGCAGATTTTTGCAGGCAATGTTTAATCTGTACAGCATTGATGCGGGAGACAAATAACTTGTATATGGCTGTCTGTATAAATGAAGACATTTCTTGATGTAGTGATTTCATTAGGTTAGCCATACCCTCTAAACTGTAAACCAACAGAAACCCCAAATATGTACCTGCAGACAAACCCCTATGTTTTCATTGAGAGGCTGGTTTCTAGAAAGATAGCCATGAATGCACAGGCAAAAAGTGCTTTTTGAACCAATCTCTTAAAAAAATGCTTTTACCCAGATGCCCACGAGAATCTGACTGACACATATGGGTTTACTTCAGCTCTTGCTTCTCTACAACGCTGGTGTGAGAAAAGTTGTAGTTCCAGAGAAGGCTTTAAATATTCCTATTTTTCACTGCAAGAAGGATTACTACCAATCCATCACATGAGCTAAGATTTCCCAACTCATTTCTAGCCCAATTTAGCAGACACACAACTTTGGATAATTTGGGCAAGTTCTGGGCTCTTTTCTTAACAAAATCATAACTCCTAGAGCATCTCCCTTTCCACAGCAGTTATTTCAGCCTTGTCCCTAGGCAGGAAACAGCATCCCAGCAATCAAAAGCTGGTCTGAGGTTTTTGAAGCATAATTGAGCTTTAGGCCTTTGAGGGGAGGATGAGGAGGGCTTAGAGGAGAAGGTCAGAGATTCCTAAATTAAGGCTTTTAATTTTCTTCTTGAGAAGTAAAGAGTGAGAGGCACCACTAGAAGGCAATTCAGACCTCAAGAGGCCAGAAGCCTTCCCTGGAGGTGCTTCTCCCACACTTCATCCACTGTAGAAAGTGCCCAAGGTGATGAGGCTCCTGTTTGGGTGCCTAAGATAAGTGCTGAAAATTAGGAAGACTGGTCTCTCTCCTATACATCATCACAAATCCCGTTTTGCCTTTTGGTACAGCTTGCACAGGGTGGTTCATTAACGCAATATTGATGTTCTGTAATGAGTGAAGAGGCCAATAAAAGCAGTGCTCAATGTGAATTATTTCAACCGTTTGATACCTTTTTTTTCCTTAATTCTCTTAATGGTGCAGAGTGTTTTCCTATCCCAGTGACATGCAGTTGCATGTATTGTTAATTTTGGCTCTGCAGCTTGCATCTAGATTACCGTTTGCATGTCCCCAAAGTGGTATCGCTTGCCTGAAATCTTGATTCCTCAGTGTTGTGTGGATTGCAGAAATGTCAGCTGGTCCAAGGGAGCGGTTTTAAAAGAAACAGAGCTGATCTGACATTCTTCAAAGGGAAGCCTAGGAGACTCATCTCTGCACCTGGGTTTGTTTAATACACTGAGCAATGGGAAGAGTGCTATGAATGCTGTCACTCGAGCAGCGAAGAGGGACAGGCAGCCATGTCAAAAATGACAAGGTTTCTTATACTAGTCTTGCAAAAGATGTCTGCAGTGATATGACTGCAGATGACATCAAACAACATAAGTGGCTGGTTTTTGCAGTAGATTGAAATTTATCCAGTTCCCTGTGTTCACTGTGATGACTTTCAATGCTAATTCTCAGTGAGTGAAGCATAAAATATATTCACAGGCTACACACAGTTAGGATACTTTCAAGTTATTTGAGGTACCTGTGATGTAAACATCTGTGCTTCATGCTTTTGTGCATTTTTTTCTGCGTTTCAATTATGCAGTCAAAGAAACACTGGAAAAGGGGAGAACAAGTTTGCTGATCTAGTTCTTTTTTGTTAAAATCAGGAATGAGTGCCTCATTGTCTAAGTAGAAGGAAACATAAGATGGAAGCACACTTTCATCTTCACAAACAAGGAAGAGATCAGCTAAATTGATGCAAATGAGGTGTTTGTGAAAGTGATCCCCAAAGCTTGTTGTATTCGCTAAGCAAAACTTCGGGTTGCTTAAACTTTCATTTGGAAATCTAAATAATGTGAAAAGGTGGAAAAGATAAAAAAGTTTTATCTTGAGTTCTACTGCATGACTGTAACACTCTCCAAAAATCAAGCTAAAGCCAGCATCCAGCACTTGGAGCATCCTGTGGTGGTAGCAACCTGTGTGCTTCACTATATTTTAAGAGGATGCTTCTCAGTCCTGACTTCAGATGACATTCTGTGCTTTTCTTAGGGTTACCTGAAAGAGGGAGGGTGCAAAATGCAGGGAGGAAGGAGGTAAAAACCTCCTGTGCCTGTGCAGGTCATGGGAATCTGGTGACAGGAACTACTCCCTGGGATCTGTAGAACAGGAGAACTGGGAGGACAGTCTGTTGGTGCATCAGGTCTAATCCAAGGCAGGTGGGCTTATGGTTGTATAAATAAGAAAAGGATCTCTAATTCAGTATAAACTGATACTAAGCCTTTTTTAAAATCACAAATAACTTCTTCCTTTTTCATACATGCAGATATACTCAGTATCTGCATTTATGTTAGCTCCTTTGCTATATGCTGTACTTTTACCATCAGCTAAGAAGAAAGAGAGACATATTCCTGCCATGAATTTTGGATTTCAGTCTCTGTTCTAATGAATTTTCACATAAAAGACATACAGCTGCAGCAGCAAGGGGCTGGCACTCCTCCCTTTCCCAAGGAGAAGATCCACAGAGTAATGTGTAGCCTCTCTTCCTGACTGTTCACCTTGAATTCTGGGTTTCATGTAGTGGAGTAGCTTTTATAGGATAGAGAAAATATCTTCACCTTGAAATAGATTACCAGATGGGAAAAAATAATTTAAATGAAGAAAAAAGAAGTAAACCCAAAAGTCTCGTAAGCTGGCTATGCGTCCTCGCCACTGAGCGACCTGACCCATGAGCTGGAACCACTCTAGAGGTTAGCACAGCCAGCAGTTTGCCCTGTCCTGCCAGCAGGAGCTGCCAGTGAGCTGGTGTGTCAGCTTCTCGGCTCCTTTACGACCTGTTAGCCTGGTGGTAGTTCAGCTTTATGCTCTGGGCTGCAACCTGTGGCACCCAAGCCACAAACACCCAGCTGGGTCCTCCAGGGTTGGGAGTACTCAAGGAACCTGCCAAGGTGGATGAAGCAGTGTTTTAATGCTGAACCACCTGGTGGTCTTGGGCTCCTCCACTATAATAATCTCGCAGGGGGATGCAGGTTGGGATAGTGCAGGGAGACAGTCTGCTGAGAAGGCTCCAAGAAAACACGCTGGATTGAGACTCTCAGGGAAGAGAATTGAGTTATTTTTTTCTGGATCCTCCTTGGGTGCAAGCACATAAGAGGCGTTCCCCTCCATCAATGCTGGATGTAGAATGAAGCAGAATTGCAGATACTTGGGTCAGGATTCATGTCATCTACCTTTAGATATTTGTTCATTCATGTTTATACACAAGCTGGTTACATCAGGTTCTATTGGTGAAAAATAGGCCCTGTTGGGATGTGATTCATCAGACTGATGTTTTCAGCATCTTAGGAGTTTTTAAAATTTTACTACGAGCTACTATGTTGGTATCTTTATTTGTGATACCTAATTATTGTTTTCTACTGATAAAGCTGCAGTAAGAACACTGTCCTCCCTTTTTAAAAATTAATTTCCCCAGATGTGTGTTTCATAAAAGAGTGGTAAGGAGAAAAAAAGATTTAAGGCTTCTCTCTTATGAAATGGCAGGAAATAAAGAAGGGAAGTAGAGCTGAATTTAGATTGATCCATAGGCTCTATGTATTTGTGTCCTGACACACTAGCCATTTGCTCATTAATACCTCTTCAGCATTCAATAAAGCAGAATAAAGGCTTTTATTTTATTAAATATTAATTAGCCTTTTAATATTTTTAGGGAAGGCTATAGGAATAAAGCACTGATGGAGGGAGATAACTGAAGGGATAACAGTAAATGAGCCACAATTTCCCTGTTTTCTAGAAAAAGGCTCTCCTGGCATTATGCTACCACTTTACCTAATTATATCTGATTTTTTTTAACAACAAAACATATAGAGAAAGAAAAAGAGAAGAAAGCATAAACAGCTTGGCTCTTTGAAGAAAAAAAATCTCACTGAATGCAATTTTTTCCCCCTCTCTGTTTATTGGTGAAGGTGAAGCAGTAACTCAACATGCAGGTACAGACATGATAATTTACTTGTCAGTTAGGTGGTGAAAAATCACTCTTAATGATAATTGTTGTATTAAGGTTGGTTTTCTTTTTCTTTTTTTAAAAACATGGAGGCAGCTGACTATTCTTTTTCAACAGTGCACTCTACTGTTTTTCATTCCTGGCCCCTATCATCCTAAATGTATTTTTTCACCCGTCAGAGTCAGAGAGGCATCTATTGTATTATATCATTCAGCACAGGCTATTTGTGGTCCTGAGTCTGGTACGCTCTATCCATTTGGCAATGTTCTTAACTGTTGTTAAGAATGTGCTGATAGAAATGTACCTATGATTCAGTATAATTCACTTGTTGACAGATTCAACTCTTACTTTACATGCCCATTTCTCAAATGCAGTAGATCAGAATCACTTTTTATATTTTTTTAGCACATCTATTGAACTGATATACACAATACATTTATGTGACTTAATTATGTGTTTTAAGCATTCAAAATTAAAGGTAAGGGGAGCTACACCTTTGGAAAGATGGTGGTTATTTAGTTCAACTGGTTAGAGAAAAAGTACATTTTCATTTTTGTTTGTTTGCTGGTTTCCAGTGATAGGGTTGGTGTGCAGCTGACATAAACAGGAATCATGCAAATTAATTTATTTTGAAAACCTTCACCCTGAAAATTCAGATGATGCGGCAGCAATGGGATGAAGTACAAAGTAGCCAGCCTAGGTGAGAACAGAAGGAAAGTTTCTATGAAATGCACAAGAATACAGGTGGAGATTGTATTATAAGTAGTAGCCCTGTAGAAACTAAGGAAAAGCACACCCATTTACAACACAGGTGAGTTTTTCTTCACTTCTAATTAAGCAAATAAACTAAAATAGAAAGGAACATTCTGATAAATATCAATGCATGCAGGAGGCAAGGTAAACAAGACCTTGGCCTCC
This sequence comes from Calyptomena viridis, assembly GCA_013390005.1. Lineage (NCBI taxonomy): Eukaryota > Metazoa > Chordata > Aves > Passeriformes > Eurylaimidae > Calyptomena > Calyptomena viridis. The sequence goes on from WEIV01002532.1 coordinate 125,454, forward strand.
TGGCTTGGCTTCTTCCCATAACTCTGACCAATAAACTCTATGTCCGTGAAGAATTCAAGTCCCAAACAAGCTTTCTTATTACAAGATCTGTAAAGGACAGGACTTGATGTAAAGGGCCATTAGCAAGGGAGATGCCATCAATGACTACTTACTTATCATAAACATAAACAGTCATATCCATAACCTGCCTAGCAAATCTCAATGTTTTTAACTGCTGATGTTCCATCTAGCTCTCTAGATACTCAGGTCTTTGCCAGCCCATCTACAACCCATTACCTGAGTGCAGGTCAAGTTACAATGCAACTACCTACCTCCATCTGCTGCACTCCCACTGCAGATCAAGCATGCAGAATAAACTATTATGATGTGGCCCCAAGCAGTAAATTTACACCAGGAGATAAGAATGGAAGACAAAGGTATGCAGCAGGGAAGGAGACATGGGAAATGAAGCTGGAGATTAGTTTCCTTCTCCTAATGCTACCAGTGAGTTGGGCAGCACAAGGGCTTAGATTGCTGCTCTCCTACAGCAGCAGTTACCACCCCAGGAACACTGTTGCTTCCCTAAAAAACGGCAATAACCCTGGTTCTTCATGACTGCAGTGTAGCTCACTAGGCATGGGAGGATCACAACAATCTGGTCATCCTAAACAATATGCTGTCTTATCTAACTAGATCCCTTCATCCCAGCATGACAGGGTTGCAGGCCTTTCCTGCTCAAAATGAGCAGTTTTTTGATCTGGCTTAGGGGTATCACTATCTAGTCAGATTTTAATGATGCAGCTTTAATAAGGGTGAATTTTCCTTTTTTCCTCTGTCTTTGGTAGTACTTGAAATAATTTCTTTATTAGATACAGGAATTTGATTTCCTTTTTACAGCTCCTTTTTGTCACTCCTGTATCTTCCCAAATCTATTTTATCCAAAGTTTTGCTGAAAAAAAAAATAAAATTATGGACAAATAGCCTTTGTGGGTCAGGATTTTTCAGTATTATTTTTCCTTTTCCACCAACAGAGGGAGTAAATTTATCTTTCCCCTCCAGAGCTTTTGGCCATAAGGCTTAGCTATGTGAGACCAGTAACTTTGCTGTGGTTGTTGCACGTGCTGGGGCAGGAGGTCAGTCAGGTCTCAGTTTTCAATCTTTAGAAAATCATGGTGCAGTATAAACCAGAACAGACTGTGTAAGATTAAATCAGAATAGCTGGTACTGTGGCCTGAATGAGTGTTGCACCAATTATGAGCTGCATATCAAAATTTTGCAATGTGGTGCACTCACTCCCTCAAGGACTAGTGATGAGATCTGTTAATTGCATTATATTATCTACTGGTAACTGCACCATTAATGCATGTCAGCGCCACTCCTGACAGGGCTGGCTTGAGGGGTTTTTACTGCCGTAGGCAAACTGGAAAGTGTGTGCCATTCTTAGCCACATTTACTTCCACAGTAAACAGTCAAAACAGTCAGTTGTGTCTAGGTCTCAATTTTAAATTATACATTGGTGACTTATTTAAGTAATTAGGGCCATATTATTCACCTCAACAGCCGGAAAATGTTTTATATAGAGGAGTCTTCATAAGAGTAATTACATTTCTTTCCTGATTCCTCCTAGACCATGAAGTACTTGTGCAATTGCACTGCTTAGTGAGGATTTGGGAAATGCAAAAAAGAGTGAGGCTGGAAAACAACAGATATTTGTTGCCCAAGGCCATGTGCTCTTTATGGCACCAGACCTGCAGGGAAATTCCTGAAAAAGTTAACACTGGGTCTGTCAGTGCATTCTGTCTCAAATTCTTCTGTGTCATTTTGCACCTTGTATGGCTCCCAAATTACTTTCGCACCCCAAATTCCTTCCTTCTAATAAAAATTATACTTCTGTGTACTATTACCCTTCATCATATATTTGCAAAGTCATAATTTTGATTTGAAATACTAATGTCCCCTAAAAAACCAGCCTCCTCTTTCTTGCACAAAGCTGTCTCATGTTGCAAACTCATCACGTGAGGACAGTACATTCATGTTGGCTGGGAAACTTGGATTTGCAATCTTGGTCTTGGTGTTAAACTTGCTGCTCTATCCTTCTGGCTGTATGGGATATCTCTCTGAATTACTATGAGCTGAAGTTGACCATAAGGTTCTTTTGGTTACTATATATAAGGAAATGCAGATTTGTTGACTCTGTGCATGTAAGCTTTGTGTCCTACTGAGTGTTCCTTGGGATATCAAGCTGTGTGTGAGAGGAAGTTGGTATCTCTCATCTTCTGCCTGCAGTTCTGTTGCTTGCTACATGGGGAGTGTGAGGGAATATGGATGGAGGAAATGTCTTATGGTGGGTTAAAAATCAGAATCCACATATGTGGAGTGAAAATTTGTTTAATACAATCTGAATTATATCTGAGTAGGAATAGATTATCTGATATAGCTAAAAAAATCCCAGGAATTTCTAACCCTTTTTTCTCCTCTGCAGTCAAAATATCTAAATTTATTTTGAATCAGAAAGTTGAAACAATCAGTTTGTACATAATATAATACTGCCTGTAGAATTTTAATGCAAATTAATTATTTCTGTAGTCCTATGTTGAAACATTTCATTTTAGTGCGCTGAATCAAGTTGAAATGTTTGACGCATAATAAGTCTTCAGTTTCCAAAGGAAAGCTTTATGGGCATTGTACTCATCTTATTTTACCCTGTCTTATAGGAAGGAGTAATTAGTTGTATTATATTTACCATCAGCTTTGCAAACCATGTGACTCAGAGTTTCCTGCATGACTTGCCCATAGGAGAAGATACAGAGCATCACAGACAGCTCAGGAAGTCCATGAGAAATCATGGGGTAGGTAGCATATGCATCACAGTTCCAGTGGGAGTCCCATGAGGTGGTGAGCAGATGCAACATGACATCAGTGTAATTCAAATGAAACATTTCTGCTCAATAAACCAAAGCATTTTGATTTGGTGAGACCACCCTGGAACAAATAACCTTGTTTTTATTTGCTCAGTTTTAGTGGAATAATTTGTTCCTATGCATTTAGCATAAATCATTCAACAAAAATTTTCCTGAAAATGCTAATATTGGCACTGTAAAAGTGCGTTCACAAATGTATTGTGCATATATGAATACATATATGTGTGTATATATACCTATAAATTAAAGGAAGCTTACATGTGTTCCTCCTTGTTTGCATTTACCTTGGATGCTTGCTGCATTTTAGAAATGAGGGAGAGATGTGACTCCAGAAATGAAATCTGCTGTGTTAGACAAAAGGGTTACTGCAGTTATGAACAGCAACTTCTTTTTGTTTGTCTTCTTTAAAAATTGTGACTGTGTCACCTTGAAAAGAGAGTTGATTATGTGGTGCAAAATATGCATTAAAAAGTGCTTGGTCTGAAGGACTGGCTGGCTCAAGGGATCAGTAATCTAATGTGGGACCTTTCACCCCTTAGTCACCAGTGTGAGTCTGGCATAGGTGAGTAATAAAAACACAACTCTCTCTGCAGCTGGCAGCCATTTGGATGAATAAATAAATTAAGCTGATAATGTCAATATAATTTGGTGGAAAAAAATCCAACATCTGTGCAATAATTAGCATGCTTTGGGGTATCTCAGCAAAAGGAGAAAAAATATGAGAGAGCATGAGGACTGAAAATAGAAGAGGGTTGTGTTTCTGTAATATTTCCTATCCTTAATTATTTTGAGGCTTTTTATTATTTATTAACTTCAGTCATGTTCCAGTGCAAATCTCCCTGCAAATGCAAGAAACCAGAGTCTACTTAAATCCGAACAACTCTGCTTGATAGGGACACCACGAACACTGAAACTGTTGGTATTTAAAAATTCCTAAAGAGGGAGTTCTGGGGCTCTGCTTGAAATACAGGAATGCAGGGGAGCAAGGCGCTGAACCAGCTCCAGGACTCTCTTCCCACAGTTACTTGGCAACATGGCCCTGGCTCTCCCTCCTCGCTGCAGTCCCCAGGACCTGCTTTTGGTTGGGGTTAATTAGATGTTGCTCAGTGCATTCCCTGGCTAAGGCTAAAGTCTTCTGGGAGCTTTTTCGTGGCCTAAGGCTGAACTCACAATAACTATGCTAATGAATTAATGGGAACAAGCAGGAAAAGGGTGAGGTACAGAAAACTATCTGTCTTTTTAACCCTTGTGTGAGCCGGTGTTAATGTAAGGCTGGCAAACTCTGAAGCCTTGCTGGACATGAGCTGGCTTCCCACAGACCCACTTGGATGTACCTGTGTTGCAGTCCCCAGCATGCTAGTTCCAGCAACACGATGTGGAGGCACCCGAGCACTGGCTCTGGAAGCTGTACAGAAGTATTTATGCAGAGCTTAAGCTAATAAGCACTGCCAGACCTAGGCTTGCCTGCACAGAGCCAGTATGGATGTCTGCAATTGTGGCACCATTTATCAGCAAACAGGATAATCTGCCAGGGATAATGGAGAGCTGACTGTATACTGAATGCTTGTTTGCAGGGAAAATTACGTGTTAGGGTTTTGACTCTAAAGCATCACTGTATTAAAGTCAGACAGCTGACAAGACTTCTTCTCCTATCTGTCTGCTGGCCTCTTTCTCAGAGGTTGCTGCCCCTGTGACAGGGGTGGCTTAAAAGCTCATGAAGCAGCTTCTAAGTAGTTTATAACATGTTGTGGTAGAAGTTTTTTTCTGAAGTGATGGAAGTAATAAATGGTATTTATGGTCGAAGTTTCAATAAGCCAGGAGACTGATTCAGACACCTTAGACCCTTCCCACTCTCTTTTCTGCAGGTATGTCAGGTTTTTTGATTGAGTTGCTAGAGAGGGAAATGTTGTCTTGCTTCTGGCTGCATTCACTCTTCAAATGCCTAACTGTGGTTGCAGAGAGGATGACGAACATCCTCTTACATCCACCCCAAATTTTAGCTGTTTCAGAACTTTCTGGATGAACGTATCACAGGATTGACATTTGTGATCTAAGGGAGGAACCATCAAAATATGACACATGGGCAGAGCTTTCAGAGTTGTAATCCATACACAACAAAGATATAATAATTGCAAGGATAAGAGAGGAAACTAGGAAGACCAGCTTCAAATATTCTGTCTTGGATGTTTTAAAGTCATAGGCATGACTAAGAGCAAGTGCACGTGTTCATATACTTGTGGTTGTGTAAGCATCTCTAGAAGGGCCAGAAAAAGTAGCATTTAAATTTAGTAGTGAAAAAAACATGCTGGAATTACGATATATCCTGAAGATCCCTATTGGTATGATATGGCAGTCAGGGAAGAGCAGATATTTAAATGTAGGATAAAAAATGAGCTGACAGGTACAAAAATTAACAAATTATAATTTTTTTCTGTATAAATTTGTACATGTATATGGAGTTAATTTCTCACAACAAAAAGAGCAAAAACAAAACTAGAAGTTTGTCACAACAGTTCTTGGGTCCTTTGTGCTTTTAAAAACAAGTGGAAAAATTTTTGCACAGTCTTTGCTGGGTGATGCCTCTTTGTCTGTGACTGCCAGTCATGGCAAAAGATTAGGTATGAATTTTTATGGCAGAAGATTCTGTGCTAAGTCTGTCTCCACACCATGTGAACACAAGGCTTTGCACCTATTTTTCAGTGGAGATGTGTACTAAATGGTAATGTTTTATTCCTTTATGTACTGAAGGGAATGCAGATTTTTCCCCTAGCTTTAAGGTGGTGAGTACTGGTGCTTACAGTAGGGTCCCAGACTATACTGTGGTATGTTTGTCCTCTCCAGGCTTCCTGAACTAAGTAGGAATTCTTGCATCCCTTGGCATGCAGATAGCTCTTTGCTGTTAAAGTCATGGTGTCTTTCTACCTCTGCATGCATTACACTGCATAATTAACTTTGTATCTTCATCTGTGAAAGATCTAATTCTTCATATGTATTTTCCTTTTCCTTTTTTAACAATGTAGTCTCTGAAAGAAGACATCAGAATGGAAATTACCTTAGAAAATGTTTTAGTATATGTGTCGTCCATATCTTGTGACTGAATTTTTTGTCTGTTTGCAGCTTTCACACTTACATGAAATGTCGACATTAAGGACCTGATTCTCACAAACACCAATGCCTGTTAGGAGTACTCTGATGCCCACCCATGTTACAATCCCTTCACAATGAGAAAAGTTTAAGTTGTCTCATAATAAACAAAAAATAGGCTCAAATGCTGGTATCTTTTCAAGTTGCTGGAGAATAGACACAGTCGTATGTTTAGTAGTTGCTTTTCCTTCAAGGTAGTAACAAAGGATGTATAAAAACCTGTTGATAATTGAGAAGTAGCAGAGTTCATGTTATTTGCTTTAGCTAATGTTCCAGACCTGGTGTGTGTTTATTGGGCAGTCACACACACTGTTTTCTTACTACTTGCTTTAATTCCAACAGTTGAAGTGTAGATACTCTTACAACGCTGAAGTAACTCATCAGGCTCAAGCCTGATTGTGCACTGCTGTGTACAAACTTGGAGCAGTTCCATGTGTTATTCCTGAAAGTACTTTGGGTTGTCCAGTGGGTCATGTTTCCTGGAATTAATGGTTGGGATGCTGGACCTCAAACATTTCCCTTTGGCAGATACTGGTTTTCTTGTTTATGAGCCTAACAAGCAAAATATTAAGGAAGATGCTCTCTATGTAAAAATCTATATTAATATTTTATTATATGCTATGTGAATGTTTTCAGGATGTAGAAGAACCATGTCTAAAAAAACCACCTTCATTAATTAGGTACATCACATTCTCAACAAAATTACAAAAAATAATGTATAAAAGACAATAAGATGTATAAAGTAATGAATTACTGGATTTAGCTTTCATACATTTTTTTCCATTATGGCAGCCATAGCAAAACTCTGCCACCTAAAACTCTCCACTGTAGCAGTCTGGGCTTATCCACACTTCAGGAAGATCCTCTTAGAAGGTGCCCTAAGGGATCACCTTAAGCTTCTATACAGAAATGAGCTTTGTCTTGGTCTTAGGCCAACCCTAAGGATGGTCTTGCTGGTGTTTAACACAGATAGAAGCTTTTTCAGATGCCAGGACTCCCTGCTTGGTAATATAAATAAAGTCAATATGTTTTACAGGATCTGAGCATTTATTAAGTGCTGCTGTGTCCCAAATATGGTTTTAATACAACAGTTAAACAAAAAAAAATCAATGAAAAAGTACCATTGGATTTAATGAAGATTGTTTCAGTCTCCTGAGGTTTCAATGTAAATGCAGATACATTCAAGTCTATTGCTATGAAGTGAAACACTCTGTGCATTACTTGGCTGAAGCAATCTATGATTACTGTGACATCACTGCTCTGCAGCATCTTTTCTTCAAAGCTGAGTACAAGGACAGTTGTGCAAGTTGTGTTCAGTCTCATCACTGAACTCATCACCTAGTAAATGGAATATTTTATTATGTCCATATAGGGATTTTTCTGTTATTTTCCTACAAAAATTCCCAAATGGAGACCAGCACTTTTTATGATATAATAACCAACTCTGTGCTACCCAATGCAATTTTAGATTTTTCAGAAGGCTTTTTTTGATGAGGTTTGCTCAAAGGAAGGACCACGGGTTCTGCACAGAATAAAGGTGTATGATGTGAGGAGAACTCATGTGACAAATATGGAGCAAACAGAAACCCTCCAGTTCCGATGTCTTTGATGCCTGAAAAACTAACACCGAGATTCAGTTGGAAAGGTATTTTTTTTTTAAATGTAAGTGAAATACTTTAAAAAAAGTTATAATTTAATATTCTAAGATAAGAAAGTCATGTTGCAGGAATATTTGAGTCTATCAGGTTCTTCTGATTAGAAAGTCTACACCACCTAAATACTGGGGTTTTTTAAAGAAGAGCCATAACCCATATTTTGTTCAACTAGTGGTTTTTCTTGAGGCCTAAATGTTAAGTACCAAACTGTGCCTCAAAATGTCATTCTGGGTGTACTAGCTCTAGGTGAACCTGAAATTTAGACCCATGAGGTCAAAGATGAAAGGTTTAAAACCAGACAGAAAAATATTCCCCAGTCCTATCTATAATTCTCCTGTACTATGGACCAGGAATACTGGGGGCAAAATCCATATCTTCATTCAATTGTCCAGTGGAAATTTTACACTGTAGCCACAACTATGTGGTTATTCACAAAAGCAAAATTCATACTCAAATAAGAATATACAAAGAACCCAATGAACAATATGGAGAAACATTGCTTCCTTTTTTCTTCTAAGAGTTATTTCTTACTATTTTAAAGCTATTCCATCCTATGGTTAATGAAGAAAACTTGAAATAAGAAAAGAATAATGATAAATTGTAGTTCTGTTGCAATGCAATTTAAACTACAATCTGTGTTTATAATAGTTTATCCATATATTTATTCAAATATATGAAAATGTATGCAAATTTGCATCCAATTGTTTTGTGGTTAGGTATACTACAAGGGATGTTTCAGGCTATGCAGCTTCCCTAGCTAACAACTCTTATTGTCTTCCCTTGTGGTAGGATTCAAACATCACATTTTGCAACTGATCTTGAAATCTGAAACTGAAAAGAGCAAGAAAAGGTGAAGTAATATTATCTAGGAACTTGAAAGAAAATGGAAGAACTATCCATTCTTACAGGTGCTTTATATAACTAAAAAAAAAAGCCTTTAACTCATTTTTTAGTTTTTTGTGTCCATGCAGTTAGGCATGTAATTACCTGTTTACCAGGTTATAGTCTAGATATTCAGTACTCAATAAATTGGTGATTGAATTCAAGCGAAATTCAAGAGAATTATCACCACCCTAAATAAAACTTACATTTATTGCAAATCTTAAATGACCCTTTTTAAAAATTGTAAGCCTCTAAAGTACATCCTTTCCCCTACAAGACACAATAAATTGCTTAAGCACCCTTCCAGTTCTACTGAAGAGGCATTTGATTAACAGTCTTTTTCTAATAGAGGTAAGAATCTGGGAGGGTCAGAAATGAAATCTAAATGTCTCTTTCCACAGCTATTTGGGAAAGTAATCTGTCCAGTAGTTTGATCTGTATCTGCACTTGGATTGAGCAATTGTGTTCAGGCAGAGAATTGCCTGGCATTATCTTATGACTCACTTGACAGAGCTTACCCCTACTTTTCATTACCTGAGAAGAGATCATTACAAAACATACAAGTAGTATAATTTTATAGCAATCTATTTTGAACTAGCAAATTAAATGGGAAGAAGAAAGGAAATGGAATACAGCAAGCATAATGTTTTAAAATGTATTTTAAAGAAATAGGAGTCTAGGAGAAGTGTGGGAGAAGGTCCAGGTTAGGGGGCAGAAGACCTTTCACTGTCTAGTGACATGGCAGGACTAACTGCACAAATCTGATTCATGCTGGAGAACCCTCTCACTGAAAAAAAGGTAAATATATGTGGGTGTGACAGGTGAAAAATATCTTAAACTGTGAAGGGTAATAGGTGCCAGATAATTGGGTGTATGCATGTGTGTTTCAATGAAAGTCCAAAACTGCACTTTTGAGGTTTCAAGATGAAGCCTGCTGTTTTCTAGCCACAACCAGTGCAGATTGGTTCTAAATTTTCCTAACGCTTGTTCTAAATAGCAGGGAAATGTCCTGAAACCTCTGGTTACCGAAGAGAAACACGACAGAACCAACACTTAGGTTAATAATGATACTTCCACATATAAACTGGGGGTTTGGGGCATTCAAAAAGAAAAGGAGGCCAAAACAGTAGGGTTTCCAAAGTGAAAAAGTGGTCTTGGAGAGAAGAAGACAAGAAAAAAGTGGTAAGCATCTTGACTGGGATGAGGGTGCTTCTGGACAGAGAGATGCACAGAGATGAACATCAGAAGATGTCCAGGGATTGTCTCCAGTGATGGTCCAGAAGGGTCACTGGGAGCAGCAGTGCAGCAGAAACCAACATGACTTCCTGTCAAACTTTCCCAGACCTGCAGCGATTTCTCTGCCAGGATGGAAGTCAAGAGCTAGAGAGAGTGACGTGGAAGTAGGGGAGCAAGAGAGTGTGAAATGACCAAAAGCTTTCTGGCTGTTAAGCTCAGTACTCAGGTCCACTACTACTTACTGTTTATTCTGTCTCTCCTGTGACAGTGGGAGAAGGACAAGATGACCAGCAGAAAGGCTTGAAAGTCAGGCTTGGGAAGTTTGGAGGACTGCTTTGTTCTTAAAGTCTGTGAGGAAGTGCAAAACCAAGTAGAATTACTCTCCTCTAAATTTACAACGGAAACAAATCACTAATAACATTTTTTGGGAAAGCAAATAATTAGAGGGAGCAGACCTTTGCATCCAAGGTTTTCCCATTTAGTTGGTTTGAAGAACTAACATTAATGAATTACAAGGTTGTACCTGAAAGCAGGATCTCCCCACTCTCCTAGGTTTCCTGTGAGACCATCTCACTTGGCTCCCTTGCTTTCTACTAATAAATGTCAACATAACTACAAGTCCCAAAAGTGAAATACAACCAATTTTATAGGATACTCCTGAGAAGTGTTTAATAGTCAAGCTGGTAAAAACATCTTCAAGACTTAGAGAAAAACTATAATTAATAGAGGAAAAATAACAGAAGATGCTGCAGAGACAGGCCTTGAGCCTAAGATTTTAATACCAAGAATCTTAAATTGACTTACCAGCATGACAGTCAAAGCTCTCTGGAACAAACTTATCCACAAGGTTTCAGGCACTTCTCTTGCACAGGGGTGCAGAAAGCATTTTTACAGATAAGAAAGTCTTTAGGCAGAAATGTAAGATGCCTTAGAGTGCTTTACAGACCAGAAGGCATATTTTGGCACTTTGGTAGCTCTTAACTCAAAGCCAGCTGAATTCCTTTGAATGAAATACAGTTTCAGAGGTGCAGCAACTTTCCCAACAGCCTCTTTGCTCCATAGGAAGCTTTTCTTCCTTCATTCCCGGGACCTGCCTGTCTGCTCCTGCTGTTGTCAGCATCATCTCTGCTGGAGCCACAGACTGCCAGCTCCTTGCTGCAGCTGTAGCACAGGAGGATTGCTCCAAGGGCAGGAGTGTGCTCCCAAGCTTCTTGGAAAGTTTCACCTGACATGGTCACTTCTCATAGGGAAGACAGCCTGCAAGCTGGGAACACGCAGTGCAGCAAGCAGTGTCCTGCCATATCCACACGGAATTGAAATAAAATTCATACTACCACAGGGACCAGAATGTGGCAATGCCACATCTTCTATTGCAGAGTCATAAACATGACTGTTTCACTTCTTCTGTGCCCTCTTTGCCTGTGCCTTCTCTTTCACAGATCCACACAGCTTCAGTGGGAGGGTTTCAAGCACCCGGCTTCCCCCAGGCCTGCTGTACAGCCTGGTGCCTTCCTCCTGCAGGTTTGGAAAGGTGAATTTAAGTTAAGGGAAATGAGTGGTTTGGCCAGGTGTGACCACAGCTGTCTTATCTGTTTAAATTCATGTTGTTGTAGTTCTCTCAGAAGAAGAGGATGGATGGTTTTCTTGGAGTTCAGGGAGGAATGGGAAGAAAATGAACCTGCTTGGAGAGCGGGAGAGTGGCAGAAGTGGAGGAATGCAGAAGCAAAGAGTCACAGCACGGATCCAGGAGCTGCAGGGAGGACACAGACTGCACAAGGGCAAGTGACACACAGTAGATTTTGCAGAGATAGCCAGAAGCAAGGACTTTGTGGGTCAGGTGAAGATTTGTGCAGAAATCTTTCTGCTTTGTTCTGTTTACACCTCACCGATTGGAGGTTTCTGTCATTAAAGATAGTGATCCTAGACACTATTCTAAGAAAAAATTGCTTTGAGGAACTCTCTATAAGAAGAAAACTAAGCAGGTCCATCACAAACATCTGGCCTGCTCAGGATCTCAATGCACTTAATGTCTACATAGGTGCTCCAAGCACAAGGTACTGACCACAAGATTTAAAGGGACTGCAACTGTTGCTTGTTGTCGTGGTTTAACTCCAGCCAGTAACTGAATACCACACAGCTGCTCATTCACTCACCCTGCCACTGCAGGAGAAGAATCACAAAAAAGGTAAAATCTGTAAGTTAGGAATTTTTTCGTAATGGGAATAATTTAAAAAGTAATCATAATAATAAAAAGAATAATAATAATAATTGCAACAAAAAGGAGAGAGAAGAAAATAAAATCCAGGAGAAATAAGTGATGCACAATATAATTCTTCACCACCCACTGACGGATGCCTAATCCATCCACCAGGAGCAATTAGCAGCTCACAGCAAACACACACACACACAGAGACTCAATTAATATACTGGGCGTGACATTCTTTAGTATGGAATATCCCTTTGGCAAGTTCGGATCAGCTGTCCTGGCCATTTTCCCTCTAACTTTTTGTGCACCTGCTAACTGGCAGAGCATGAGACACTAAAAATTACTGTTAGCTGTGAGTGATGGGTACTCAAACTTGGGGCACTTTTAATTGATCTAAGTTCTTAAGATTGGAGTGCTAAAGATAACTGAGCAGATAGTTGGATGGCTCTTGTTCATTTTAGTTAGCAATACCAATAACATACTTTTCAGTTCTTTTCATCTGATTTGCCTATTCTTTTTTATTAAAGCCAATTAGAAAATTTTCTAACTAATGTATTATCTCTGATATAATTACCAGTAAGTCATGAATACCAGTCATATGACTGCTAATGAAAAGCTTTTCTGTTTCTTAAATTAGCTATCTTAGTATTTTATGAAGTAAATTTTCTTCTTTATTTTCCAAACCAAGTTTATAAAAGTGCCATAGAGAGTAATGGACAAGAGTGCTATAAAAAAGTCTTAGTGAATGGAATAATTGTAGCACTTACAACAGATGAGATGTTACAGTTACCACTCAAGACACTATTTTAGGAAATGAAATATTTTACTAACTTAAATTAATACTGTTCATAGACATTTCAGGTTGGAAAACATTAGGTAAAAATTTACTCTTCTGTTTCCCTTAGATAACTAAAAGATGTGTGTTACTGCCACCTTATTAAATGAGCATCAGCTCTGTGATTGCACCTCTGATATTTTCCTATACTCCTGTTTATATTTTTAATGAAGCTTGATGTTAAGGTAAGGGAATAAAATTATAACCAATATGAAAGATTATCTGTACAAATATACAAAAATATCACAAATGGTAATGCTTTTAGTAAGAAAACCTGCCAATATTTATGTTGTTATATGCCTGTAGTAAACAAAAGAAAGAGTATGACACAGACACTGAGAATGGAAGATATTTTCTGGAGGAGTAGCTCTTCTGTTAAATTCTGAAATTGTCTCATCTTACAGGCAGACAAAAAGCCTCCATTCACATGCATGTGGTTATACTACAAGGCCTTAAGTGGGGAGGCTCATATCATACTAGCTACTATCTAGAAAGTGAAGGAGATGAGGAGTCTCCTCCACATGACATGTCATTAGGCCTAAGATGATTGTTAAGAGTCTCTCTTTCCGCCACTCTTTTATTTTTTTAAATCAAATCCCTGAAATCCCTTGCCAGGAAACAGAACCATCTCATGAAGTTCAATATTTTCCAGAGTTTGTAGATCCAGCCAGTTTCTTCCAGGCTCCTGCAGTCCCTGGGCCAGCTGCGTAAAAGCAGCAGCAGCTATTTATCTTCTGTATTCTGAAACTGAATGATGTGAGAGACTCTCAGTTTTGTGGAAAATCAATGACTAGAACAGTCCAAATAAAGTTATCTGATACAATGGACATCCAATACATTTTCTATGTTTTTATACTTTCCTTGAAAAGATGATTTCTGAAGGAAACCCATCATACTGTGATTTTAAATCTTATTCCCTTCTACCAAAAGTTAGCAGCACTGAAAACCAAGCTTCACTGTATAAGTATTACATATGAGGACCGCAGCCCTATTAAGATAAAAGTTCCAAGGAGTGAAACTGGTTGAGGCTATTGCCTAAAGCAATCCCATCAGGCCTCCTGCTGAAGGTATATCTTCTACTTAAGAAAAACCAATATATGTGCTTTCTGCTTTGTAGCAATGCTTTTTATTTTAATCTAGCTGTATTTGTTCTTGTGGTTTTATTCCAAGCAAACAAAAATGAATTCTTAGCAATCTGGGAATATATTTCCTAATGCCCTTTAGCAAATACACTTTTTTCAGCGATATAGGCTACTAGAGAGGGAAAATGAACCTTTTATGTGGTAAGCAAAGACAAGGAAAAATGGAAAAGTGCAAGGGATGTTTTCTGACCAAGAGTAATTAGGATGAATAGAAGTTTTTTCTATTCACAGAGCAGGTAAGCCTAACTCCCCTCTTTTTCAGGTTTGATCTAAAGCAGGAGATGCAGTGTGTGATCTCTATGGAACTGAAGTGCAAGAAGGTCACTTGTGGACCCGGCCTTAAGAAGAAGAAACAAGCCTTTGAAACTTGTTTACTGACCTGCTCTCTGTGTGGGACATATATATATTTTTAATGGCTCCGTGTGGAAATGTGCGTTAGCAGAATATATAGTACAGCTGTAGAAGAATCAAGTAAATCTTCATCAAAACATTGTAGATAAGGAACTAGCATAAACCCTGTAGGCCCAAATATTAATGTGAAATTATTAAAAATAATGGAGTTTTATTGGCCTAATAAGGTGGCCTACAGAACTGGCATGAAGTGATTTTTATTGTTCTATTTCATGGTCTAATGCACTGAACATGAAACAAACTGAAATGGGGCTGGGGGTCAGGAATGGGGAATGTGCTGCCATTCGTGTTAACTGAGTTAACACTCCTCTCCAAGCCACATCACTCTGACTAGCATGTCAAGTGTGACTGTAGACAGACCCCTATATGCAGCAAAGAATTTTCACTACTTCAGGATAGGTACTATGACCCCTTTTGTGGTGTTCAGATTAGGCTGCCCATAGGTAGGCACACGTCCTTGTTGTGTACCTCCAATCGGCTACACTGTACTATTTTTGAAGGAGGTTTGCCTTTGAGGAACAATTCAGAATGCCCTCAGTAAACTTTATTTTTAGATAAGAGAAGAACACAATCCCTGTTTCTCATATTACAGTTCAGTGGCTGGAACATCTGCCCAGGAGGTGGAAAACTCCTTTTGGAGCCCAATGCCATTGAACTGAAATGTCTGAAACCCACTTCCCTGCCCTAACCACAGCAGCCTGCAGCACAGGCAGAGAAGATGAGAGATTTCCTCCATGCCTCTCACTGTGACTTTGTCATTGCAAAAAAGGCAAGGAGTCACAGGAACTCAGAAACCTGGAGCGAAAAACAGAAAGGGGTTTGAGGCTTGGCAGTAAACCCACCAGCAAGAGGAGGAATGAGTAGCAATGGCTCTTCCATTCTGCCACATTCACAACCTTCAGGCAAAGCACGTCAATCAGTCTGTGGACTTCATAAAATGAAAGTCTGTTTGAAGCTTGGTCAAAACCTACTGTACGTGCTAGGGGATAATAAGTGCTGAGTTGACTTTTATTAGGTTCACCATGGTTTGCAGCACAGGGTGGAAAACAGCCTCTGGGGTGGTTGTGCCCTCCCCTGCTGGTGAGTAAATGCCTTGACATTGTTTGACTGTATGGGCTTTACAGCTCAGCCACCCTCACTGCCATATTCCTTACAATAAATGCTGCCTTTGGACACACTGCCTTATCTGACTGTTCCTGAGGTGCTGGAGGAAACTGTAAACTGCTGTAAACTAGACTCATTTTGTGTATACTTGTTTAAAAGGCACCTTTTGCTTAAAGGTTGTTAAAAACCCTTATACTTTATAAATAAATAAATTCTGGAAATCATCTAGATTCTCTTCTGTTGTTGCTTTATCTTTGGTATAGTTCTCGAATGTGACAAAGTAATTATCCAGCCATAGCAGACCATTATATTTTCTTGCTATGTGAAATTCCATAATCTCTGACAATGAACAGTTATTTAACAAAAGGTAATACTGATCTGCTTGTGTGTCAGTTGTATACATACAACAGTGCACTACCTCAGCCTGTTATAATTTATAGTGTTTAATTGGAAAAAATAGATCTATTTTACCCTCTGATTTTCTAGTACACGATAAATATATACCACACTTGTATTATCATAAGGCTGTCTTCACAAACATTAGGCAGGAAAGGGATTGATATAAAGTTCATGCTGCAATTATCAAGGCTTTCCATTCCTTCCACTGATGTTTTTCATTTTTATTTTTATGTTTATTTTTATTGAAGGTTTATATTGCTATTTTCATTTCTGTAATGACATTCCCTCTAAATAAAGAGGAAATAAAATGTGATGAAACACCAGTCAGTCATTTTCTGGTATTTTTTGTGAATGCTAGAGAACCTGACCTACATTATTTAGGTTCAAGGTAAGTAAGATGCAGTAAAATGTAACTGCTCTCCAAGATGCTGAAGACAACTGTGACAGTTGCACTGCTGAGAATCTTTGCACAATTCTTTATGTGCTCAGACATATGGTTCATTTCTCCATTTCTCACTTAAACTGGGCATAAGCACATGTGGACTATTTTTGCTCATCCATATAAATCTAGCAAAAGTTCACTGGCAAGTTGGTTTAAATAATTTAGATTGAAGTTCTACTTTAGGAAGACCTGTGACTTTCAGAATCTAAGAGAGGATTAAGTGTCATATCTTGCCTATTGCATGCCTCTCCACTGTTTCATCATCCATGTCTCTCCTCTGTTCCATCATCTACCTGAGACAGGCTTTTTAAAGGCCTGTATGTGTTTTGAGATGGAATTTCAGAAGCTGTATAAAGATGCACTTGAAACTGAGAAGTTTCGATTCTAGTTTGTAGATTGCTGTCTGCTCACAATTCTGGCTGAAGCAGAATCATCTCTTCTTTTTCATGGATGTCACAGCAATTCAAATACTTTTTATTTTGCATCTAGTTCATTTTTACTGAAATTAATGGTTATAGATACAGCATAACAAGTAAGAAATATCTAGTTAAAAACACTCTTCATTACCTCCCTGTGGTCTTTAACTTGATAACTGTTACGGATTTTGTGTTTCTGGAGCTTCTACCAGTACTACAGACACTATTCTTTGTCACTGATTCATATCATCATTGTCATTGGCTATGAACTCTGGAGATATGCTCTGACAATTGTACCATTGATTATACCATATATATGAGATGTCAAGGAATACTTGAATCAAAGTGTTCTACTCAAAAGGAGAAAAATTAATGAAAGAGTTGAAAATTACCTATAAGACCGAGGTTCTGGAAATTGATTTAAAATATCAGCTTTGAATGGTGGCTTTGTTTGGATACAAATAAACATTTATGAGGTTCTTATTTTTACAGTCTGGCTGGGAGAAAATCCAAGATTTTCTTTTGCACTATTATGTATTTATACTAGTAAACTTGATGCAAGAACTCTGGACCATGTATTATTCTTGGCTCCCTTAAAAATCACACTTTTGTGAGGTAGGAGTACAGGACTGCCTCTGAGTCCTAGTCACCTCTTAATTTTCTGGCATGAAGTAGGAATATGAGTATCTCAGTGGGCTCAGTCTACAGAAACCTCAGGGTGGGCATCTACATTATGATATTATAATGCTGTAGCACGTATCAGTGTGAAAGGGAAAACCAGCCAATGCCTTCTAATCTCATCATTACTGTAATGCTACAGTTTAATTTCTTTCAGTGAAAAAAAAAGGCAGTAAACTCAAAATTATATTGATTAATTTGTAGCACACATACAGCATTTGCAAGTCCAAAATAATTCTTCAAAGCTGTAGTTGCTGGTGTAAACAGAACTACAGTCAGATCTACTCCATGTGGTAATTAACGCATGCTAAATAGTCAGGCATTAAAAAAGGGGCTGTCCAGGGAATCACTACCCCTGGAAGTGTTCAAAAGGTGTGTGGATGTGATACCTGGGGACATGGTATTGTGGTGAATACGGTGCCGCTGGATTAATGGTGATCTTAGAGGTCTTTTCTAACCTAAATGATTCTTCGATTGTATGATTCTATCAGGTACCCAGGATTCATGGCTGATTTTGTTAACTTTGGGATTGAGCTGGGAGAGTGCTCAAGGGGGAGGTATGAGGTAGAGGCTGGTCCCAGAAGGGTAGAAGAATGGTGGGACTGCTGAAGGCTGCTCTGAGAAGACAGTTTGGGAATCCCCAGTGAATTTAGCATGTGGTTTTTTGAATGCGATTGAACAGTCTTTACCAAAAACTGATCATTTTTTATGTTTTTTTTTTCTTAAATTATAAAAAATTCCTATATTCCAAGTGACTAAGCCTTCAGCAGTAGCCATGCTGCCATCCGAGACACCACTGCAGCCTGAGATATTTCACCACAAAGAGGAATGGTTCCTGATCATTGCAAAAGAACATTATGACACCTTGTTCATGCTGGCTACATGAACAACAGTAACAACTTCCTTGAGATCTTAAGCAAATACATGAGTTATGTAGCT
>WEIV01002532.1:144215-195483 GCA_013390005.1 Calyptomena viridis
TATTGTTATGCAATCATTAAAGTGTTCTCAAATATTTTGCTGCTGTGGTTAAGTCTATATATTCATTAAAGCAAGCATTTAGGCCATTTCTGTTTTGGTTGATTCAGTCCCCTCCAGAGTCATACGTCCCTGCCAAAGGGATGCACAGCATGTAAAGTTCACTGACACAGATTTCTTGAGGCCCCTGGTATGGCTTTAGGCTGGAGAAAAGAGAGTTCATATGGCACAATGTTTGGGTCAAAATCAGCTTTGCTTTTGCCTCTAGAGAATAAGATCATGGCATATACAAACACAATGGAATGTGCACTAAACCAACTGAAACCTGCTCCATAACTATTTCTTTAAAACAGAAGAGTAAGTGCTGCACTGAAGAAGTCCCATAGGACATAAGATGCTTGCTACTCTTCCCTGTAGCAAGCATCGTCTGCAGCCTCCTATCGATTCCTTCCCAAGGGAACTGCATGCATATACAGACCACAGGAAAAAAGGAAAGGACGGATGCAGGATCCCTGGAGAGCAGTAAACTGATGCTGAAATGAGGAACCAGCTCAAAGATACAGGATGGTTCCAGACTACTACAATGATTTCAATCAATATATGTCTGTGAGATGTCCTTGATATTGTGTTGAGGTTACTTGTTAGTTTCAACCAGGAGAATAGGACTAGAAAATTCATGCACGTGGCCTGTCACATAGTCCTGTGACAGTAGTGAGATTTGTTCCTGCACATTACTAAACTTCTTTAGAAGGTCAGGGAATCTCAGGTGAAGTTTAAATATCTTCAGGCAGAGTCTCAGAATGATGAAATCCCTTTAGTGGGTTCAAATAGCCTCTGTGAGAACACAGAAATATTTCAGAGGCAGGGCAGAGTCCTTGTGGTGTGATGTACAGAGTATGCTGGTGTCTGCTGATATGTCAAGTGCTGTTTCTCATCATCATTATGCTCCTTGAGTAGTTCTATACACAGTATGGAGTATCCATACAACATAACATTATATGCCTTGATGCCCTTTACTTCCTGGAGACTGAGGTAGTTTTTTCTTGATTGGAAGACACAACACTGCAATACACATTATAGACCTGATCTCAGGTCCTAAATTTCTTGAGGCAAGGAGTCCTAACATGGGCACAGAACTCCTGCCTTTGTGGCTCCCTACACATCCCAAGGGAACACAGGTGTACAGGGAGAGTCTGTATGCAGGTCTGTCTACAAATCTGGATGCGAACAGCATGTTTGTGGGGAGCAGGTCTGCACCATGTACTATAGACTGCAACTTCGGTGCACTCTACAATAATACTTGAAAATGCAGATACTGGGCAGAGGAGAGGTGCTTCTAGGGACACTCACAATTCGGGGCATCACACAAGGGTTGATTCCTAGCTTTATTGCACTTAGTAGTCACCAAAATGGTTTACTTTTAATTATATAAGAACCTCCATTCCTAACCTAGGTATTTTCATTTAGATAACTAACATTACCTTCTCCATCCAGTGAGGAAGGAAAGCAGAATCTGGTTAACAATCAGTGTTATGTGGGATGAGTTCAGTGTTAGCTGCATTAGAACTGAAAAAATTCAAGCATTTGTCTTTTTGGCATTTATATTGAAGTTTGTTTGCCATTTGCATTTCTTTGTATTTCACTGTGAGTCTAGGATTAAAACGAACATTGAAACTCAGCTGAATTCATAAAGCATCCACTATAAAAATTCATGCTTGGTCAGAAACTTTGCAAAATTTTAATGAAGCCATAACTAAATTCAAAGTTGAGTTAGCTGTGCTTTGTTATTTTGTAATGAAAGTTCTGTGCAGCACTGCTCAAATGGAGAGGACTGCTGCTGCTCCTGTGATTAGTAAACATGGGAGACACGCTGAGCCGATGCCTCCCCGCGGCACTCTCACTCTCACTGAAGTCAAAGTCACCCTCGAGATGAATTTGACCTGTTGAACTCAGTGTTTTTAGAACTAATAGCATAATTCCTTCAACATACAGCTACAAGGAAAAAAGACTTGTGACTTGAAGGCCAAGTTGTGTGAATTCAGTTTAACAGTGTGGAGAAAAGGTGTGGAAGACAAATCTGCCACAAACTAGATTAAATTCTGATTTTCTGAAAGATTGGCTGAAAAATATCCCACATGGTACCTGCCTAATCTGAGGCTGATTCAAAAGACAGGACAAGAAGGCCTGTGTATACGAAGATGTTTCTTTTCAGCTCATACTATAGCGTATGGATTCTTCAAAATTATTTCTGTATTATTTCCAGGAATACAGGAATGGCAGAACTTAGAAATGTTAGTGCTGAGTAAGAAAACCTGGTCAGCCTAAGGGAAACCTTCAGGACAAAGTAGATAAAGCTGCTCAGTAAATACTTGTATCTGGAGACAAAGAGAATCAAGAGCAATTAAAACAGGCATGACTGAGCAAGCATCCTTGAAACAATGACCTTGAATTTCTTTTTCATGTTCACTGGAATTTATTGGCCAGCAAGGGTGAAAGAACAAAATGGTGCATGCTATTTTGCTGGATTCCATGGTATCTTGGAGAAAAAGCAGATGTGATCCACCATAAACATCTGGGAAGAATAGAATGACCAGCCTTTTTTAATGTTTAGGATGGTCAAATGGAATAAAGAGCCGCTGACTATCTACAGAGGTTACCCTTTTACTGGATATGGGATAATCATACGAATACCTTTCTTCTCACAGATTCACAGATTCACAGAATAGCCGGGTTGGAAGGGACCTCCGAGATCATCGATTCTCAATACCATTAATCATTTGTACTGCATATGTTCTGGAGTTGAAGTCCATTGATCTGCACATACCCGTCAAATCACATGAGTGCTATTTTCCAGTTCTTGTACTGGATGGACCACTATGCCTGAACATTGAAGAGGGCTTTGAATGCAGTCCAACTCTCAAATTTGGTTCAGACAGCTTGAATGTGTCCTTTTTATAAAGCATAATCCGTGACTAGATCAGTAGTTGAGACTTATTAATGACTGTGTATGCTAAAATGGAAATGAATGTAACATGTATATGGTTTCTATGTACATAGACAAAATAGTTTAGAAAATATAATACAGTCACTTTCAGAAGCAAATTAATGAGGGTAGTGAACTGGTTGCTTTTTTAAGACATTTCTAACATATTTTACTTGCTTTTAAACCACAAAAATGGCAAACTTCTACGGAAGAGAAAAAAACGATGTGATTTTACAAAGGGACACATAATCATAGTGTTATTTTCTGAAACTATATTGCATTGTAATCAACTGGAAGAGCTAGAAGGTTTTAACGCCGAGTGTGTTTTCTTACGATAAACACTCGTCAATATAACACTATCTCGTGCCTGCTATATCTTGTTTCCACCATGACCTTTCAAACCACATGCATGTTCTTTTCTCTCCCTCTGAGACAACCTTAACAACATTCTAATCATCATGAAGAGCAATTAACTGTCTTCAACCAGCTGTGCTACTCAGTTCATCTGGGAATGGGATAAAACCGGCTCCTTAGTGCAGATCAGCCTACCCAGGCATGGCAAACAAGGCTAGCACAAAACAGTTTTAAATATGAAAAATTGGCACTTTCTCAAAGTTTGGAAGCTTTAGGTGAAGAGCAAGGGTATCTCTTCCAGTAAAAAGAAGCTTCTTTCCTGCTTGCTTTACAGTCTCTGTAAGATAATGTATTAGTTTTAATAATGTGCTTTTTAAAGGTCAGCATTTGAAGAACAGCACTTATTTGTTGACATCATTGCAGAAAGCAGCCTTGTCCTCACTGAGCAAAACTTTGTGGCAACGGTATTCTCTGATTGTTGAAGAAAGAGGAATAGCTTCTTGAATGTGCAGTTGCTGAAAGGGCACTGCAGAGACTTTCAGAAGCAGTAGTTGGAAATTAATTGTATCAAGTAGTATTTGGCTTCTTGCTTTTCACAAATTTGTGATTAAACTCTCTTATGTATCAATTCACTTTCTAGACCTCTTGCAGTTTTTTATCAGTTTTTTATCAGTTTTTTATTGTTATGAAACAATACTAAACATAGAGCAAATAAAATTAATCCGTATCCAGAATGTTTTAATAAATAAAAAGATGGAGGCAAAACCAGTAGTTAACATTTGATAACTGTTTCTTTGAGCTGCAAAATAAGATTAAAAAAGATCAAGCTGACCACATGCTCTTTCCTGAAATCATCAGGGGTCTTGTTCTGCACAACTAGAAGCATGCATAAAAGAGGTGTACCTTCACTTTTAATGTAAGCGTACTTCGAAAAAGAGAAGTAGTTTTTGTTTCAGTTCTATGTGGTCATTTTATTAGTTCTTAACTACCTTGCACATTGCTCAGAATTCAATCTAGCCAAACAATATGTCTATGATACATATAATGAAAATACAAACATAAACAACTTATAGTGGGGTGGATCCTACAGAAACTTTTTGAGGTTCTCTGAGAAATACATTCTTATTTAGTTTTGTTTTGTTTATAAATACAATTTTCACAAATATTTGAATTATGGTTTGGTGAACCAGAATTAAACAGCTGGTGGGAAGTGTTTACTTTCCTTCAAGTCTGAACCTTTGTCAAATTGCTGATTTTTTAAAACTCAGTTCTTTGTTTATCCTCATGCTATATATTTTCTAAACATTATGTATTTATACTGACATTTTCTGAGAAATAAACTACATATTATGGCCCATTCTAATTCTTGGAAGCCTCAAATCACTTTCTTTAGCAGCCTAACCATGGGTTTAAACACAGTCGTATCAAGTGGTTTCAAGTTCACCCAACCCTTTGTGTGCATGGATTAGAGGAGAAAGCCAGGTGCAAAGTATTCAGCAAGTGTCAGAAGTACAGTTCTTTACACAATCCAACTTACATTAGCTACTGAAGCTCAAACTGCCTGTCAACTAAATTACGAATAAGATTAGCAATAGGTAAGATAAAAAAATATCTTGATAGAGCTTCCAGTGAAATTTCAATTTAGGAGATCTCCAAAGAAATGGTTTAAAAGAACTGGGAAAAAAAAAAGTAGATTTATGAAAGAATTAATGAAGCATACTTTAATATGAAGAAGAAGGAAGAACTACAGCATATTATATGGGGTGAAAAGAGAAGATCTGGTTTTATTACATAGGCAACTAAAAGTAATTGTTTTTAGAGAAGTCTTTCAACTGTTTAAAAGAGATGGGGGGGTCAGTTGCTTATAATTTTGTTATATTGAAAAAAATTGTTGCATTTTTTTTTTTTATATTTGACTCGATTTTCTTGGAGATACTTTTAGTGAAAACAGTAGGGCTGCTTCTGAGACAAATAGATCTGCTGCAGGATCTGCTGTATTGGGTCTGGCTGAGATGCAGTTAATCTCCCCATAGCAGGTCTGACAGTGCTGTGCTTTGCATTGGTAGCTAAGAGGGTATTGAGAACACACCAGTGTTTTGGCTACTGATGAGCAGTGCTGGCACAGCATCAGCACTGTCTCTCAACATTTCCTCCACCCACCACAAAAGGTTGACAAGATCCTGGGAGGTGACACAACCAGGCCAGCTGACCCAAACTAAGCAAAGCAATATTCCATACCATAATGTCAGCTCAGATATAAAAGTTAAGGAAAGGAAGAGGAAGGGGAGGCATTCATTTTTGCAATGTTTGCCATCTGGAACCTGGAGCAACCACCATGAGTGCTGAAGCCCTGCTCCCTGGGAAGTGTCTGGACACCACTTGTTGATGCGAAGTAGAGAACAAACCTTTTTTTTTTCTCTTCGCTTGTGTACACACAAACTTTTGGTTTTGCTTTAGTAAACTGCCTTATCTCAACGTATGAGTTGTTTTCCATCTTATTTTCTCTCCTTTGTCCATCTGAGAAGGGGAATGATAGATCAGCTTGGTGGGCACCTGGCATTCAGACAAGGTCAACCCATCACCTGAGTTCTACAGAGTCAATGGGATGAAAGAACCACTGACAGCCAGAGGATGAGGTCTCTGTCTCCTTGAACAAACAGAACATATTCCACTTAGCAAGGTTCAGAATGGCTGGGCAGAAAGCAGCATATCCCCTGCATGCTGCTGGGAACAGCTCCCCATCTCAGTGGACAAAGTGCAACAACCACCTACTTGGCCAACCCAGCTGGTGGCCTGTAGTGTAAATTGCTCAAGTTAGAGAATCGTAGTTATATACTTGTGAACTATAACAATTCATGTTCTGTGTGGGGTGAGAACATGCTCATTGCAGAGACATGAGGATAGCTGCAGATGAGATGAAGCCCAAGGACAATCAGCTGCACAAAATCCGTTGGCTGCTGCTTTTGATTTCTGTAAGATGCTTCTAGAAATGAAGGGCTTCTTGAATGTACATATCTAACATAACTGCTCCAACACAATTTTATAGCAGATAAAAACCCAAGAATCCTTTATTTTTGAGACCCTTGTGTGCAAGAGACTGCATCCTTATTTCACTCATGGATAGGCAGTTTGCCTTTTGGGTAGGTGAGGAAAGAGGCTACACTAGATCACCTGGATGTGAGCAGAAATGTCTCTTGTTGATGCTTTTGAAATCCCTTATCACATTCAATAACTCATTCTAAATATCAGCCCATCACATTAACACAAAGCCAAACAGTGGTTGGTTGTCTGTAGCCTTGTACAGAGAAAGCTTTGGCTTTCACTAGGGAAGTGCCCCCTGTGGCCTGAAACAGTAGCAGGTCTGTAAAATCCCTGAAACAGGCAGTACATTTGCCAGTGCTTGGCAAATGGTAGTGTGCTTCCACCCTTATGGAGCCTGGTAATTACAGACTTTGGATATGAGCTCATGGTTCAAGATAATGCAGAAATCTGTAAAATAAAGGTGGAATAAATAGTTTTGCTGTTGATTCAGAAAAGTGAATGTCATGTCTTTGGAAAAGTTGTGGAAGATTCAATTCCACGGTTACAGAACAAAGTCCCTGGATGAAGACCTATTCTGCTTCCAAAGGATGGGTTTTGGGCCTGGATGGTCCACTTTCAGAAGTTTATGGATTGCATTCTGGCTCAGAGTACTAGTCCATGAATAGCTGCCTCCTTAGACAAGGATGCAATCTGTACCTAAAATGATGAGTATCCATTGTAATAGCAGTAAGCATAAAGCTGCTATCTATGAAGCACTGTTCTCACTGTCAATATGATTAATGTGCTGCTCTTCTTTGTGAGATAGCCCTTTTCTGACTCAGTTGCTGACTTATTTCATTGTGCAATCCTGAGAACAAAAACAAGGCAGGTAGTTTTATTTCTGGACATTGTGAGACTAATTTAGACAGATTATTTGGAACATTTCCACCCTAACAATTATTGCCACCTGGCAATAAACTTCATTAGGGTCCTGGAGATGACAGTTTAGAGGATGGCCTGAGCCTAAACTTTTATGATGTCCAGGGAAAAATTATGTCCACCTCTACACAGTGGTGTATGTTCAGTTGGACATACACAAAAGAGAAGTGTCAGAAATATCAACAAGCAGCCTTCATGCTGCTGAGAAGAATATTGAACACGTGATTGTTACAGCAAGAGAAGAAAATATTCAGCAATTGAGAAAGCCTAGCAAGAAATTGGCTTATTTAGTTATTGAAATGCAAGAAGCATCTCCTGAATAATTACTCTGTTCATTGATCATGGATTATGGATTATGCATCACTTGATGAATGGCAGATTTCTGAAATGCAACCCACTGTCTAAGATATGTCTCAGCATGACCTGCAAAGAACCTTTTGTGACAGACTGAAACAAGGTATCATAGAATGGCCTGGGTTGGAAGGGATCTTAAAGGTCATCTAGTTCCAACCCCCGTGCTGTGGGCAGGGACACCTTCCACTAGACCATGGTGCTCAGAGCCCCATTCAACTTGACCTTTAACACTTCCAGGAATGGAGCATCCACAGCTTCTCTGGGCAACATGTTCCAGTATCTCATCACGCCCTCATTAACATGAAGTGTGTTCTTCCTTCTGTCTAATCTAAACCTACTCCCTTTCAGTTTGAAGACATTCCCTCTCATTCTGTCACTACATGACCTTGTAGATAGTCTCTCTCCCATTTTTCTTGCAGGCTTCTTTTCTTCAGGTACTGTAAGGCTGCAATTACGTCACTCCAAAGCAGCCTCTTTTCCACAATCCCAATTCTCTCAGCCTTTCTTCAAAGGAGGTTGCTCCAGCTCTGTGATGAACTTGGTGTCTCTCCTCTGGACTCACTCAACAGGTCGATGTCCTTCCTGTGCTGGAGGGCCCAGAGCCGGATGCAGCACTGCAGGTGAGGTCCCACCAGAGAGGAACAGAGGGAAGAATCACCTCCCTCGATCTGCTGGCCAGAGATGTGTGGTGCCATGCTGAGGGGCCCTACAGTATCACATTCCCAGGCAGATTCAGGTATAGCATGCGGTGCACATGACTCAGAAGATATGGCCAAAAGATGTCCACAAGGAAGTTGTAACTGTGAGAAGTCTCACTGAACTCAAAGCAGGCACTTGGCCTGGATGAAATCCTAGCTGTTGGCTCCCCAGGACATAGTATAAAGCTTGGTCCAACTGAAGACATGCAGAATGACAAACCTTTCTGGTTCTGGACTGCATCATTCCATGATTTTTCGTTCATCTAGGGTGGAAAAATATTTGTAAATAGGAATGAGAAGAAACATATGCTTGAGGCAAGGCTGAACAGGATCAGAAGAAATCGTTTACAACATGCAAACAAAAGATTAACTTTTCACTTCAAAAGCAATCACCTCTGTAGGATACTTTGTATGGATTAGTGTTCGAGAAACTAAGGATGCAGGTGATCTGGATTTATTTTGTTTATTTTTAGAAGGTATCTGGTTTGTATCACTTTGGGGTTTTGCTCATTGATTTGCTTATGGGGAACAAAAAACTGGAATAAAAAGTGATAGTATGCACAGAACTGTAGACTCTTCATAGTGTGCAAAAAAGTTCTAAAGTAGAAGAATGGTGCAGCTACACGAAGACAGCATAAAAGGGACATAAAAATAAAGAAATTTACTGAAGCTAGTGCTATTTGGTAGTAGCTGAGAGAGAAAGGGTGTTTTTAATCTAGTGGTTGAGGTAGGACCATGGGTACGATCCATGAGATAGGTCCCCACTGTACAAAAATAAATGTGCAGAGATGATTTGTAATAGAATTTGTGTATGCAAAAGCATGTTGGGTCTTCTTTGCAGTGGAGGTCTAACAAAAGCTTTATATGAGATAATTTAATCAATGTTTCCTTCAAGCTGACAGCTGGTTTGCTTTCCCTTGAGGCTATGATACATTACTTTTTTGCTCCTCTCAAATCTTGTCAAAGGAAAGCTAAAATACATAAAACCTAAGTTGCTTTTATTGTCACTGAAGTAAGTCTTTCCCTTTTCATTTTCCTTTTTGTCTCCAGTGGGAAATTACAATAAACAACAGTCTTTCATAGGAATAAAAACAAGACTATGAATCATTAAAATCTTTTAAATAATCTAATATCCTACTTCAACAGTGACTTACCTTTAGCATCTCTGTCGATGTCATTTTTAAAGCCTCTGAGAAAGAAACTGCTGACCTTTTTCTGAAGTAGTACCAGTCCAGGGACATCTGTATAATGTTAACTTTATCAACATTGTGTACAATCAGTGGGTTCCTCAAAATGACAAAAAAATGCAGCTTATTCCACAGTGCATTTGCGTAGTAACTAGTTCTTGTACATATTCTTGGGACTACTCATAAGCATCCTCAAACATACCAAATAAATTAACTCATATTACTTGTCAGACAGGAGTACTCCTATTTCAAATTCACTCCTTGTTTTAAAGAACCTTAAAATGTAGTATAAGCACCTAGAAAGAAAACGAAGAAACGCCAATTAAAAAAACCAACCATTTCCTAACACATAAAACAAGAAAAGTGTATTCACTACTGAGATCTGTTTGGCATTTACCTCTCTTTTTTTCCTTTACACAATTTAAAACATTTAATTTGGACTTCCGTAAGGCCTTTAACACAGTCCACCACAACTTCCCTTTCTTTAAACTGGAGAGAGAGGGATGGACTATTTAGTTGATGAGGAATTGGTTGGATGGTCACATCCAGAGGGTCGTGGTCAACAGCTCAATTTCCAGACATACATCAGTAATAAGTGGTGTCCCTCAGGGGTCTGTATTGGGACCAGTACTGTTTAGGATCTTCATAAATGTCATAGACAAAGGGATCAAGTGCACCCTCAGCAAGTTTGCAGATGACACCAACCTGAGTGGTGCAGTTGACACACCTGAAGAATGGGATGTCATCCAGAGGGACCTGGACAAACTAGAGAAGTGGGCCCATGGGAATCTCGGGAGGTTCAATAAGGTCAAGTGCAAGGTGCTGCGTCTTGGTTGGGGTAGCTCCTGGAATCAATACAGGCTGGGGGATGAACAGATCAAGAGCAGCCTTGCTGAAAAGGACTTGGAGGTGCTGGTGGATGAGAAGCTGGCCATGAGCTGGCAATGTGCACTTACAGCCCCATATCATGAGCTGTATGAAAAGCAGCATGACCAGCAGGTCAAGGGAGATGACTCTTCCCCTCTACTCCACTGTGGTGAGATCCCATGTGGAGTACTGTGTCCAGTTCTGGGGTCTTCAGCACAGGAAAATCATGGACCTCTTGGAGCAAGTCCAGAGGAGGCCACAAAAATGGTCAAAAAGATGTTGCTCCTACGAACATAGGCTAAGAGAGTTGGGGTTGCTCAGCACAGAGAAGAGAAGGCTTCAGGAAGACCTTATTGTTGTCTTTCAGTACTTGAAGGGGACTTCCAGTTAAGTTGTTCAACTGAGTATACAACATGCTAATTTTTTTTTTTTTGTTAATTTCAGTGCAAGGTCATTTAGGTATCTTAAACCATGGACTAGAAGCACAGTCAGTTACCATGGCAGAGCTGGGAGCTCAGATATGAAAGATGCCTCTATTGTTGAGCGCTTATTAACCTATTTCCACTCAAAATAATGACACAAGTTAATTAATCCATCACTGAAAATGTTTGACCTAACTCGTCTTACTTTGCTCTGTTAGAGTATAAGATTATTTAAGGAGTCAGATATATCTGAAAAATGCTTTTAAAAGTTGTGCACTGTCTCTCCATGGCTAATTTTTTGTTCCCAGTACTTAAATTCCTGTGCTGCTATTGTCCTTCTAAGAGCTGTCATACCAAAAGATATTATTTATCTGTTGGCACTTGGCTGTGAAAGTCACAACTGAAAGCTACAATTGTAAAGAGAAGGGACAAGAAAGCTTGACAGTGTGAATTGCAAGCAAAGTAAGGCTGAACCCAAAACACCCACTTTGGCCTATGCAGAACAGCATGCCCTCACTTAGCTTTGCATACCAAGCATGACTTTGGGTGTTGTACCTTGTGTCAGGTAGAGTCTTGAGGAGAGAGGGTGCTCCTTCTCTGAGAGCACCTGAGCACTGAAAGGACAGGAACAGAGAGTTTGGAAGGCCAGGACATTCACAGAAGCAGAGATAGACCCATGGACAGTTTCAGAAGTGATAGCTAAATCAGATGAAGCTCCGCATAAAGGTGTTGAAAGTCCATTAAGGCAAATGCCATCACTAGTGGTAATCATTAACAACTGAAGCAATTAACCAGTGCTCAGAAAAAATGTCAGCATACTCTCGAGCCTATCATTTAAGCAGGTGTAGATGTTTTGAGCTTGATACAGAAACTGGACTTTCACTACATGTAGGGTCAGCCTCAATTATTGTAAAAGCCTCCTCTGTAGTTGAAGCACATGGGTTAATGTAGTCTCCACAGAAGTAATTTTGACCCTATCTTTTCTAGGGCCAGAATTTCATTCTCGAAGTCTATAATTTGCTGTTTCTGTACTTGATATCTGCTCCTTAGAATGGCTTTATCCTACATGCGGAAAAACAATTTCTTCACAGGTGTCCACAGAATTGAATCCTGATGGAAAATTGTAGCTTTCATAGCTGTTAAAATAATCTATCAATAATAGAAATGAACCTGCTCATTATACTGCTGTCTTAAAATACTTGAGTAACTTCTTTATTCCACTGAAATATTACTCTCTTATGTCACCACTAAATTTTCTTTTTTTTAAAAATGCTACATTTGTCTGGCAGATGACTTTAAATGTATATTCAACTTCTGTCCAAATTCCTTAAGATACTGTAAGACTCATTCTTTAATGAGCATACAGACCTTTTCAGAGTATATGACTGGGGAATTCTTAAAACATCATCATAAAATCGAGTTACATAGCCAATAAGGTTTCTGTAAAAACAAAACACATTATACTCCTGGCCTGGATTGAATGTGACACTAATTGCAGACACTATTGCTTCTGGCCCATTGCCTCAGGGTGCCATTGTTTTAAAAGTGATCTCAAAAGACAATAGTGTCTTCAGACTAGGGAAACTGGGATTTGAATTCTTCATAGAAGAGTGACTATCCTTTGGCTTTCTTATTCTAAAGAGGAACAGAAGATGTCTCTAAGTGATCCTAAAAGCAGAGCACAGTTAATACTGTCTCAACAATCTCAAAAGAAGTTAAAAAAAATAGTCACAAAAATGTCAGAAATTCTCAGAGTTATCACAAAAAAAGTAAAACTGTCAATGATAGATTTGCAATAGAAACCTGAAACTAGATTTTAGCATAAAACTGACAGGTTTATATTAAAAATAACCCTCTGTCATCTTTTCTAACTTTACAATAATCCTTTTGACTTACACTGAGATTTCTGGTTGAGGCTTTCCAATTTCTTATAGATATCACTCATTATTTACATGACTGTGTTATATGACTGTGTACATCCATGTATACATGTACATGCACATACATAGATATATATATATATGTACAGTCATACGTATACGTGTAAAAACTTGCACACACAGAGTTTCCAAACAGTCAGGGCCTATAAGCCACTATTAACTCAGAATTATCAGGCACTTGTATTTTATATTTTTAATCAATACAATCAGGAATTTTACTGCTTAATACGGAACCATGGACACACCGTAGACTGCAAACTCCTGCCTTTTAAAAACTAGAGAGTACTACAATCTGGGTTTAAAAGTATTGCAGTATTACTGAGTTAGAAGATATTATTACAAGATAATTCAGAAAGTTGGTGTCTTTTAGCCACTTGACTGGTAGACTAAATTTAGGAGATATGTGTTCTATTCTGTGCAAGAGTTTGGACAAATCACTTGTCTTTTATCTGATAACAATTTTGATCCCTCTTGCAAAATGTTTTGAAATCTACCAAATACTAAATAAGCATTATTTAGAGATAAATTGGGACACAGATGTTTTCAAAGACAGAGGAGATGTATTGCGTAACACAGAAAATATCTGTGTCCTTTTTTTCCCCTTCCTTTTTATTTGTTTGCGGTTCCTTTTCAAAAGCTCAGGAAAAAAAATTCCAAATTTTCCAGATCAACTTTTATGAGCTGAAAACATTTTAAATTAGGTAGATTAAATATGTTCTAAAAAGGGTTTTTAGCACTAGCATTCAAGATGAATTGCTGAACTTTCTCCCTGTAATGTTGACTGTAGCTGAAAAAAATCCTTGAGAACTAGAAATGCATGAATAACTTGGGAAAATAAGCCTCATATAAGCATGAAAAAAATCACATATTTAAAAAAAAATTTGGTGTGATAAAATATTTTGAAATAGAAATATCTCAAAAAATTATTTCTTCGAAAAGCTGTTGTAAATATGTCACATTTGTCAATAGCATGTCTTCCCCTTTCTCCCAGGCCAGAAATATGTTAAAGAAGATGACATTCAGTTCTCAGAAGTTTATGCAAGCACATTTTTACAATTTACTTGAAGACCTTTCAACTAAAAAAAATGGACAGAAACACTTCAAGCAACTCAGTATAAATATGTGGTTATTTGTATAGAAATTGTTGTTCATTGTGGATTTTGTTATCCTTTACTCTTCCAGGAAATTGTAGATACTTATATTTAAAAATTAAAGGGTCAATAAATGGACAATAACTATAATGCCAGACTGAATCGCTGTATTAGACAAAAAATGTAGTTCTAATTTTGTTCTTCATGAGATTTTATTTACTTACAAAGAATCCTAAAAACAAATCTAAAATTTCAAACAATGAAGGGTAACTTAAATTACACAAACAGCAATGATAGCAAATTTGACCTAATAACAATTTTCATCAATAAAAACTATGGGAAAAAAGTTCAAAGATGAAAAAGACAATATGACTGGTAGTCACTGAGATCTGACACTTATTTTCATCCTTCTCTTAACAAAAGTAAACAAAAGTAAACAAAAGTCAACAAAAGGCAGGACTATAACGTAAAGAGAAAGGCTAGTTAACATACAAGAGCTGTATTGGATGAGAGTAAAGGTCCATCTGACCAGTTTTTGACAGTGATTGCTAAAGAAACCTTAGGGATCTACTGTAAGAGAGCAAGCATAGTTCCACTAGCATTTTCCCCACTTTCCAAGAATAAGTCACTTAGGGATGCTAAAGACTGTATACACAGTTCCCTGTTCAATACCTTTCTGTGCAGCCTTCATGCAAATGGGTCTGATTTCTCTGATATTTTCAGCACACAAGAGCCACTGTTATAAAAGTATGTTCCAGAGAATAGACATGCCCTCAGTGAAAAGGCATTATCTTCTGTTTACTCTACAAGCTGTGGGTGGTATTTTTGTCTATTCCTAGTCATTTCATGAGTTGCATGGAGCAGGTGAACTAGAACTTACAGATCATCCCCATATCTCTCCTTAGGAATCTCTTTTTGAAGACGTGGAGTCCTAAGCTGTTTAACAAGCTGAGGCTGCATTCCTGGGATGTGTGCCATCACACTGTGAAACGCAGGGGAACAACAGCAGCATGTTCTGTGAAAGCTTACGTGTCTTCCTTGCTTAAGTGCTATTTTTCTTCTCCTACTTGGGATCCTAAAGTAGTACTCAATGAATAAATACATCATCTTTCACTCTTGTTTAAGAAAGCCCTTGAGAGTCATTTTCATATAAAAGAAATCACAGTTTTGTGCCTCTTGTCTCTTGTGACCTCATTTTCTCTGTACCTTTGGCAATATATGAAAATTGTAATAATAATAAATCTGCTCTCCTCAAAAGGCTCCCACACTGCATTTTAAGCCTGATCTCAGTATTTTGCTACTTCCGGTTGACACCTCAATGGTCTCTTTCCTAAAGTATAACCTTTTTGTATTGCTTTTCCTTCCACCTTGCCAAGTCCTTAATACTTTGAATGTTAAGTTCCATGGATATAGTAAGAAACAGTGCTTTCTGTAAACTGCTTGTGATATGAGAAAAATCAGAATCAGTGTGTTCTTATTTTTTTCTATAACGTTTCATTATTTTTGTGGCCCTTCATTATTCCCACAAAGTTTTGCTAAACAAATTCATTAACTCTTACAACTTCACTTTATTTCAAAGCCTTTAAAATTAAAGAAAACATGTAAGATGAGGGTTGGGTGATTTGTCTGGATATCTCATCTACTAGTGTAGTCCTCAGTGATCCTGCATTTTCTACTGACAGACAGGATAGGAGAAAACTATTCAAACTTTTCCTTCTTCTTTTTAATCATTGTTTTTCTCCCAAATATACATTCACAGCTAGTCTGCTTCTGAACTGTGTGAACTGTGTATACCTCTATTTCTGTGGAATTACATATTTGAATCATAAATTAATCTGTTTCTGCAGAGGTTGCTGGCCAGAGCTATTTGAATTTGATCCTCCAAGGGAACAAAATTAAAAGTTTAGGTGAAGACACATTAACATTGATTTTCCTTCAGTTTTGCTGAGACATACACTAGTAAGTAACATCCATTCACCAAATCTGGCACCTATCACAGGAGTGTGGAAGAAAAAATTCTAAAAAAATTCATTTCTATAGTATAAAATCAGCATTAAAGGGGTACTTTTGGTCTCTCTCTTTGTTTTTATTATAAGGCTATAGGATTTAAGTTTCTTTTTAATAACTCATCAAATATCACAAAGCCAGGTGGGATAAAGGCCTTAAAAATATTACAAAACCTTACAGCTTGCATGTAAATAACATATAACCATGACTGTGAAACAAAAAGAGCTTTAAAATAGTGCTTATAATGTTGGAGGAAAACTTGTGAATATAAACCAAGAATGGGTTTGCCATCTTTTAGGTACTGGCCCTCTGGTATTTCAGCCTGACCTTATTGTAACTTCCCGAGAATTTTATTCCTTCAGATGTCATCAGAGACTCAATAAGTGCAGTCTTACATCTTCCCTGGGGAAGTGGAAACAAGCTATGGCATACTTTATTGAAAAATCCTAGTGTCTGAGGGACTCAGATATAAATTGAAGACAGAAAACACTCTTTCCTAGGTGATTCTATTTAAATATATAGAGAAAGTAAATTTTTTTTTCCCTATTCCAATGTTAATTATTGACAAATTAAATATGCACATTAAGAAACACATGAAGTTTAATGGTTGGGCTCAATTATCTTAGAGGTCTTTTTCAACTTTAGTGATTCTATGAGTCTACGATTTTGTGTGGCAGAGTCACTTCAAGTTGTGAGTGGAAAATACTTTTTCATTTTTCTGTAAGTTTGATCCATAACTGGAGGGAAGAGACAAAAAAAGTGTATCTAGTTGTCACAAATATTATATATAAGAGCCAAATTAATTAACA
The DNA here is from genome assembly GCA_013390005.1 of Calyptomena viridis. Classification (NCBI taxonomy): domain Eukaryota; kingdom Metazoa; phylum Chordata; class Aves; order Passeriformes; family Eurylaimidae; genus Calyptomena; species Calyptomena viridis. The sequence continues at coordinate 160,885 of WEIV01002532.1, forward strand.
AAAAGCTCAGAGTAACTGCAGCATTTTCTTTCCACTTCAGTCTTCAAACATTAAACTCTAAAATAGTAATAGATTTACTTCTAGACCTGATATTTTGCTTTAAAATAGAAAATGCATTTTTCTAAAACAGAAAAATTAAACATTTAAACTTATGTTTCATAAAAAAAAATCTAATTTATCTGCTATAATAAGAAAATCTAAAAACAATGTTGCAGATGGATTGAAACTGTAGTTTTGACATTTAAAGGGTGAAGGAATCCTTAGTGTTTCCTTCAGATCCTATTTTTTAAGTAAAGGATCAAGAACAAACTTGAAAGTCTCTAAACAAGTTGCTCAGCTAGACAGAGAGATGCAGGAACCAGGATCAAGAGAAAATATCTAGAATAATAGTTCACATATCTCTAAGGTGCATGTGAAAAATAAATTATTACAGTTGGACTCCCATGCAACCTCAAACAGTGGGCTCCTGAGGATAGAGGTTTTAGGGGAATCACAGCAGTAGGACACAATTACTATGTTTTGATTTGAAAGTAACTACCTGAAATATTACAAATAAGTTTCTTCCTGATGAGAAAGAATTTAAACATTGTGACTGCCTAGAAAAGTTTGACTTGCTGGTGGCGCACAGGCTTGGTGTAGACCCTAAACTTGGTCAGCTTTAAAACATAAGTTTTCACCTCTCTGTCTCTCTCTCTATGTGTGTGTGTGTTTGTGTTATTCTACTATTACTTTATTAAACATGGAGCAAGAAAACAAACTGTGACCAAACATAGGCTGGACAAAACTATTACAATGCAAATAGCAATACAACAACACATGAATCAATTGATTTTTAAAGATTATCAGATTGATGTTAGCTAACCTAGACAACATACACGAAATTGCAAACCAGGATGGATGTGAGAGAGAAATATTACTCAGAGTAACAGGAAGAAATTCTGTCAGCTTGCTCATAGAAAAAGGTTCAGAGCAAAAAGTTCAGAGGACATGTGGCACTGTTGATGAAAGGGAGGAGACAGCCCAGTGATGGATGACATGGACAAAGCTAAAGTACTTGATGCCTTCCCCATCTCCCTACCTTGGTCCCTCTAGGAAAAGCCTGAGACTAGATCACTGCACAAGCCAGTCAAGCTTGAGAAGAAGAAGAGCAGTCAAGAGTGGAATTGTCGCAGGTTAGGGGCTACTTGAAGGATCCTGATGTGCTAAAATCCCTGGGCCTGGGCAAGATGCATCTGAAAGTGTTGAAGCACACGGCTGAGGTGATTGTATGTAAAGCTGCTACTTACCTGTGGCCAAAAAAAATTGAGGCAATTTGCAAAAGTCCCTTACAAATGAAAAAATGAAAATAATATACCCAGTTTTATAAATGGCAGGAAGAAGCATTTGGGAGTTACAGGCTATTTGGGAGTTACAGGTCAGATTCATCTTAGTCCCAGGAAACATATTCTTTGAGGATTTTTCTAAACAACTGTTCTGGGTTTAGCTCAGATAGAGTTAGTTTTTTCAGAGTAGCTAGTACAGGGTCCTGGTTTGGATTTGTGGCCAAAACAGTGCTGACAATACACGGATGTTTTTGTTACTGCTGAACAGTGCTTACACAGCATTCAGGTATTTCCTGCTTCTCACCCCAAAACACCGTTGAGGAGGCTGGGAGACAACAAGAGGTTGAAGGGGACACAGCCAGGACATCTGACCCCAACTGATCCAGGTGATATCCCACACCATGTGGCATCTTGCCCAGCACATAAAGATGGGGGGGAGGATGGCAGAGGGGCCACTGTCCAGGGACTGACTCAGCATCAGTCGGTTGATGGTGAGCAATGATTTTCTTTTGTATGACTTGTCTTTCTTGTGTTTTATTTTTTCTCTCTTTTTTTTTAATTATTTTTCCTTACTATTATTGTTGTTGGTTTTATTATTAAACTGTCTTTATCTCAACTCACAGGTTTTCTCACTTTTACTCTTCTTATTCTCTCATCCATCCAGTGGGAGAGTGAGTGAATGACTGCATGGTGCTTAGTTGCTGGCTGGGGTTAAACCACAGCAACACTGGAGGACAAGTAAGTAACAAAAGTTTATTAAAGACTGATCACACTTATTATCTCAATTGTTTTCAATGATAAAGGAACTAGTGATGTGAATGAAGTGACAATAATGGATGTAATACACCTTAACTTTGCTGAGGCTCTCAGCAGCACTCTAACATGTAAATTGAAGAAGGATGGGTTGTATGAATGCACATCTAGGTAGGCTTAATATTGGCTGGACTTCTGTGGACTTCTGTGATCAGTCACATGATGTCCAATGGAAGCTGGTAATGAGTACAAGACTCAGTGGGGTGACAATGGCTCCATGACTGTTTGGTATCTTTGTCAACAATCTCAATGATGAGACAAGAAATCTCAGTAAATCTGTGGAAGACATTAAATCAAAATAAATGTTTCACACAATAAATATTGAAGCTTCAATTCAGAGAGATCTTCAAATGCTGGAGGACTGGGACAAAAGAAAGCCCATGCAGCTCACATATGAGAAGTTCAAAGTTCTGTTTCTGGAGTCGAATAACTCAATACAGCTGTGAGACGACCAAGTGGCCATGGAAGAGTAGCAAATACCTGGCTGAATCTAAGGCCTTATTGTGTTCTCATCATATACAAGGCAAAATGCATACTGGGTTAAATTAGGAGAATTTTCGCTACCAGATCAAAGAAACTTATTATTAATTTCTGCTATGTGAGGCTATGCCTCAACTATTGTATCCAGCTTTTGGCTCCTCCATTCATGACTGTTGAGAAGAGGAAAGTCTCCATCAGAAAGAACCTCTCCTATGAAGATAGGCTGAGAGTAGCTGGGGTTGTTCAGCCTGGAGAAGGGAAAGCTTTGAGGAGATCTCATTGTGGCCTCCTGTTGTAGTGTATGATTAATATGTATTTCTATATTATGTATTTCTGTATTATATAGTTCTGTTACCCCTTTAAGTTGGAATGTTCTGTTATCCCCTGCCCTTCTCCAGATGGTTTGTCCCCTCCCCTCTCATTGGTCCAACTCCCCTATAAGAACCTGAAACAGGAAGCAGTATTCGCTCTTCTTGGTTGGCTCTTCTAAGCTTAGGATCCCCTGGAAAGCCGTTGCTCCCAGGGTGAAATAAACTTAACATATTCTAACCAAGAAGAGTCGCCCGTACCTTCTTCATCCTCTGTTTACTGGCCTAACCCCAGAAGGCACAGCAAGGGGCGACACAGACCTTGCTGCCTTTAAAGCACCTCTAAGCTGGACCTCCGACGACACGGAGGCTTCTTGCCTAGAAGGGCCCTCTCCTATCCAGTGCCCTGTGACAGACTAAGCCAGGGCTGAAGAAGGAGCAGGGGCAGGCTGTGGGGGGTGGCTATAGCCTCCCAGTACCTTAGGTGGGCTAATAAGAAAGGAGGGAGTGGGACTTTTTATATGGGTAGATACTGACTGGATAAGGGAGAATGGCTTTAAACTGAAGGAAAGCAGGTTTAAATTAGATGTTAGGAAGAAAGTTTTTACTCAGAAGGTGGAGAGACACTGAAACAGGTTGCCCAGACAACCTGTGGGTTCCCTATCCCTGGCAGTGTCCAAGGCTAGGTGGGAAGGGGCACTGAGCAACCTGATCTAGTGGGTGGCATCCATGCTCTCTGCAGGGGAGTTGGAACTGGATGGTCTTAAAGGTTCCTTCCAACCCAAGCCTTTCTATGATTCATTCTGTATTTGGACTTGCTGACATGCACCAGCCACAAACTGCAGCTTGGGAGGTTCAAACAGGGCATTATGAATATATTTTTCAGCACCAGAATGCTGGAAAATGGTAGTTCAGCACAGCACTAAGATTACACAGAGGAGTTGTGGAGTTTCCACTCATGAGGGTTTTCAGGACATGATAAAGTCAATCTGCTTTAGTGTTGGCAATACTCCTGCTTTGAGTAGGAAGTTGATGAAGTAGTCCAAAGATCCTTCCAATGATTCCCTTGTTCTAATTGCCTGCTTCTTAATGCACTGGAGTTTTATATACTGTTTCCATGTTTTTAAGAATGAAGAAAATGTACTTTGACTTGTATCTATGCAGGCAGTGTTGTTGTCTGGGATGGTGGAAGTGTACATTTATTTTGAGGAAACAGGGAAAAATTATGAAGAAGTTAGAGCTGATTTGCTATTTATCTGAGTAAGGTGATGTCTATTATTGCTAATAAGAATCTGACACAAGCATTTGGGTAAGAAACCAGTTTTTTGTGTCTTTGTTTCCTTCAGTTCAGGAACCAGGACCACCTTGGCACAATTATCTAGTAACTAAAAGAGCTATGGATGTTCTCATCAGTAAGATCTCAGTAAGTAGAAGCTGTCAAATAGTAGACTGCAGAGAAGTGTTCTATATTACCAGCTACTGCAAGAACACTTTGAGTTATAAATATCCATAAGCTTTAATGGAGAAGAGAACTGTGCCTGTCAGCAGAAAAAAATTACTATCAACCTGTGATGCCCTACAAAAATAATGTCAAACTTGGGGCATGATGCAGATTAAGGTGCACTTTAAGCTATCTACTAAATGGAGTATTAGCTGGAAACTGGATTTTGCTGTAAATGAAACATAATTTAATATATCTGAAGGCCAGTATTGGTTCACCTATCTCATGTGCAGTTGCAGTGAAGGAAAAATATCCTTTTGACTGTAAGAAAGTACTCTTTTCTATTACTGAGCTCAACAGCAAGTTTTTATCCTGATTGTGTTCTATGGCAGCATCTTGAAAAGAAAATATTTTTAGCCTGGAACACAAGAATACTCCCTGCCTCTCTGAGTATAATACCATTGTATCTCAATGAAGGATGAGCAACGCTCTCATAACTTGCTACTTTACTGTAGAAAAGGATGCATTTAATTTGACATGAACAGCTGATAGGAAATGTTAATCTTGGATTATCTACCCAGGTAGATAATCTGGATTTATGATATTACTTTCTACTATAATATATATTCTGCTTTAATTTTGTCATTTTACCTTCAGCAAGATATGGGATCTTGCTTGACCTTAACATTACATATCCTAGGTTTACCCTAGTTTAGCACTATAAAAATTAGGCTAACAAGGCCTACTCACATTTTATAACACCTTGAGAACAATAGAAACCAAAACTGCTAAATATTTTAACTGCACAGAAAAGATAAAGAGGAGTGTGAAGAATCTTTGAAAATTCACTCTAAGATTTTTAACAATTTCCATGACTGTTCCTGATAGAGAGTTTTTTTTATTCCAAGCACTTTCACTCTTGGCCTATTGTTCACTCAGACACCCAAAGACTCCCTAGTATTTGAGACCTATAGACAAGAATGAAAGAATAAACTGAAGGGGAACATGACTTAGAGGAGACAAGGACAAAGTTAAGAAACTGCAGAGAAAATTGCCGATAATGAGAATGGAGTTATGCAGAGTTTGGAAGTCAGGAATGAGGATAATGAGAGGTTAATGAATAGATCATAATAGAGGTTGTCCATAATGTAGATGATTACTAGACCAGCATTCTGGATGAAATTAATAAAGGAAAAGCAAGAAAGGCCAGTGATGAAGCATGCAAGTTTAGACCATTTTTTGCATTGATACCAAAGAAAAACCGCTAATTTTTAAAGAGAGGAATTAAAGTAATGAAAAGAATTAGAGAAAATTTTAAAAAGAAAAATATGTGAGGCAAGAAAAAAATAGAACATCTATATTGTATAAGCTTACAAAAAATCAAATAAGAAAAGTAAATAGCTGGGAAGAACTGCTAAAGTCAGAGTATAGCTCAAGCAGCCAATTAGAAGGTTCTATTGTCACTAGGCTCTTATTTTCTAATAAAGTATGTACTGCCTCTTGATTGCATTGTGAAGGAATTTCATGCTTATACAATTAAACCTGGTTCAGTATTTGGCAAATACTTACAGCAATGCTTCAGAGGGCATTCCAGATCTATGTCTACAGATTAGCTTCCCAGTTGTCCCACCAAACTCTTACCCTGATTATGTTTTATATAGCATACTAAACAATACAAAATAGAGATATCAAACATTCTATATTTAATGCATATCATTATTAACAATCTATTAATTGTTAATAACAGATCGCATATTAAATTATGCACAAAAAATACTAATTATATGTATACCATAATTTAGATGATTCTCTGACTTACCTGATTATTCCATCTGGAGTGAAAGCTCTTCTGTTCCATTGGAGAAATCTAACATGCAACTGACAGAAAAGCAGAAAAAAATTTATATATATGTTTTATATATATATACACAAATCTATATTTTCATTTTTATATACCCTTGAATATATAATATATTACATATAAATTCTTAAATACATTGAGTTATGTTAGTCCTAAATTAATACCACATAGATTAAGAAAAAGTATGTTGGAAAGTTTTTTACAGCATTTCAGGATGAAAATGTATCAAATGAAGCTTTTGATATCTTTGGGCAACAGGCAGGGTGTGACAGTTGAGGTGGTGTCAGTTATGTAGGCTGTACAGCAACATGATTGTAATAGAAAAAGACATGGACATGAAAAGACCAGGGGTACCTGAAAAGTTCTACTGTACTGGCTTTATGTGACAAGGTTTCGGTAACAGGCTGGGCTACAGAGGTGGCTTGTGTGACAAGCTGCCAGAAGCTTCCCCCATGTCTGACAGAGCCAATGCCAGCTGGCTCCAAGAAGGACCCACCACTGGCCAAGGCTAAGCCCACCAGTGGCAGTGGTAGTTCTTCTGGGATAACATAGGTAAGAAGTGGGAAAAAAACTGCTGCACAACAGCAGCCAGAAAGGAGTGAGAACATGTGAGAGAAATAACTCTGCAGACACCAAGGTCAGTGCAGAGATTCCCCTGCAGCCTGTGGTGCAGACTATGGTGAAGCAGGCTGTCTTCTGCAGCCCATGGAGGTCCAAGATGCAGCAAAATCCACTTGCAGCCCATGGAAGATCTCATGCTGGGGCAGGTGGATGCCTGAAAGACGGCTGTGACCCCATGGGAAGCTGACGTTGGAGCAGTCTGCTCCTTGCAGCACCTGTGGCCCCATAGAGAGAGGAGCCCATGGTGGAGAAGGTTTGCTGTCAGAACTTGTCCCATGAGGGACCCACATTGGAGCAGCCTGATCCTGAAGCACTGCACCCTGTGGAAGGGACATATGCTACAGCAGTTTGTAAAGAGCTGCAGCCCATGAGAAGGACTCAGGTTAGACAAGTTCATGGAGGACTGTTTTCTGTAGCACGGACCTGACACTGCAGCAGGGGAAGAGTGCAAGGAGAAAGGAGCAGCACAGACAATGTGTAATCAACAGACCACAATCCTCATTTCCCATTCCTCTGCACTGCTTGGCAGAGGAATCGGGAGTGAAGCTGAGCCCAGGAAGAAGAGAGGTGTGAGGGGAAGGTGCTTTTAGATTTGGTCTTATTCCTCATTATCTTAATTGGCAATAAACTTAATTCATTTCTCCAAGCCAAGTCTGTTTTGCCTGTTACTGTGGTATCTCTGCCCTTATCTCACCCCATAAGACTTTTATCACGTTTTCTTCTCCCCATTCCACAGCTGAGCAGCTTGGTGGGCACGTGGTGGCCAGACAAGGTCAACCCACCAGAGAAACCTATTGTGATTGAAAAAAGGATGTGACTCTTGAGCCATTGTTGTAAGGTATCCTTTGAATTTTTTTCTCCTTTGCATGCCATTGACTATAAAAAAACAATTCAGTTCCAGATTTACAATGCTCTTCTCTTACTCCAACATGTCTATCATCTTTCTAGGGAAAAATATAGTGTGCACAAGAGTAGATAATGGCAGCGATCATTAATAGTACCATCTCAAAGTTTTAAATAAGAACACAGGAATCATCTTGCTAAAACAGGTTATCTAGGTCCACCATTCAGAGTCCAAGGGCTAGCAACAAGCTTCCCACAGGAAGGTGTGTGAAGCAAACCAAGGGAAAAATGCCTCTTTAAATGGCTCATCGCTATTCCTTAACTCTATGATTTGCTTAAGGCCCGAAGTGTGAATTTTGATCTCCCTTCCAAAAATTCTATTGTTGTAAGTATTCTGAGATTACATTTTTCTTTTCCTGCTAGGCATATAAACATCTAACTACCCTCTAAAACTTGCTCAACTATAACCTTCAAGAGCATTATGTGACATTGATGAAATTAAAGCCCTGTTAGAGAGTGAATGTTTTGTTTCATCAGTATGAAATTTACCCCGTTTTGAATTCATCAAATATTTCTGTTCTTGTGCTAGAAAACAAAAAGTACAGTCACAAAGGACTTCATGGATATTGGGAGGAATTCCTGCATTTGGAGCTGCCTAAGGGATGAATGATACCGAAAAAAAAAAAGTTACAGGTTTTTCTACAGTTACCTATTTTCCCATTTAATTTCCAGTAAAGAGAAAAGGAGTACAAATTATACTGTAGCACAACAGAATGATCAGTAGCAAATGTCTGTCTGTAAGATTACCATTGCAGATAGCTTATGTAAACATACGTTTCAAAAATTATTTTTCCTTATACACTCTGTCTCATCACAAAGATGCCAACTGGATAGACTGACTTTGCAAATAAGATGAGCATATTTAACAAAATGAGAGTGAAGGAATGATAACATTTTATTATCTTGTTTTAAAACACTTTCTTCATTCATTTTTTCTGTGGATAAAAGATTAAGTAGTTAATCAAGGTCTGTCTTTGGGTTCCAGTGGTGACTTTTTATGCCGCAAAATAAAAAGCACAAAAGCAGCACAAAAGAAAGGCACATATGGAGTTGCTTGTGGTTTCTTAGAGACGTCAAGCAAAGAACAGATTTTTACAGACTTTTAATACAGAGAAACTGAAAATCACACTATTTTGTCTCTTCAGTTCCCAAAAGCAAATAAAAATATTACTGTGCACATGGTGTAACAAGTCCTCCAGCAAGGAGGGGCTCCATACCACAAGAATTCATACTATGGCATTACTTGGAAGACATGATATTTTCCTGTTTTCTACTATCTTTAATCCTTCATAGTACTGTAGACCTAATTTAGGTTCATAATTCCCTTCATGCAGAGTTACTGGAGCATGCCTATTAGTTTGCACACTGTCTTTGCAAAAGTGCACCTGCACAATGAATAAACCCCCCTCCAATGAGACAGTCATAAGTTTGAGTCCAGAAGACTGTTACTGATGGAAATCCAACTTTTCTTTTACCTCAGAGGTTTAGCATATTTATTAATTACTTGGAAATCAATTACACGTTGTAGATGTGGAACCTCAAGAGGCTGTATTTATAGAAAGACCTCTAGATAAAGCTGTCCTTTAGTAGTCATATAGGTATCTTGGTTAATTTAATTTTCTAGATTTCCTCAGTGGGAAATGGAGTGACCAATGATGTGACAAATCAATTTTTAGAGGTGCCTAAGAAAGGAGTTTGAGAAGCAAAATGTATTACCCTCAGGAAGTGTTGATTTGTGTCTACTAAGAGGGAACCTACTCTAGACTAGACTACTTATCAAATTTCTTCAAAAATTAAAAAAAAAAACAAACAAGTTTATTTTTTTGATCTGAATCAAATCCTAGTTGATTAAGTGAAAAGATTTGTTTGAAGAATACTAAACAGAATCCAGAAGTCACTATTTGCTGAATAGTGGACGCCTTCTAGGAAAACTGTATTTTATACTTTCCAGTGAAGATTCTTGAATTATAAAATATTTCAGATCTTTCTTCCTTCTAAAATGCTGGCCCTATCACTTTTGTGAAGATCCCATGTTTTATTGTTCTCCAAATTACTATATTCTCCACGGTATTTCAGTAATGTATTTTTCCTATGACATATAGTAGATCTGAAAAATATGAGGGTTTCTGGCTTGTCTCATCTACTGTGTTTCTTTCAAAATATTTTCTTTGAATCTGATATTTCATTTGGTCTTAACCTACTTTTCTGATTTAGATTTGAGTTAGTACAATGCTTTGAATCTTGACATCTTTAAATACTTTAACTGAAGTTGGAATGCTCACATTTTTCTGCAAAGTCCACACTTAGACATGCATGGGCTGTCATCTTTATCAGCACTCATTTTGTAACTAATTGTGTAAATAACTTATTGTGAGTTTCCTGGTTTTCTTACCATACAAGTTCACTTGGTGTAATAGAGGTGCAAGTTAATAGAAGTCCCTCTGACTTATTCTACTGTTCACAAAAACAAGATCAATAATATGTGAATTCAGAAAGTTCTATAGCATGAAGCATTAAACTAAACATGTGATTTCAATATCACAGGTTTTATTTCATAATGCTTTAAATGTAGGTGATTATTTTTCTTGGTTTTATTTCATAATGCTTTAAATGAGGTGATTATTTTTCTCAGTTAATATAAAGAAGTTGAAAATTCTTTTCTATTTAGACCTTTAAAAGTTGTTTTATTACTCCTCCTTCAGTGGCACTCTGTTTCAGTGAAATGTATTAAAAGTTAAAATTAAATAAATCTGCATTAGAACAACAGGAGCTTATCTACAGGATATCAAGGCTAGACAGAAAGGAGCTCCTTTATGTTCTGGTACAAGGTGAAGAACCTCCTGCGCTTAAGTGACCTGGAAAGAGCTTATGCATTTCCTTTCAATTTTACATGGTTGGTTAATTTTTCTTTTCCTTAGAAAAGCCTTCTTAAAAGAGTGCAAACGATTTCTATTGATTATGGTGTTATCTAATGGTGAGGAAGAAGCTTGCATCCCTGCTGCTGACTTCAGCTGAGAAGTCAATCATGACTGTTACAGCTGAATCTGTAGGAAAACTACAAAACATTTTACTGACTGAGAAATGGAAACAGGAGGAAAGGGATTATGTCTTACTCGGGGCATGGAAGCCAGTAGTAGTGAATCTTTATCTAGGAAATGTCCCATTTCCTGATATTTCATCACTTGCCACAATCTATTCAAATTCCACCTTTCAGATGCAATATGATGGGTTTCACTACATTCACCTTTCAAAGATGTGGCCAGCTGTTGCAGAAAAAAAAGAGTGCTACCATAAATAAGCAACATGTTTAAGTTGTACATAGACTTTCTGTATGATTTACTATCTTTAAACTTGTCACTTATTAGTCTCTAAACACTATTCAATGAGCTCATTACTGACTGGTAAAAAATGAGATGAAACTCTTAAAAAAGGCAGGCCAAGCATGAACACAACTGGAGGAGTTTGAGTCACTGCCAGCTATCTCCATATTTGTTATCAGGTTGCACCTTTCTCAAGCACAATGCCAGGAATAAGAAAAAAGGAAAAACATAAGAGGTCAAAGAGAGATGAATTTAGTGCACTCATTTCAGTTTTCAGGTTTTAAGGAGTCCTATCTTTGATTTGAATATTTCACGAATATCTGAATGAAATGTAATTCCATTTGAAACACACTAAAGACTCATTGAAACAAGCTTTGAATAATAGAATCACAAGCTAGGAAAGGACCTCAAGAGGACATTTCTTCCAGATCCCAGATCTAATGCAAACAACTATGTTTATATCCGTCTGACTGATGTTTGTTCTAAAAATCTCCAGTGATGGAGTCTTTACAATCTCCCATGCCATTATCTTCCTGGTTGTCTCTATGCTTAGTACTGGAATTTGCTTCCTAACACCTAACTTTGCTGTAATTTAATTCTATTACTTCTCAGTCTCATCTACTGATGATACAGAGAACAAATTGCTCTTTTCCTCTTTGTGTCAGCTTTTCATGTATTTGAAGTTTGTCATACCTCACCTTTAATTATGTACTGAGAACCTCTTGGCTTCAAGAAAAACATAACTTACCAGCTGTAAAGGGAGCAAGTTTATATAAAAGAAACAACAGTGTGATGGAGAAGACAAGAGTATTGGTTAAGTGGCTACCCTAACTGACTAGTTGTTCCATTGGTTAGCCTGTCAGTCTGTCCTTGGAAGGTCTGGGATCATGAACACTTTTTTGTAGTTCCCTTCTTCCTGCAGTATTAATGAATCTGAATTCTTTAGCCAATTTTTCTTTGTTTATAAGGCCTACTATTTGGGAAAGAAGCTGTGTTAATTGCAAAATATTCCTGTTAGGCACTATTTGTCACCATAGCTAAATATACAGTTATGTGTATGCCAGACTAATCTACTCACAGAACCTAAACGAAAATGAAACAAGAGTACATATTCATTTTCCCACTTACATCCTACCTTACACCGACAGCCTCTACATTACTTACTCAATTAATTTTACTGCAAATCTGTTAAATATCTGAGTCTCTTCTAGCTAAGTCAGGAGCTTATGATAGTTAGTCTAAGGTTTAGGCCTGTAATCCCCTTCTTATTGGCTGTATGACCTTCTTGCAGGCTGGTACACTAAGCTGGCACATTTCAGTATCTCATGTATTCATTTTCATAAAAAGTAGAAAGAGTTTATCCTTGCCCTTTTTAAAAGTATTTTGAAGTCACTACAGCACTACTTGATATATTTAAGAGAATGCTCTTGTAGTTTTGTCCTTTATCACATGTTTTACTGCTTGACAAAATTGCTGTGGGCAAAGTATTTAGGACACAATTTTTTCCTTGGATATCAAGTTTTCTAGCAACCCTACCACACTTTAACCCTCCCACTCCTCCATGGTAACAGTACTGACTAACCTGCCTTTGAACAGTCTTGAAAGGATCTTGTTGCTTGGACTTGCAAAACCAAGTGGACTTGGTGATCTAGGCATCTTGTGTAGATCCTGTTCTGCACCTTCAAATAATACATTACAAAATACTTAAACAGCATGCCATGTGTCATATAATAACTTCAGACAAGCTGATGGCAGTACTATATTAATAACTTTGCGGCTATAGACATCAATCTAACAGAACTTTACTAGCAAATGTACCTTAAAACATTGCTTAGAATTTTTAAAAACAATTTTGGTTTTTCATGAAACATTCAGAAGAAAAGTTTTATTTTTTTTATTAAATCTTGAAGAAGTCTCTGCTGATTGCTACCATTCTAGTTTACTAGTATATACCATTGTTTACTAGTAGGGATATTATTCTGCAGTATTTTCATTCTCATTCAAAACCGACATAGTACTTTAACTTATGGATTCATGTAGTTTAAGTCTTTCGTGTAGAAGTAGTTTTGTTCTGATCCTTGCATGATGTCCCATTTATAAAGTCAGACTTTAGCTTTACACTTACAGAAATAATGTGGTAGGATTTGTGATCAAAGCAATGAGGCATGACAGGATAGCTCAGGTGGCTGGAGTGGTAGGATAGATTGATCCAAGATCTTCAAGGAAGACAGGCAGAGAAGGCAAGGAATATTACCATCTATGTGAAGGAGCAGCTCAAATGCATGGAGATGGATGAGAGCTTGTCGGTCTCAGGGAGGCCAGTGAAGGTGATATTGTGGAGAAAGTGTGTTACTGACACCTGATCAATGTGAGGAAGTGGATAAAGTCTTCTTGAAACACTCAAGGAAATCTTTTAATCCTACGATGCTGGTTCTTATAGGAATTTTAACATCTGTTGGAAGGGCACTGTGGTGAGAAGTAAGCTATCCAGGAGGTGTCTGGATTGTTTTGGGGGTAAATTCACAATAGATACCGGAGGCGCCAAGCAGGTGAATCTGCCATTCACTAGCTAGTGATAACTGTTTGGGAATGTGACAATCAACAGAAACTTTGGCTATAGCAACCACAAAATAGTGGAGTTAAAGATGCTGAGGAGGCAGAGGAAGGCAAGCTGTGCAGTACAGAACCTGCACTTTAGAAGGGCAGACTTCAACTTATCTGGGGAGTTGAAAGGTGGGATTCCATCGGAGGCAGCTCTGGCAAGCAACTTAGTTCAGGGAATCTAGCAGGTCTGTAAGGACATCATCCTTCAAGCATATGAAGGGTTGAAACTTAGGCTCAGGAAGTCAAGTACACTTAACAACAGACCAACTTAAAACAGAGATCCACCATTAAAGGTAGCATAAGGCAGATGGAAGCAAGGAAGCAAAGCTACAAAGGAAGAATTTCTGAAACACTGCATTAATTTGTAGCAATGCATCAAGCAAGCTCAGATGCTGTTGAGATTTACCAGGGATATAAGGCAACAAGAAGAGCTTGCACATTACTAATAAAAGGCTGAACAAGGAAAATGTGTAATGGTCGCTGAATGAAAAGGGTGATTCAGTGGACACTGCGAAGGCTGAAGTGCTCAGTGCCTTGTTCTTTGAGGCTTCTGTGCATAATGAGAGAGAAAAGAACTACCATCAGTGGATAAGGATCAAGTCAGGAATTACTTATGAGAACTCAACTCACAAATGCTCATGGACCTGACAAGCTGCATCAAAACTTTATAAAGGCTCTGAAAGGACAACCCAGAGGATTACAGATTGCTCAGCCTTACTTCAACTGTTGGTGAAAAAAATGGAGCAAATCCCCTAGGAAGATATTTCTGGGAACCTCAAGCAGAGTAACAACAGGATGGAGAGTACTGTCATCAACTTTTGAAATGAAACCCATATGGAGGTTGCAGTTGAAGGAGTTGAGAGGCAGGATGCCTTTTGGAGGAACTTATGGGATGAATGGACCAACAGGGTCACGGGATAAAAGCCCCTTAAGAAGAGATGGAAGAAAATAGAATTGTCCAGGTTGAAGAAGAGACACCTTTGGGGAGAACTAAGAGCAGCCTTCCAATACTTAGGAGGAGGTTATGAGAAGGAGCAGGCAGGTTTTCCAGTGATGCATGCCAGGAGGACTAGAAACAAGGGACATGAATGAGAAAAAGAATGTTTCCAGCTAATTATAAGGCAGAATTTTTTCAGCATAAAGACAACCAAAAAGTGAAGAAGGTTACTTAGAGAGCCTACACATTCTCTGCTTTGAGGTTTTCAAGACCAGGTTGTGTAAATCTCTAGACAACTCTATTTAGGGCAGGAGTTTACATTAAATCCTTCCTGAGGTCCCTTCCAACCTGAAGTATCCTATGACCTTATTAAAAAAAAAATCCTTTCATTTCTGAAACAAGTGGAAATGTACTCGTTTGTTTGTTTGGGGTTTTTGTTTCCTTTTCTTTAGGTAAACAGTGTTTCATTGGTGCTGTTTACCAAAAGTACCTAATGCCCTGCTTTTTCCAAATATTTAAACAATTTGGATCTATCTAGGTTGTAAGAATGTAAGTTTAAACTTCCCAGCCTTGTTGTTGGAGTCTTCAACTATTATTTGTGTCTGTTTCTAAAAGAAGTACCTTTTAACTTCTGCAATTGTGGGTTACAGATTTTATGGAACTACAATATAAATGTCTTAACTACACGGAGAGCATGAAGAATATCATGCTACCTTTAGCAGTTTCATGAACACTGGTTGAAGATTTATTTATGAGAATTCTCGCACTGTATTCTTAATTGATATGTTACTATAGTGTCTTATACAATGCTATTTAATACTATTTGTCCTCAAGAATGTAATAATACTTTGGTATTAATACTTTATGGTTTGTCTTTTGCCCATTATCTAACACATTTTTTAATATCGTGTCTGCCGCAGTGCCTTCCCAGATGGCTGCTCCTCAAACCCTGCTCGAGCCCAGGCCAGCTGGCAGCCACCTTCGAGGGCCACGAGGCAGATGTCCGGGCACCAGAGCACCAAACATCTCTCCACGGGAGAGATCGGGCACCCCGGCGACTCTGGAGCCACAAGCCAGGCGGTGCACCCTGCCACACACCTCGCAAGAGGTTTCTTGAGTGTGGCCAGTTCACCTGTCCCTAACCAGTGCTCCAGGAGGAAGGACCTTTGGCTACTGCCTGCCGAAGGAAGCAGAAAATGACTCTCTGAGTAGGGTGAAACAGAGCTCAGTTTATTGAGGCTCCAACCCCAAGGAGAGCCTAATACAGAGAGCGTTTGGGACCCTTGAGCATGACCTTATCAAGGGGGTGCAACTGAGGGGAGGGGAGAGGAAAAGGACCAACCAGGGATAAGGGAAGGTGGGGTTTGGGGGTGACAGACAGGAGTAGAAGCCAGAGGCCTTCAACTCAAACCTATCAGGGATAGAGTAACTTGGATTTATAGGGAAAGGACTAGAAGAAGGGGAGGAGCTGGGGGACAAATATGGGATAGGGAAGGAGGGGTCCGAGGGGGGGATACAACTGAGGAAGGGGATAACAATTCCAGGAGCAAGCAAGTGGGAAAGGGGAGGGAGACCGGAGCAGTCCATTTACAGATAACTGGGGGTTAACAGAACTGTACATTAAACCTTTATAGATGTATAAAACCATAAAAAGCATCGTCACACGTGTCTACATCAATCATTACTGACAGTATGTTTGCTGAATGGAATCAGCTAAATCCGTGCTGGGTTTCCAGTCTTGATAGTTTAACTTGATGGGCCAATAAATTTCTATTAGACAATTTCATTTCTTTTACCAACCCTATTTGCAAACACTGCAATATTGTTAGCCTTGCTTGTTACATGTGTCGTGAATCAGAAGAGACTTCATTCTTTTGAGGAATTTCTAGACCTATATGCATTCCTTCTTTCTCTTAGCTCAACACTGCACTCATTCAGTGTTCTATCATGGGTAGGGGTACGGACCGCGTGATATAAATAACACTCTTGGCTGCGTGTAGTTCAGGAGGTCCTGAATATGTAACAGTTTATTGTTTATAGAATAGACATTTATACACATCAGAAGGTTTACGTATTCTAACATAATTGGTGCAAAGTTATCGTACTGCTTTACTATTGGTCACAGCCACAGCACTTGACACTCTGCTTATCCCAGCTGCATTTCCTCTCTCAAGGCCACGCAGAAATGCCAGCCTACCCCGACAGTGTTCCCCAACTTTTAACTCAGGTCTTGTTGGCTATATATGTCACTAAATAAAATAGGGCTAAAGGCTGTTTTCTGGCTGTGAGGCTAAATAGCACGGAGTGGCTGCAGGCACACTACATAACACTTGGCCTTGAGTGTCACCTCAAGGGGACAAAGTGTCTGAAATAATGTGATGGTCACATTGCAGCTTTGTAGAACGGGATTTTTTCTAGTATGAAACAGAATTTGCAGCATGCTGTGGACTGTGGCAGGAGGAGTATGTCAGGATGTTAAACCTTCAGAGACAGTTTCAGAGAAACCATCAAGGATGATTCTGGGTATTGGGAATTATTCTTGGCAAATGATATCCCCATGCCTGGTCATTGTCTGGCACGCTGCTAGTTAGCACCAGGGAAACTGAGCAGAATTAAGTCAAGCAGTGCAAAAACCAGTGGTCCAGTGCAGGAATTCAAGCTCTGTTTACTTCACATTATGGCTATATAGGCTTAATGCAAATGCATGCACAGACATTGTGTCTCTGTATTTGTACATGTACACTTAAGCCTTTTCTATAGCCTCTGCTCCTCCTTGTTGTTTGCTGTGCTTGGTACTTCTCAAGTAAGATGATGTGTACAGTCACCTTTTCTGTACAGATTTCAATGAGATGCTGTCCAAACCTTGTCTCAAAATTATCTCAAAAGTTGTGACATATGTAGGCAGTATAAGCCTTGTGGACCAGAGATAAGGGAAAATAAGCCTATGGGTACTGTTTTCTAGATGACATCTCACTGTGATGATGTACATGTAAGGCTTTGTTTCATATATAAACAGTGTGCATAAATTTATCTGTAGGATCAGAGTACTTTGCAGAAAGAACTTCTTGTGAATAGTTCAGATATTACAGTTTAATTAGCAGTGGAGAAATCTGCGTCCTACACTAAAAACAGACACAACTATGAACAATTTCTGTAGGCTGTTAGGTTTTAAGCTCATTTTGTGGAAGCCTTTCTGTTGATCAGCTCTAAGCTTCTTTAAACAAAACCAAACAATTGTATAGTAGCAAGGGAGAAGACTGAATTCCCTGATGCCATGGGACTTTTACTAGTGTTACTCCAAGCTGGGTAAATATAGTATTCCTAGCACACTAGAATGGATACAGTCAGTGTTACAGATTAAATAGCTGTCAGTTAGCATATGAACTTAGCACACCACTTGGGCAGAAATCTTTTATGTCAGTCAGTTTGCAGGTTACATCAACCAAAACTACCAGTGGATTAGCTGTAGAAGTTGGAGGACAAAGGCTCTGGTAATCAGGAGGAACAAAACCAAGCACTGTACTGGTAATACTGGATAATGGCAGATCTCAAGAACAATGCAACAAGAATGGTTCTGGGTTGACTTATTAACATTTGAGGAAAACCAGAGGCTTGAGTGAATAGTGGAATTAGACCCTGGTTATGTTTCTTCAGATAGAAGGGTAAGCATGTCTTGGACTTCTTGCTGCTGAAAACCAACAGGGAGTGAATACAGTGAACACTCTTCTGGAGCTCATTGACCCTGGGAAGAGAAGTCCTAAGGCAAATCGCAAACATGTTTATATTTGCTCTTTTTAGGATGAGGGAAAACAGAAGAAGTAAACTAATTTGAGTTAGAAGAACTAGGTACAGGCTCTTCCATGGCCCGCCATCTAGTATTTTACTTCTTATAGTGCAATTGCCTCTATTCCTGATGTTTTTATCCAGGTTTTATATTTTCAGATTGTCGGTTTTTCTTAAGATGGAATCTGTTGCTAATATTGAAGCCAGACACTGACAAGGGTTAGCCCTTTTAGGAATTTCTTGAAATTAAATAATTTAACTTTGTACATTCATTTTTAGGAAACGGAGGCTAAGAGGTGAAATGCCAAAAGGAAGCCTATTTTAATTTTGTATTCCTGCTATTAAATGGGAAGAAAGATTTCCCAAGAAACTGTCCTCTGTCAAATTTTATAGAGATTTTCCCCAAGCCTAGGGAATGTGTCTAAGCTTTTGGGTTTCTCTGACTCTAATGCTTCACTCATCATTAATTATACTACATGCCACTAGTCAGGGAGGTAAGAAACAGGCAACTGAGAGCTTAAAACAAAGGGAAGCAGTGCTGTTACATTCATTTTTTCCCACCTATAATTTTTCTTTTGATTTTATTTAATTTGATAAACTTGGCAAGTTGCTGCCAGGTGGATCTCCTACACAAGTCTGTCTCAAGATTTCATTATCCTTTTTATTTCTAGCATCATCATTCAGACATCTCTGTTTTCTCTAGCTAATTAGCCCGCTGTTTACGAGGTGCACATTTCTTAACATATGGTACACAGTTGCATTGCATGTGTGCTGTATTTTCATTTTCTAGTTTGAATCTTATATTTCTGATACAGTATGGCAGAAATATCAGATGCCCATCTTACAGAACAGCACTCACAGCTTCACATTGAAATGTTCCCTAATTATACTTTAGAAATCCTTACATCCCCATGTTTTCAATTAAGGCATCACAGTCATTACAGTACTGTGACAACAGATTGTGATTTAAAGATGCTAGTATTTGGAGGTCACAATTTAGCAGGAGATAAAAGTCACAGGAATTAAGTGTTTAAAATAATTAAGATTAAAAAAAATGTACCTTTCCAATTCAGTGGAGCAAAGTTAAACCCCATATGAAAATCCTCCACATGGCGTGATACTGTCTCTTTGAGACACTGGCATTGCATGCAGCTGTTATAAATCTTCTTCCTGTGTAAGACTGCAGAGGGAGGACCTGACTGGCAACACAAAGGAAGAAGCAGGTCTGTTTGGCTGTCTGGGAGAGACAGAGGGGAGAGGAGCGGATGGAGGGGGAGCGAGACGGGCACACACACACACACGCACAGCTGAACACAGAAAGATTCACTCCTTCTGTACAGCCCACAGACCATCTATGCCTAAATGATTCTGGTCCACCATTTGCATGATATATTAGCCTTTCAAGCTGTCTTGTGGCATTATCTGTGAGACTGTAGCTGTTAGCTAAGCCCATCTGCAATTGGTTTTATCTCCAGCAGGTCTCCATTTCTAGCTAATATTAAACTTATTGCAAAGAAAACAGTACACTATGGAGCTGTGCACATGATGAAAATACACCGAGACACTGCAAAGGCTGAATTAAACAGCTTCAGTTATATAAAATTAAATTCCTGCATCTTCTACTGTACTGGCAAAAATGCTTCCTTTTTCCTTAAAAAAAAAAAAAAAAAAATCCAACCACCAAACCAACATTTTAGCTTTACACAATATTTATGTTAGATTGGAAAAAAAGAGAATTATTAATTCCGGAATAAGACCGGTCACATGGGTTGCTACACTCACATAACCATTTCAGCTTCACTCTGCTGGTGTAACTGATAACATGTGCTGTACTGAGTAGCTCTCTGGCTCCTTGAGCTGCAGAGACATGCAGATGTAACCTTAAATTCTCTCTAAACCAAATCCCTCAGATGCTTTCTACCTCCCTCATCCTCCCTCAAAAAAGCCTTCAACTCCCTCTATAGGATTAGCATTTTTCTGTACCTACCCCCTCCATTCTGTGTCTCGCCTGAATCGCTGTCAGTCATCTGGTTATTTCCCAGCTCCTCCAGACATCCCTTCCAGCCAACCCACATATCCCTGCAAGCTCCTACCTGAATCATGAGCTGACAGTTGGGAGACAGGTAGTATGAGGATCATATCCAAGAGATGAACGAACATTTTCAGCAGAAGCAAAGCGCTTATCCACTAATACACTATTTCCCTAACAAAAGGGAAAATAACATAATGGCGATAGTCTTGTTGTATAGCCAGTTTTTTATCATACGCTGAACACACAGAATTATAAGATTTAACCACAAAATAATACAAATGTTTGTGAGATGTATAGTTATTTCTAACATCTGGGTCAGCCACAAAGGCTCCAGTGTTCTTATACTGAAGATACAGCACGATAGTAGAATTTTATTTAACATATTGCTGTGTGAAGGTAAGAATCATACCAAAATGGCTGCAAACATTTTCCAGCTTGTGGGTAGAGTACTGGGCATCTAAAGAGCTGGGCTGTTTTTCCACGGTAATGAGAGGCCACAAGTGCTATTGACTTAGTGCTTGGTTCATTCAAAATGCAAGTCTTATATAGATGGTTCGTATAGATTTAGGCATCTGATTGTAAACACTTGATTAAAAATATTGGCCTAGTTTTACAAATAAAGGTCAAAGGAAACATACATTACTGAGCATGGGAAAGCAAGAAAAAGACACGAAATTAAGACAAAAGGAGTTCCAAGGATTTGTGGAGGACAAAGGAAAGAAGGCACTTACTTGGATGCTATTTATTATTTTTATTATTAGTTAATTTCAATTTCAATTATTGAAATTATATAGCTTTTATATAGTCAATGCTACTCTGCCTCTTGTTTTCATTATCCCTTACTGTTCTCTGTGCCTATTCAGCCTGAGTGAGAGCAGAAAATACTGTGCAGAAATCCTGAGAGCCTGTTCACATGAAACTTTCATCCAAATTTTAGTAGATACCAAAGAGTGAACCTTTAATTGGGCAAGGAAGAAACTTATGGATCCCTAGATAAAGCTGTACATTTTCAGATGTTCACCTATCATAATGATGTCCTGCTGCCATGCTTTCTACTTTATAGCCATCCAGCATGAAAATAATAAAACAGAACCACTAGCAACCACCAAAAGAACAAATGCTTTTATTTATTATTCACCTGGATGTAGGATTTCAGTCAGACTTCTAAAGCATATAAGTGTAAATGCTGTCTGTGTGGCGTTTATTCAAGCTTCCTTTGAATTCCATCCATCCATTTAGTCATCCCTGCCAAGTCAGTCTGTATTACCTGTATCTACTAAGATATGTTTTAATGGTAAAAGTAACAGGTTGACTTAATAAAAATGCTGGCAGTGACACCGATGAATCCTGGGACTTTACTAATCTGAAAAATAATGACCTTAGGGGAGCTTTGTTCCTCCTTCTCATGGGTCCCTGCTAGAAAGCCAAATAATTATAAAAAGGAGCCAACTCAATAAACACAGTGGGAAGTATTGTGGATGTTATTATATAAATGCATTATAGATATTATTCTGTTTTGATTTTTTTTGGATATAAATTTACTGAAACTTTTCATGCTGTTTGTTTTTTTTTAATTTTTAAATTTTTGTATCACTACTTCAATTTGTATTTCCAAGGATTTAAAAAAAATTCAAGCAAACCCTAAAACAATATGCACCTGAATCTTACAGGCCAAATACTGTATCATTCATATTTATAAAGTTCTCTGAGCTGCACAAAAAACAAAAGCTCAGATACAATTTCATATTGGATTCCACACATATGGACACTTTCAGGGTAGATTTATCTTCCTTACACTAGTCCCAGTCTACTATAAGCAAAGGCCAGATTTAGATTTCTGTGGCTTCTTGCTGCGTCCCCTCCTCAGATGGTTACACCCCGAAAAGCCCAGGCTAGCTCACAGCCACCCTGAGGGGCTCTGGGCAGTATCGGGCACTAGGTGACCAATCGGACCTCCATGGGAGGACTTGGGTTACCCAGCGACTCAGGGGCTGCCAACCAGGTGGTATGTCCTGCCTCACACCCCGCAAGGGGCTTCTTCAGTGAGGGCAGTTCGCCTGACCCTGGCTGGTGTCCCTGGAGGAGGATCGTGGACCAGCTGCTCGACGAAGAGGACAAAAGATGACTCTTGTGGGTGGTGTAACAAGGAAACTTTATTAGAGGTCTATGCCTCTAGAAGAACCAACCCACAAGAGCCCAGATTGGTCTCAAACATGGGTTTAAATAGGGGGCATAAACAGGGGGTGGAGATGGGGAAAGGACCAACCAGGGGAGGGAAGGAGTGGGGTTTAGGGATGATTGGCATGAGAGGAAGCCTAAGACCTTCTACTCAAGCCAACGAGGGACCAAGTAACTTGGAGAGACAGGGAAGGTTCTGGAAGAAGGGGAGGAGTCAGGGTACATATATGGGATGGGGGCAGAGGGACCTGAAGGCAGGGAGATTGTGAGGGGGGAAGACACTGGTGGAGGGAACTAAGTGGGATCAAAGGAAGGGGGAGGCCGGGGCAGTCCATTTATAGGCAGGGCTAATAAGGGATAACTGAGGATAACAGAACTGTACATAAAATAAAATACAAATGCATAATTAAACTTATAATACACACCGCAACAGCTTCTAGGGATAGTGGAGGCCACATTTCCAATGATGGAAATAGGGCTGTGCTCATAGAGATTAGGGCAAATGTGAGCACCAGACCGAAAGAGTTGGTTGAGTCAGGTTTTACTCTGTAAACACATTGTATTTGTATAATACTCCACTAGTATTTGTTCATAACCCTGGCTTCAAATACAAATGATTCATGAAATGTTCCCCAAATTGATACATCATCTTGACTTTGACTGAAATCTGTTTTCCTAGCAGCACTTGTCCACAGAACCATTTGTCTTGCTCTCAAAAGAGCACTGTGCCTATGGTGCAAAAAATGCTGCCATTACAAGCATGTTCTCTGTTATCTATTCAGTGAAATGGCATATATGTCAGATGTATAAAGGTGGCAGGGCTTGGACATGAAGGATTTTTCCCCCTTAAGCCCATCATAGTGAACAAAACAGAATATAGGTGCTCTTCCATCCTGACTGTACGTTTGGTTGACAGTTTCTCTTCTGTCTCACAGCAGCATATCTGTCACAGATATAAGTAGACTCAGCTAAGTCAGGCAAAAGAGAAAGCTTCTTGCCATTTAAAAAAATAGACTTGCAATAAAACACTGTTAAAAAATTATAAAAAGGCAATATATGTAGACACAAAATGTAGTTCTCCCAGGATCTAGCTTATTTACATAAAGGTGAATTTTAATCCAGTGGCCAATTCCCTAAGAACTCTGTCACAGCCTCTAGCTTCTCTTTGGAAATGTTGTCACTAGAAAAGTAGGTTAAAGGAAAAAAAGGGAGCCATGTTAATCATATGACTGAAAATCAGTGTCAACAGGAACAATTTGAGTTTATTATCAAGATATGAGTTGACTGTTATTAACCCCATAGTTTCCATAGCGTTCAATCTCAATTGATTGTTTCATGCTATTTATGTATCTTTTCCATCTATACTAATTGCACTGTTATGATTAACACTGTGTTAGTTGAAATCAGGACTCACAATTCTATTCTAACATGGCAAAATTTCCTAGCAAACTGAGACGCTGGAAACCAAGTCTGGCCTGCCACATGTTCAGAGGGAAATCTATATGCTCAAAACTGTAGTTGAGTTCAGAAGGATTTCAGTGCACCCCCAACAGTTGCCGCTGTATTTATTGAGTTGGATCCTTTTAATAATATTTTGCTGATCCTAGCAGGGACCCATGAGAAGGACAAAGCTCTCCTAAGATCACTATTTTTTAGATTAGTAAAGTCATAGAATCATGGAATCATAAAATGTTTTAGGTTGGAAAGGACCTTAAAGATCATCTAGTTCCAATCCCTCTGCCAGAGGCACTGACACCTTGCACTAGACCAGGTTGCTCAGAGCTGCATCCAGCCTGGCCTTGAACACCTCCTGGGATGGGGCATTCATAACTTCTCTGCTCAACTTTTTTCAGTGCTTCACCTCCCAAGCATTCCTCGGTGTCACTTACCAGCATTTTTATTAAGTCAAATTGTTACTTTCACCATTAAAACACATCTTAGTAGATACGAGTAATGGAGACTGACTTGGCAGGGATGACTCAAGCATAGACAGAAGTCAAAGGAAACTTGAATAACCACCACACATTTACACTTACACGCTTTAGAAGTCTGGCTGAAATCCTGTTTCTGAGGGTCAGAAGCAGCTCTGAATCAAGATTCAAGGCTGAGCATGGTATCTTGTCACGGTATGCCACTAAACGTAGTACTTCATGAGCCGAGGTCTATAATAAATCATAGATAAAAGTAATTTAGAGAGAAATTAATTGTTCTTTTATCTTTTATGAGCAAACATCCAAAAGACTGTTGTGGTTTTAAGTAGCCAGAGTTTTTATTAGCTGGGGGGGCTATGAGAGAGGCTTCTTTAAGAAGCTGCTGGAAATTTCTAGCTCCAAGCTAGTCAAGGTCAACTGGCAATGCCTCTGTGACAACATATTTAAGAAGGAGAAGAAAAAAAAGCTAGGCAGAACATCATGGCCACTTAAGAGAGANATGTGGGACTCTCTCTCTCTTGAGCAGCAGCAAGCCAATGTCTGACTGTAACGCCCCCACTCCCGTCTTCCTGGGCTGCTGAGGGCAGGAGAAAGCTCTTAAAAGGGAGGGTTGGGGGAGAAAGGGGTATGTAACATCTATCAAACTTCTCACTCTTAGACTCTTAAGCTCTGATTTTAGAAGTAGTAGTGAATACTTAATATTCTAAGTCAGAGCCTGTTTTGCTTATGTGAAGTAGTAAATAAACAGTTGCTTGTAATCCTTATCACAAAAGTAGAGGGTTTTTTTTCCCTCTCCGAGAAATTTTGGATCTGTGTGTGGGCTCTCGGCATTTAGCCAGAGTCAAACCATAACAAAGACCTATGCATGCTCCATGATATTCCAATTACCTTCATGATGGTAGCTCAGAACAAGTATCAGGAAAGAAAGTTTCCTATGAAATTGTTTTTATGATGGCCAAGGTTCCTCTTACTGATTATGTTGGTGAGACTGTAACCCAGAGAGGCTCCTGAGAGACCTAAAGTAATGAAATAGTTTCAAGGTGTGCTTTGCTTCATGTGCAAAGTGGACATGATTAGTCCAAAAAAAGTCTTAAGGTTTTCCAAGAACACATTCTTCATCATAAGAACTTGAGGCCATGAAGGCTACTGAAGAAGAAAAGCCCCAAAATATTAACTAAGGGATCTTAATAAATACAATACAAATTAAAGATATTGTTGATCTCTAACTTCTATTAGCATAGAGAAAAATACTATAGAAAGAGAGGTACTGCACTAGTCTGGGTGCCCAGGTGCTGGCAGCAGGGGCTACTTGGGGGCTGGGAGGGAGGGGAGGCCGGGACTGCCCTGTGCCAAACACAGATGGTTCCAGCCAGCTCACACCCACCCACTGCAGGGCACAGCTGACCCCACAGCCCAGGTGGAGGTGGAGCTGGGGAAATTTATTGAAGAAGCAGGGAAAAATGCTGTACAGTGAGAGAGATAGAGGAGTGAGGAACAGGTCTGCAGGCACTAAGGTCAGTGCAGAGAGAGAGGGGGAGGAGGTGCTTTAATCATCAGAGCAGAGATTCCTTTGCAGCCCGTGGTGAAGACCATGGTGGAGCAGCTGTGCCCCTGCAGCCCATGGAGGTCCATGGTGGAGCGCCCGCAGTCTATGCAGGACCCCACACTGGAGTAAGTGGATATCATCACAGTTGTGACCCTGTGGCAAGCCCTGCTCCTGGCAGGACCTGTAGATGCATGGAGACAAGAGCCCCTGCTGGAGCAGGTTTACTGGCAGGACCTACAGCCCGCAGGGTACCCATGCTGCAGCAGTACAGCCTGGTGGATTGTCCTCCATGGCAAGGACACATACTGGAGCAGGGAAAATGTGTGAGGAAGAAGGAGTGGTAGAGAGGGGTTGTTATGGACTGACTACAACCCTATTTCCCCAACTCCCTACACCATGTGGNCCGCAGTCTATGCAGGACCCCACACTGGAGTAAGTGGATACCTAAAGTCATCACAGTTGTGAACCTGTGGCAAGCCCTGCTCCTGGCAGGACCTGTAGATGCATGGAGACAGGAGCCCATGCTGGAGCAGGTTTACTGGCAGGACCTACAGCCCGCAGGGTACCCATGCTGCAGCAGTACAGCCTGGTGGATTGTCCTCCATGGCAAGGACACATACTGGAGCAGGGAAAATGTGTGAGGAAGAAGGAGTGGTAGAGAGGGGTTGTTATGGACTGACTACAACCCTATTTCCCCAACTCCCTACACCATGTGGGGCAGGGATTGCAGCGGGGCAAGGTAGAGGCATTGGCAATAATGGAATGAAATTGAGCATTGGAAAAGAAGGAAGGTGAGGTGGAGCAAGGTGTTGTTTTAGTTTGTGTTTCTCATTGTCCACATCTATTTTAATTGGCAATAAATTAAATTATTTTTCCTTAGTTGAGCCTGTTTTGCCCAGAGTGGTAATTGCTAAGTGATCTCTCTGTCTTTATCTCAACCCAAGAGCCCTTCCATCTATTTTCTCCCCCTGTCCTGTTGAGGAGTGGAGTCAAAGAGCAGCTGGGTGGATGTCTGGCAGACATTAGATATATTCAACTATATTAAGATATAATAGTAAATCACCTGCTTTTAGTGAGCAACACAGAGTTGAGGAGTATTGTGTGTAGAAGTTTAGTATGACTCAGATAAAATGACATTTTGATTCCATAAAACTCTTTGCTGATTTAAGCTTTTGCAGTAAAAAAAATTGTGCTACTCTGTCTTGATCTTTTCTCCTCCTCAGCATTCTTCAACACATCCTTTGCAATGTACTGTACTACTCACATGTTGGGGCTCCTGCAAGACACAACCCATGAGAAACTGTTGTACAGAACAATAATAGAGAGAAGTACAGTCAAAAGCAAGGAAGATGTTTGCAACTACAGCTGTTGGTAAAACGATAAAAAAGACTATTTGGATTAATTAATAGCAAAACATGCAGAATCATTGCATTTTTTTCAATAAGAAGGGGTCTGACTAAATAGTTCATCAAATCATATAAAACAGTGGAAATATCAGAGGAATCAAAGAAGAAAATGTGGTATTCAGTGAAATAAAAAGTGACAAATTCCCATACTGCAAGAGTAGTTTCTCAGTAAAATACCTGGCTATATGTTTCAAAAAACAAAAGAAAAAACAACATAAACTACAGGATGAAAAATTAGGAGCAATCCATTCCATAAAATCTTTGACCCCAAAACTCTAAATAAAGTAAATACATCAAGAACCTACATTTGTAAATTGCAGGAAATATCTGTCATTTATTTCTGCCCCAATCTTTTTCCTAAGGTCTTTCTTCCAAGACCTTAATTTCAAAGAGGTTGTAACATATCTCCCAGCCTGATTGGAGCAAATTGAATCCACCTGACACTATCATTCAGGAATAATAATATTGCCCTTTCACAGAGATGTGAAACTCCTGAGATCAGAATAATTCAGGGATTCAAGTTCTTACAGTCAGTTGCTCCGCTGGAATAAACTGTCAAGGCTCTATTATGGGCAATGAAGCTGTCACTATTTACACCACCTCAGATTCTTTTCCTCTTATCTGCCATATCTGGCCTCTGGCTATAGCTTTCAACAGAATTGCCAAATCAGTAACACCTGATGTAACATATATACCCTGCATATTTAAGATGTTCTATTACATATTCTTCACATATTACTGTATTATAGAGCAATTCTTATCACAAACTTAATTTTTGCAAAGTACTGTAGCAACTCAGAATTCAAGAACATATATTGTAATACAAGAGACAATGACTAGGTAGCAGAAAACCCAAATGGAAAGAGATCATGTTGGTGATACTGTTTTCTTAATTCTGGTACTCTGATTTCAAATCCTTTTGGATGGGAACATCATCACATGAAAGACTTCACTATTCCAAAGATCTTCTGTGAATAAAAGACAACAATAAATAGGAGCGTATAACAACTTTTAGCACAAACTTATGATTTAGTGTAGCTAATGGCAATTTAGCAGTGAATGTATATTTATTCAGAATCAAATGCAGAACTGCTCACTTTTTGCTTAAAAAAAAAAGGTGTTCTAAACAGTGGGAAAGGGAAAGAAAAACAGAACCAAAAAGTCATTCAAAGTCTGAGGATGGTCCTTTACATTTAAAGGCTCCACAGATTTTGCCTACCAACAAATATTTTTCTCAGTGCTTAGTTACCACCCATGTATAAAAACACCATGTACAGATGGTGTTTTTAATGAGCAGAGGAGATCATAACAGGAACCAATGGCTGAAAGTTGAACAAGGGAAGTCCAAACAAAAGAAATTTCAAAAGGAATCTGAGTAGCTTTTGTAAAGATACTAAGGCAAATTTGAATTCTCAATCTCTTCATGCCCCAAATCGATACAGTCTTTACAAGAAATGCATCCAAACTTACAAGTAAGCTAGTGTGCTTTGAGTAGGGTAGCTGAGTGAAAGGCGTGGCACAGCATCTTCTGAGTGTACAGGAGGTCTGACCGTTTGGCCTCTATATCTGATATTCAGATACACAAAAAATTGTGGAGCAGATTTAACTCCTGAAAGTAGTCCAATTATAATCAGAAGATTATTTTATGAAAGTGCTCTTCATAATACTAGAACTTAAATTTGCAGATAGTATTAAAAGAAAAAAGTTAGTATCAAGATGTGAGATCAAGGGAAGGAAAAAGATAAAATAAAGACCCTAGTTCACCATGTCAAATTCAAGTAGATGTGAAGAGTCCAAAGTGATTTTCACGGAAGTGACATCCAAAACCAAAATGAAATTTCAATTTGAAAATGAAAAAGTTATATTTACTGTGCTTTTGCTAAAAAGTCAGTACCTTTTTCGTCATTTCCCACAGTAAAATGTATAGTATATATCACATATGTGAACTTTTGAAAATGAAAAAGTATATACTAAAATATAAATATTACTTTCCACACAGATATCTTTATCAAATTGACCAACTGTACCTAGAAAACATTAATATATTATGAAATATAAGGACAGTCAGAGATGATAAATTTGACATGATAAGAAGAGGGATTTCACCTTACATATGTAGTGTCATATCCAGGAGCTGATTCTCTTGTCTTATAAATGATTGAGATCATAGAGGTGAGCTCTGAGGCAATGGGCATCAAGAAATGTCAGAAGTCTACAACATGTTTAGAGAACACTAGTCAAGGCAGTGGAGAAACTGAAGTGTAAGACAATAAATATGAAAAGAATTAGATTATTGTGTGCTAAAAATGCAATGACCTAGAGAAATGTACCTACTTCTAACATGAACAGTTAGTCAGTATTTTAATTTTACAGGTCAGTTTTATAAGTTGAAACTCTATAGTCATATTATTTCTCTATTTAAAGACAATGGGAATGAAACTGGGAGAAATTTCTTTTTTTCAGCACTCTCAAGTGTGGTGGGGTTCTTTTGTTTTTGTTTGATTGGTTTGGTGGTTTTGGGGGGTTGTTTGTTTGTTGTTTGTTTGGGGTTTTTTGGTTGGTTTTGGGGGGTTGTTTGGTTGGTTGGTTAGTTTTGCCACATTCTATCAAAATGCTCCTTCCGTTTTTTCTCTGTGTTCCACCCAAATAAAAAAAAATTTAAAAACTCAAACCAAATAATACTAGCTTCCTGCCTTTGCAATGAATGTCAATACAGCACGACCCAGATTTGCTTCTGATCAAACTTGTGTTTGGGCAATGGTTTATTTTGTTGCAATATCTTACTACAAAACATACCATAACTATTTCTTATATTTATCCTCAGAAAAAGCTTTTGCCAACTTTCTTCAACGGTTTCAATCAATCACTGACAAAGGGGTATAACCAAAAAATCCTAAGATTTCGAAGAGAAGACAGGAAGTAGGAAGGAGGAATTTTTAACACAATCTACAAAAATAACCAATGAAAAGCTGAGTCTAAATTAAATGTTAAAAAGAGACCAAATATCAGAAAATACATGTCTTTTAAACTCAAAAATATGAACTTTTTGATGAGGTTGTAAAAGCTGTGG
This sequence comes from Calyptomena viridis, assembly GCA_013390005.1. Taxonomy (NCBI): domain Eukaryota; kingdom Metazoa; phylum Chordata; class Aves; order Passeriformes; family Eurylaimidae; genus Calyptomena; species Calyptomena viridis. The sequence continues at coordinate 191,441 of WEIV01002532.1, forward strand.
CAATGTGGATGAGAAAAAGTATTAGAAATTATACAGCATCAATTAACAGAGGGAGCCAATTATTTCAAACTATTTATTGCTATAATCTATTTCTTTGTTTCCTATCTTTTTCACGTTATGACATAAGGTAACACTCCTATAATTTCAATTTGAGTATGAGATGGGTTTTAAACTATTGAACAGTGGCCATCCTCATCTGAACAGAAGAAAGAAAAAAATTCTACCTCTCTTTCCTCCACAATGTGTGCTTCTTATACATGTCTTTAGAAATTTGTACTTAATTGAACCTTCCCAACATTTCTGAATGTCTCCAAGTTTTTTTTTCTAACTGAGATTTTACCAAAACTGTATCATGATTTTGGATCATTTTACCCTTTTTATAATTGTTGTCCTTTCTGGAAACTTTCACTCTGGAATCCTTTTTTATTGCTCTGATTTTCCTTATCATATTTTAACAACCCTATAATTTCTCTGTCATGAGTTTTGGTAAGATGTCCTATGCAATTTGCTTCCTATTTCCCCTGAAATTTGCAAATGCTTTTTAGAAGTGTGAAAACATGAAGAAGAATGGTTAGTTTTACCTGCCAAAAATATTCAGAAGACCATACCCTTTGGCTATTCTAGCATTGTAGCTCATGGTCATCTTGGACTTAGAAAAGCATTTACTTTCCTAGTGTGTTTTCTCTCTCTGTTTTATCTTTCTCGGTATTTATATCGCATTCATTAGTTTCTGTTCCTAATACCATTTTAAATGTTCCACATTTAACAGGACAGTTAGTACAAGAGACAACAGGCAGAAACTGATGCATGGGAAGTTCCACCTGATTACCTTTACTGTCTGGGTGACCGAGCACTGGAACAGATTGTCAGAGAGGTTGTGGAGTCTCCTTTCACTGGAGATATTCAAGAACCGTCTGGACACAGTTCTGTGCCATGTGTTCTGGGATGACCCTGTTTAAGCAGGGAGGTTGGACAAGATGACCCACTGTGGTCCCTTCCAACCTGACCCATTCTGTGATTCTGTGATTCTGTGACAGGACACCATGCTGAAGAGAACAGAAAATTGTTGTACTTACCTTCTCCCAGATATAATTCACTCCATAATATATTTACTTTCTTTAAGAACTTCCGATCACCACAGTAAGACAATTAAAACTCCTAAAAATTCAAAGTTATTTGAATTAAAAAAAACCCCCTTTCCAGCTGTATGACCCAAAGAAGCTATTATCCATACATAATAAAAAGTCATGTATACATGGCTAGTCACCAGATAAGCTAATGTGATTGGAAAAAGGGGACAGAAACACTCCATAAATTGTGACAAAACACCCAAATTTGCACTTGGATGATTCAAGCTCCCTATTAGATCTTTATGCTCCCATTCTTTCTATTCATTCTACTCTCTCCTCTTCTATGGTTCACCATAGCCTCTGGTGCATTTCTGAAGATGTATTCTGGCTTGGGAACACAGTTCATAAAGGACTATAGATTCCCCTTACATAGACTATACTATTTGCAACATTATTTTCTTTACCTTCTTCTCATAAATAAACAAAAAGGTTAAGTTATAAAAAATATTTTTTAAAAATACTTGTTTCAGTAAAAGGAACAAAGCTTTTGAAAAATCAACCCTTTCCATAAAAAATAGGCAATTTAAAATAATGTTGATGATGGTGAAGTCAATGAATATGAAAATAACAATAAGTTATTGTTGTTATTATTATAATTCTAATTATTATTAGTTATAAGGAACATTCAGCAAAAAATATTCAACTAGTCCAAAGAAGAATTAAAAGCTAACTTTAGTTAGTCCCTGAAATTATGTTGACTCAGACCCCACTACAGTAACAAGCTTTTTTCAGAAAGTGTATGCAAAATGTATTATGAAAGCAGTTAAACCATCTGACTACACCATACTTAGTTTATTAATAGGGATTAACTACTGAAAAAATATGACTGAAGGTAGAGATGGAAAGGCTCATTTTATTTAGGTAATTCTCATGACATAAGAAATTATTTTTTTATTTTATCTTTTAATTCCATACAGTAGTGAACCTATTCACATACTTTAACTTCAAAAACTCTTCTGAAGGAGACAGGGACTTATTATATCCACATCTTCATCTCATAGCTTCAGAATATTAGATGCAGGGTGAAGTCCTGACCCTACTGAAGACCAAGACTTGTACGCTTGGAGGAGGGCCAGGATTTCACTCCCTCCTGAAGTATGGGATCTACTCCAGGCCACGCAACAAAATAATGACAGAAGGAAGATTTTTGTATGTAGACACACATACATATTCCGGAAAGGACAGATCATATTGAAAACACAGAAAGATACAGGATGTAAAATCTTTTTCTTCTCAGAGTTCAATATTCGATTGTTTGAGTGGTTTGATGATAGCATTATGGTTCCTTTATCCAGGAGTCAAACAAATCTGATCAGCAGCTAAAACTTCACATCAGCAACAGGGGATAAAACATACATAGTGGAGTTTCCTTCTCAGTGTAACATCCATAAAAACATGCCAAGAAGATTACTTTTGGTTATATACAGTTTTCTCTGCATCTTAGGAACCATGTCCTCTCTTTCTCCATTCGACTGTTACTGATTCTACATCTGTAACTATCTCACCTTTAAAAGTGCAAATGTTTCTATGACTGGAAAAGTCAGTCTCAGTGTGAAAAGAATATTATTTACAGACTGTCAGTGGCTTGTTTGCTATACTGCAGCAGGATGGAAAAAATAGGCAGCAGTTTTTTTTATGTCCACTTCTGCATAGTGTAGTATGGAGCTGCAAGCTTCCTCTTGCTCTTACAGTGATTCAGATTGCTTATTTTAGCTTCCATATTTCTTAAACATTAAGATTTACAGAATTGGTCTAAGAAAAATAAAGCAGGCTTCAAGCCTATCATATGCCACTTATTGCTACTAGCATGACTAGAGTTTGTGATAATCCTGAGCTTGCTCACTCTTCATACAATAATATGGTAGAACTTTATCTCTGGCCTGTTTGACTTCTCAAATTATAGCTATGCAGTGCCGCTGACAATTCCCAGTTACAGCACCTTTCCAAAGGTTGAAAGTGTCCAAAAGTCTCATTCTTGTTCCATTCCAACTCTTCTGCCGGCCCTTAGAAAGCAATATCCTGATTCCACAGAGACCTGTGCTATCCATATCATCCTTTTTGAGAGGGAATTGGGCAGTTTAGACATGAGTTGGCCCTGGTAATAGAAAAGGCTGCTGAAGTTTCCATTCAGGCTTGTGGCCTGTGCAGCTATCTGGGTTTTAAGACTACTTACCATCTGACTGCCTCTCTCCTTTTGTGATCACCCCAGATGATGTATCTTCATTATCTTTTTGTGATTTAAATGCAAAATCTTGAAGTGAGCAGCAAAAACATCCAATGGTAAACCTAGGGAACGATAAAGTGTAAGCACTTGGAAAAAAACTGCTTTGCTTACTGAACATTCTTAGTCTCTAGTTTTCCAGATGTTGCTTACTTTAAGCATGAGCAAAACAGCAAAACCATCTTTCTCCCATTTTGTCTGATGATAACTACATTTTTTAAAAAGTAAAGGTTTTTCAAGATCTTGCATGATTGATGTGGACCCGTAAGATTTATTTTTTTTAAACAAAAAGATGATTTTTAGGGAAGTTTCCCCCTTTTCTCTGGAGAAATCTAGGGTGTTTTCATTTGGTTTAAATGATGCAAAAGTGGCACCCCCTATTAGATTATATACCAACAAAACAAAAAAAAATTGCTACCCAAATGCTAATCAACTACTAACTACCAAGATTTCAATAGCAATTTAGCTTGTGATGAAGATTACTTGATCCACAACTACCCAGACACATTAGTGTAACCGGAAATTTTTCCTGCTGTGGCATTTCATCAGTTACTTTAAGCTTTCCATAATTTCTTTCAGATAAAATTTTTCTATTATAGTGGTAAGCAATGCAAGGATATGTGGAAGGTGAGATCATCTCCTACACTAAGGTAATCCAGCTAACACTTGTTTAATGCAAAAGAGGATAATAA
>WEIV01002533.1:8645-67250 GCA_013390005.1 Calyptomena viridis
ACCGGGACCCCCCGACCGCCCCGGCCATGGGGGGCACCGGGCACCGGGCACCGGCAGCCCGCACTGCCTGGGACAGGTACCGGGCCCAGAGCTGCGTCTCCCGTGCTGGGAGCCACCACAACCGGGACACCCTGGGGCCGCGGTGGGTGGGTGGGGAGGGGGTAGCGGGGGGGGGAACCGGTGAAACCGCACCCCAGTCCGAGACACCGCGGCAGGCAGGAGGCCCCGGGCCGGGGGCCTCCCCACGCCGAGGCGGCAGAGTGGGGGGGGGAAGGGGAGAGGGGCCGGCCGTGAAACCCCCTCGGNTGCAACACCCTGCTGTGGGACACGGGCCCTGGCCCTGCCTGGGCAGGCACACCCCCCGCCCACAAACAAAAGCAGAAAAAGTTTTCCTCAAAAAAACCCATAACATGGGACCTCTCCAGACTCCCAAGACTGCTCAAAAATCATTGAGGTTTTGTGATGACATCAGCAGCTCTTTGAGGATTCCGGGATGAATCCCACCAGGCCCAGAGATTTGTAAGGGATTCAGCTGGAGCAGCAGATCCTGCGGAAGTTCAGGGTTGACTGGGAGTTGATCACTCTTGCAGTCATGGTCCTCTAGCTCAGAGCAATGAGATCCCCTTGGTCCATCATCCTTTTGAAGACAGAGGCAAAGAAAGCATTAAAATCTCTGCCTTGTCTCTGTCCCTGTTTGTGAGGTGACCATCCTCATCCTGGAACAGGTCAATGATATTTCTATACTCCCTATTGCCATTAATATATTTGAAAAAAACTCTTTTTATTGTCTCCCACATTTCTGGCAGCTTCAACTCCAGTTGAGCTTTGGCCACAGAAATTTTCTCTCTATGGTGGCAAGCATAATCTCTGTATTTTCATGTCACTTCACCTTGCTTCTACTAGGAACACACCTTCCTTTTTTGCCTTATTTCCAAAAGAAGATCCCTGCTCAGCAAAGCCACTTTCTGCCTTGCCTGCTTAACTTCTGACATTTGGGAATTGCTGCTCCTGTGCCCATAGAGGTTATGTTTGAAAAGTGACCAGCACTGATGGATGCCAGCACCTGCAAAAACATTTTCCCATAAGACGTTACTTACCAATTCCCTAAGCAGTCTGAAGACTGCCCTCCTCATGGTTGGAGTTGAGGTTTGACTGACACTTTTCCCTCCTGTCAACAGAGATTTTAAACTTGATCTGACTACTCCATTGGTCACTGTGGCCAAAATGGCCCCAATCCCACTTTGCTCATGCGATCCACTCTGTTGACAAGCAGCAGATCAAGGAAGGCATCTTTCTTAGTCAGGTCCCTTAGGACCTTTTCCATAAAGTTGTCATCCAGGTATTCTAGGAATTTTCTGGCCTAGGTTGTACCAGCTGTGTGGTGCTCCCAGTTAATTTCTGGCAAGCTGAAGCCCCTCATAAGGACAAGGGCAGTTGACTTGGAAGTGTCCTCAAGTGTTGAGGAACTTTGAGGAAGTGTTCCTCAAACAATAATTCATTGGGATCATCATCCTGGCTGGGGGGTCTATATCAGACATGGTGACATCCGCATTATTTGTTTGCCCCTTGATTCTTACCCAGAGGCTCCCAACTGTACCATTGTCAGCTGTGAGCTCCATACAGTCTAACCCTTCCATTACATACAGTGCCACCTCTCTGCCTCTTCTGCCCTGCCAATCTCTGCTGAAGAGCCTGTAACCATCCAACAGGGCACTCCAGTCACAGGACACATCCCATTAGGTTTCACTTATGCCAATGATGTCATGTCTCTGGGACTGGACCAAAGCTTCAAGCTCCTTGTTTGTTCCTCATGCTGTCTTCATTGGTGTAGAAGTATTTTAGGTGTGGTACATTGTAGCCAACACCTCATGAGGCAGATCGAGGGATCCCATTAGTGGCCCTTTTCTCAAGTTTTGGCACATCATCCCATCACTCATAACTGGTGAGCCTGGTTTTGTCCCTTCCCCATTCCAAGCCAGTTTAAAGCTCTGTCAACAAGCCCTGCTGCCTCCTATGTGAAAACTCTTTTCCCTCTCTGAGAAAGGTGCATCCCATCAGGTATCAGTAGACCAGGTCCTGAGTAGATCATCCTGTGCAACCCCCCATGCAAACCAAACATGAGGTGTTCATTAACCAAACACGACTGAGACGAGGTTTTATCTTACAAATAGGAAACAGTTAAATTCCATGGACCTATTACGTCCTACTGACTACCGGGTTTTTATCAGACATGAGCTAAGAGAGACGTAAACCTCATGCCAGACTGAAGAGCGCTTCTTTTGAACAGGGAAATAATTACTTGACATTGGAAGGAAAACTCTCGAGGGCACCTTCCACTAGATCAGGTTCCTCCAAGCCCCACCCAACCTGGCCTTGAACACTTAGAGGGATGGGGCAGCCACAGCTTCTTTGAGCAATGTCTGCCAGTGTCTCACCACCCTCACAGGGAAGTTTCTCCCTAATATCCTATTTAACCCTCTGTCAGTGTGAAGCCACCACCCCTTGTCACATCAGTCCAGTCCCCCTTCAGCTCTCTTGGAGCCCCTTTAGGCACTGGAAGGGGCTCTAAGGTCTCCCCAGAGCCTTTTCTTCTCCAGGCTGAACAGTCCCAACTCCCTCAGCCTGTCTCCATAGACTTCCAGCTAACATGTTTGACCTCCTCCTCAAACCAAAGGAATTTTAACAGTTTGCTCTGCTTTTGGGGGATTTAGCGATTTTTTGCAATGTTCCTTAGCAGTCTCTTGCACCTCTTCCCTGCAGCTGGAGCTGTACATGTATCCACACATACAGGGGCAGGGGAAGAGCAGGTGAGATCCAAAGCTTGGCAGGGCAGGGCTGCAGTTCTGCTTTGCTGTGTGCCAGGCAAAGCCTGCCTCTCACAGCACTTCCCGGGTCACTTTAACACCTGAATCGTTCTCAAATTCTGCCTTCAACAAGACTGAATTCTTTCACACTCAGCGGACCCAGCCTGTGGACCACACAAATGCAGTGTGGGTGCTGTGAGGAAGAGCATCCAAAGCAAAATGAGAAGTGATCAGTCCAATGTGGTGGGCACACAGTCTCTGCATTTACACTTAGCATTTGCAATAAAGTACAAGTTAGGATACTCCTAACACACTGTTCAGCTTGCCATATAGAAATCCTCTCTCCAGATGATGATCTTCTGAGCACTGGCACTAAACCAGCATAGCAAATGGCTTGTTCAGTAACTCCCTGGTTTGTGATCCAGAGTCATATCAACGTCCTCTACAACAGAAAGTGCTTTTTACTGTTAAGGTGCAGTTAATGTGGAGGGTATTCATCAAGCTGGTCTATTACCATGCATCAGAATCTGAAACAGCATTCTGAGATTTTTTAACAGAGCTATGCTATTTTGGACAAGGTGCAAAGTCTCTGCTGTAAAACCAAGTTTCCACCCAGAACTTTTACAACATCTTACCTTCAGTGTCTTCTCCTTTCTCAGAACACTGTGTGCACCTCTGTCACTACTTCCCACCTCAGTGCACAAGCACACTACGTGCCATGGGATGTCCTTCTGCAGAGGTTTGCAGAAACAGAAGTTTTACATGAGTTCAAAACCGGAAAAATTCTTGGAGGGAATCTCCACTGAGGCTTATGAGATGTGTGGGTATGTGTGGGAAAAAGTTACCTTGGCTGCACCAGCTGCCCAGCTGGTGAGGACAGAAAAAGCCCTCTGGCCTTGAAGCCCATGTTTCGAGAGAGAGTGTGGGGAAGCATGGATGCTGGTATGTATGACAGGTGGCCACTGACTGCGTGAGAAAGCGTGCATGTGAAGTCAAAACATGGAGTTGCAAAGTTGTGAGAATTCTAATCAGCTGTTTGGCAACAGCAGGCACTGTTTTACAAAAAGCATAATAAAAGGGGACACGGAGCAGGGGCAATAAAATCAAGACGGAGAAGATGAAAGTGTGAAATCCCCAATTCTATGTGTGTGTGTGTAGTCTCATTCATCCATCACCGATAGAGAATTAATTATCCCAATATCTAATTACCCCTATTAATTAGTGACCCCTAGAGGTATGCTATCTCCAAGGTCACACCTTGCTGGAAGGTGGGCTTGTGTTCTGTAGAACTGCAACTCCTGGGTGCTCTGAGCCCTGCCTCCACAGCATAGCATGGAAGGCTGCCCATGCCAGTCACTGCTGCCGGCAGTTGTTGGATTAGATAGGGTTTTGGCAGGGCTGATTTTAACTTTTGCCAGAAAACCTGTCAGCATGTATGTTAACTCCAATATTGAAAGGAGAACAATTTAGTAACAACATTTTGTATCAGTGTTTTCTCTTCGACAAAGCTTTAAGCTGCACATGAAACATCCAGGTTTCTAGATCATTCAAAAGATGAAAGCATGCCCATTCCATGGCAGCTGCCCTAAGGCTGCTCATGGTCAGCTTGCCTGCTTGTTTAAGAACCATTTAACTGCAGAGAGTTTCTTAAATTGATCTAAAAAAAAAAAAAAAGAAAAAGAAATTGTAGGAACTGTATGCATCTGAGTATCATGCAAATATCTGAAAGGATAAGTAAAAGCAGATTGCACCCCAGTGATGTGATTGCAAATTCAAGCTGCACTAAGCTGGTATCAACAAAGCTGCCCATGTGCACTCCACACAGTGTCTTTGATCAAACTGCACGCACAAGGTGTGGGGCTGTGGGAGAAGAAAATGCAACTGGGGAAAGACAATTCCATGCTCAATGTGTCTCTGTACAGTTTATTTTACAGGAGATGAGATGAGCACTATGGTGTATATAAACTTGCAGAACAATATAGGAAAATACAGTTTAACCATACGAAATTGTTTTACAGTAAGACAGAAAAATTACGTATAGGAAGTGCCTTCAACACTGAAGGACAAGACCCAAAGCTGACATCAAGTAGCTTCCACTGAACTCTGCCAGTTTACCCGAGCTGAAGATCTGCCCCTTAAATCTTTTCTTCATTCAACTTAAGTTCAGTGATTCCTTCATGTACCCTTAGGGAACAAAAGCCATTCTATAATTTCCACAATGATCCCAGATTTATGAGTTACCCAGACAGAGGCTGCATGATAAATAAACTATTTAAGGGGTCTATTTAGACAAAATTTAAGGGAAGTTGTAAAATTTTGGTTAAGCGTCTCTAAAAATAAGTAATTAGTACTGGCAAAAGACAACTTTCCTATAAATTTAGAAGTATTTAGGAAAAATTCCAAAAAAAGGACCAAAGAAGCAACTTTATTTTAGTAGAAAACTCTGTTTTAGTGTATGACTGATGATCTGGCCTGACTATGAATCCCTGATGTAACAGTGTCTGCAGAACTGCCCAGTGGAATTCTCACACTGTCTTGGGCTGCAGAAAACAAAGAAACCATCTAAGAAAGAGAAGAAAATATTTGTCCAACACTAATACCTGCTGATTTTGTAATGGATAGAGGCTGCTGTCCCTAAAGAGTGTTCTCGACCTGCCAGAATAAGAGTGGTAAATGGATATCCAAATTCCTTTGGCTATTCTGATAATCTCAGCCATTCTACCAAAAAACTCGAAAGGAACAAGGGATTTCAGGTCAAGCATTCCCAAGTTCACATGACTAAGACTATCATGTCAGCAGATATGAGATCCCTGGAATCACTACTCAGCTTTAGAGTTCCAGGAACAGAATATTTCTTCTCAGCAGCTGCTGTAAAAAAAAGTTGTGGGTTTTAAAAATTATCATTATTATTTATGATATTTATTTATTTTACACAATAAAGTGTAACTACTAAACTCTTGTATGCAGAATTATCGCTACATCCTATTTTTATGCAGAATTCCCTGCTTATTCTACTGAGATCCCTACACTGAAGGATGGGTCCAAAGATTAGGTTCAATTGCAGTGGCTTTTAAGTCTAAATTTTCCTATTCCATTTTCAACAATGAGAATTTAGGATGCCTGTGCTGGACAGTAAACTATCAGCTAGACAAAAGCAGGTATTCTGGAAATGTGGATGTCTTAAAAGAGTGCACAGTTCAGAGCAAGAAAGGAGGGCTGAGAATCCTGCACAGATCTGTGCACACTGGCTGCTCCTGAGATTTGGAAATTTGCAGGGTGAATCTGTGTATTTTACATGCTTGTAGCCGATATTATTTAAAGAGGCACTTCAAGATGATCTACTAGCAGAATTTTAATAGGGTTGTGATACAAGCCATTTCTCAGTTACTTGTTAAATCAGTAGCCCTGAAAGACTGCATATATTCAAAATTATAATCCTGTCCACTCACTGAACCTGAATACAGCAGCTGGAAAGCTTCTGTTCTGAATATTCACTGAGTTTGTCTGTTACGACACACCTGAAACAGCTCAACTTAATGTAAGTTGGGGGAATTAAATTTGAATGTTTCAAATTTATACATGTTTTTTCTGTAATTATTATGTGGTTAACCTAAGACTTATTTTTTTATTGGCCTGTGAAAGATTTTATCCATGTACAGTTCTTAAGACTCAGATGCATCATTAGGCACAAACGGTTTCTGCCTTGAGGAATGCATGGGATTAGAACTTTAAGTCGAATTGTGCTGTGTTGGTCCCTTCAGAAAAAATGTCCAGGAAGAAAAAAGAAACTGTGGCTAGCACAAAAAGGAGCCATTACACTTCCAAACACGGCAGCAGATAAGAAAATTCCAAAACAAACCCCAAAATAACCTCTCCAAAAAGCACTTACAACTCTCAGAAAATACCCAAAAGCATGAAGTTTGGTCAGCACATTGAAACAACAGGTATGTTCTGTGAAAATTCAAAATGAAAGAAAAGGTCCTGAAAAATGAAGAAAGGCTGGCTATACCAACAATGGAGAGGGAAAAATAAGAGTTGAAAGACGCACCATTCACATGAATAAAATCTAGGGTAAGACAAAAGTAATGAATGGATATTATTTATACAATACTGTTTCTCAGGAAAAGACAAGGATTTACCACCAGGAAAGACTTCCTCACCATTGTGCAACAGCAAGGCTCGGCACACCTGAGCCTGGTGTCGGGGCAGTGTGCAGGGTGAGGCTGTGGGACATCACCGTGCTGCCAAATGACACACCTGCTCTGTGGTCCCCAGGGAGGCACTGGCACATACTGGTCTTCCACCAGCACAATCAGGTGTGAGTTGGAGAGCTCTGTATCAAGCTATAGATACAAGGGAACATTTCACCACTGATTTTCATGTGTTAAGCAGAACTGGGAGAATGACAGGCCATTAGGGTCTGAGAGGGATGTCACCAGAGAAGCTAAATATCTTCCTGCTCTGTCTGTTTTTAATCTGAATTTATTTGTGACTATTACCCACCTGGTTAAGATAAATGTGACCAGTGGGCCCCTCTGGTGACGTGTCAGACACCTCTGCTGCACACTGAATGCCCATCGGCTGTTCCCGATCCACGCGACGATGGGAGCAATGTCCACACAGCCAGAACCCCTCAGAGCCATGCTTCAGCAACCTCTGGGACCTCACTCTTCCTGCTTCAACATACACTGGGGAGCAAAAAGCCTAGGAGGCTTTCCAGAAAGGTCTGTGATCAGAAAAGCTCATTATTTTAAAAACTGCCTTTTTGACATTTTCTTTTGAAGACACAGTTCTTGCCAAATGAGAGAAATGTCAGGGTGACCAGGACTGCCTCCAGGACACCAGACTCTGCCTGCCACCGTGGGGAACAGACACAGCAGGCTGCACCAGTGCACAAGAGGACACGAGGTACTATGAAATCTGTTTTCAGTTCAGAAGGCAAACAATCAAATAATCACACCAAGAAGTCACATCTACTCATTCCAGGGAGACCTTCAAGGTGCTGGTCTGGATTTCTTAAGGTGCTTGGTAGTGAAGGACCCACCTGGGTAAGCAGTGCCCCTTCTCTCCCTGTGTGTGACTAAAGAAGTAGATGGGCAGAGCTACTTTGTCATTGAATTTTGGATTTGGGTTTTTACAGCTGCGTCAGTACGTGACCTATGGGCCCATACTCTAGAGCTGTGCTCTTACCACAGCCCAACACAGGGACACTCCTGGAGCTGCTGGGAGCTGCACAGAGAACAACTGCATCTTCTACATTACCTATTTGAGGTTCTCATTTCTTAATATTTACTTTATCCATGTATTGAGCATAACTAAGGAAAGGCTTGTCCATTTCTGTTTGTTAGCCTGATTTTCAAAGACTCTTATCCCCTAACAGCTCCCTGCTGTATTCCAAGAAATCTGAGTGTTGAGCAGTTCCAAAGATCAGGTGAAAAGTGCATGTTTCTATATAACAAGCCTAACTTGCATCAAATATTTAAATAATGACATTAAAACCAGGGACAATTTAAGAAGGTTCTGACAAAGCTTGAGAAACTATGACTGCTATCTATGAAGCATGTACAAGTTTCCTGTGAAAGTTTCCTCACAGAAAATTTCTGCCAGGAAAAAAACCAAACCAAACCAAACAGAAAACAAAAAAAGAGCTGCATAAAGAGTAATGAGAAGCAGAGCACAAGTTTGTGTGCTGCCTGTTAGGCACTCATTGAAAAATTATTCCAGTGTTTACTGTACATGTGCAACACAAGGGGGAGCACAATTGCCCCTCAGCAGCTCAGACAGGCCTGCAGAGGAGGAAAGGGAGTCTAGAAATATAACAGGGATTTCCATATGATTTTCACTGCTGTTAAGAGTATTACAGCATTAAAAAACAAAGATATCTCTAAAGATCCCACTGTTTAGTAATGAAATTAAATTCCTCTAAGGAAGCAACCAAAGTCTTTCAGAAGATGTTCAACACATAGACATGATAAACAAATGTGAGTTATAGACACGACTGGATCTGGAGCAGATTGGAAATCTGTGAATTAGGCCTTTATGGATATTGCTCCATGAAAACAACTGGAATCTTGCTACATATAAGAAGGGTGCATTTGATCCGCATCGTAATGGACTCACTGCTTTCAGGTCATTAACTCCAACAGGAATTAGATACACAGCACTGGAACCAGAACGAGTTCTGGTAGGAAATAAGCTGAAAGATTACCATAGAGAAAGAATTCCAACTGTGCCAGAAGATGGCTTTGAAGATGTAGGCAGGCTGGTATGAATGATGAATAAAAATTTGTCATTCTGTAGGGCAGCTGAAGGTACAGCTGTCAAGCACCTCACCAGCTCTGGCACTGATGTCAGAACATGCAACAGATCCAAAGCCACAGGAATTCAGGAAGTCATTCTGCTGGGCCAAAAGGTTCTGGCTGAAGCAGAGATCACCAGAGAGCCATACAGCATGGGACAAGTGTGTGACAGCATTGCTCAGACAAAGAGGAAGGCCAGCAGGGGCGGGCAGGACTCCCAAAACACAACTGACCCAGGCAAGCAGAGCTACCAAGGTAAGAACATGAGGCAAATTTCCACTTGTACCTCTGCAGATGAAAGCAAACAACACTAATCGAGAGCTCTCCATCTGCTCTGTGACCTCAGAGTGTATGAAGATGTAAGACAGCCCTGTCAGTCTGATAGCCATAGTGACTAAACCAGCAAAGGCTCATGTCAAGTGTGAGCCCACCTGCCAGATTAAACGAGATGATGCTGAAGCTTAGTATATGTGGAGGTAAGAGACTTTGCAATTCTATTGATCAGTTGCATTGTAGCACCATCCTGCAGCATCAACATATGCCATTTTAACATGACACAAAGCTTGATCTTGCTCTAGAGAAGCAACTGTTTAGGATAAGCGTGAGGAAAAACTTCATTTTTGAAACTCAGTGGAAGACAAATAGAGCAATGCTGAAACTCCCAAAGTTACCTTCATAGGAATAAACATGAGGGCAGACACCTATGCTTTCCTTCAAACATGCCACTACCTCCTGTGAAGATGCTGTCTGTTCAGAAGCTCCAACATTCCCTGACCTCTAAGGTATCACATTGTCCAGGATCCATCAGTCAGAGAAGTTATCTGAATGAGCCAGATAACACTGTCTGCAGTGTTATGTAACGAAGGAATATCATCGTTTGAAAGAAATAAGCTGGAACTACCTAGAAGCAATAGCAAAACTTCCCTAACACTTCCACTGATTACAGATGGAAGTGTTGTTGTAGAGGAAACATCTCACCTGTTGCAGAGCAGCACTGCCCATGAGTCTCCTGGGGCTTGGAAACATCAACGGCCAGGTGCAAGTGCTCTCCTCTGGTTATTGAAAGGAAGAAGAGGGGTATGGACTGTTCTATGCAAATCACACGACCCTACGAGAATCCAAATGAGCCAAAAACTAGAAGCAGGAAAACTGTCTGGAAATAAAACAAACAAACAAAAAATTACCATAAAATACAACTAAGAATTGAGAGCAGCTTAAATACACCTTAGTAGAGGAATCGAAACACATTTCGGTCCTCAGAGAAATCCATGCTAATGGGCAGTATTTCCAGTCAAAAATAGATAAAACATCTTTAAAGAAACAGGAAAGATAAAGTGTAATTGAGAAGACATTATTTCAGGTATTTATTAAGGAGAATACTGTATAAAGTGTGGCACAACTAGTTTGGTTTTGCAATCGAAACAAGAATGTGTTGAGGTGTTGTCAAGATTGCTCATTTTAATTTACTATACAGTCTAGAACATGGGGGATGACCTGATATGCAGCTCTGATGTACTCCCGTTATTTTTGGCCACTGAAGCTCACCCTGCACTTGTGGCTTAAAAAATAAAAAAATGCCTGTCCTCTGAAGTGCAAGGTAAGAGTTAGGAGAAGTATACACTGGTATGCCCAAAAAGCAATAAGACGGTAAGTGCATCAGTAGGAAGACTGAAGTGAATGTTCATCAGGAAACTACCCTGCTTAAGGGAAGAAGGCAAACGGGAAGAAAAGGAGTCTAGGGATGCATATGTGCTCTAAGTGAGCTCAAGGACTAAGCAACGCTCAGGCAAACCAAACACTTCATTGGTGTTGCAATGGCCTCTTAGGCGAGAGACTTACTCTTGCTTAGGCAAGACTCACATAACAGTGTGCTCTTCCAACACCAAGAATAGTCTAAATTTTCAAGTGAGCAGTGGAAATGCAGCACAGGAGGTGCCACACCAGAAAGTGATCCTGAGCATGCAGCAGTCATGACTCTACACCTGCCAATGTGCAAAGGTTTATGAAGGTTAATGAGGGTCCAGAGAATTGGGTTGTGGAGGCATTTGCGAGACAGGAATGAACCTGTACTCATAAAAAGATAGTTGAGAAAAAGGGAACAATAGGAAAATGCAAGAGAATTCAATTTGAAATAACAAACCAGAAAAATAACCACTGCAGCAATATTATAAACAAGCAAAAGGTAAGACTTCTCTGTGTCTCAGTTTGTATTTGTAATGGGGAATACTGATTCCCAATTATCTAATGATAGCACTTGGAGGCTGCTGAACAAAAACTTGGGACAGTAGTGGAACGAAAGAAGGATACAGTTCTGGTGCTCAGGATAAAAAGACAGTAACACAGTGAGATAAAGTGGAGCATAACTGTGGATCAAATGAAATAGTATGGTTTGGAAATTGTAGCTAACGCCACAGTAAACACTGAGTAAAGGCCACAACGGTGAGAATCAAGGTTTCTGCTAGATCTAAAGCAAGAATCTGAAGAATCCTTGCATTGTATGAAATGCTGAAAAAATACATTAACAGCAACACTGAATAATCAATCAGAAACAACAGCACGAAAAGAAAATAAATATCTTTTCAAAACCAGTCTCCAAACCACGTAACACTATTTGCCAAGAGCAGTGTTGAATTTGTGGTGGTTTGCAGTAAGGGTAACACAGAATGAAACTCAGGTTAAGACTCTGATAGTGCAGAAGTGCTGGGCACCTAAATCTACACTGAATACAACCTAGCATCACAAATTGATGTCACCTTTGAAAATCAGGCTCCAAAAAGATAAAAGCCAAAATTTATCTGGACAAACTTCGCAATTAAAGATACCTAAAGTCTCTGATATTCACCTGAAGGAACCAACAAAGGGAAATTTAAACCTGGATCTCAAATACATTATTACAGGACTGTCTTTAAGGAGATTCTGTGAAAAGACATCTTGCATGAGCAGGAAAAGTTTTCGACATCTTATTTATTCCTTGGTTTATAACCTCCTTCTGTCATTGAGTGCACTCTGACAGGTAATGAGGTAGGTATAGCACAACCAAGTCTTTCCTGATAAAAAATTGTGATGGTAACACTTTCAACCTTATCGATTGGTCTACAACAGAAATCATCATAATGGGCTTATGTATCCCTGAGAGGGAGTATAAAACAGGAAGAACGGGAGTCTTCCCCACAGATTTTGAGAGAAGGGCCATCATTTCACTGCCATGATAAAAAACAGTGTTATATGAAACCAATGTATTCACACAACATTGCTGTGGATACACATATTTTATAGATGAGGGAGCCAGGAAAGTTAATTGACTTGCCTATGGGCATGGAAGCAGTCAGTGATAGACCTGGGATTCATGATCACGACTTCCTCGCTTCCTCGTCTCCTGCATCATGTTCAGTTCTCTACTTGTTGGCCAGAGGCTCACTGCATGGTTGTTCTAACATACTGTATAAAGATAGTCATGCAAGGGGTGGAGCACAAAGTCACTGAAGAACAGAGCACTCTCTGTACCAGAAAGCAGATTTCTTCTGAAAGCTGCGTGCGATTAGGAACCTCTGGTGGGAAGCACACATCTGGTCTCTTCACCCTGGAATGTCTGGTGCTTAAGGCTTAGCACAACGAGGACCATTGTAATAACTAAATGGAACAGAGATAGCCTGTACAGGCATAAATTACAAGGTGCCTGGTAGTAGAACAACCTTTTCCCAATGCTCTCCTGACCCTTAAGAAACAAACATTAGCCTGGTTAATTGAGTGGACTCATCACATACAACTATAGATCAGTCTATATTTCCATGTCCACAGGTCGGATATCTCCAGTTTTGTGTTCTTTTACCCAGAGTTCCCTGTCTTTGGCAGGATCCACTTTCCGAAGCAACTGATCCACAAGTTCTACTGTCTAAAACAAAGAAAACAAGAATTCAAATGTCAAGGGCACATTTCAAGCAGAGTCATTGCACTTACATGTAGAGCAGCTGTGGGCATGCTGACACTGCACTGACAGACAAGTGAGACCTATATGTACATAAGACTTTGTGGACAACAGCCAGGTCTGAACATCCAGGCTTGCAGTGGGAAGGAGAGGAGAGGGAGATTTAACATGAAGCAAAGACAGGCTTCCTGTGCCAGGCATCGGCCAGTCAGCCTCTGACTCCTGTACTGTCCTGTGCCTTACATCAAATACAACTGTACTAGAGTCAGCAAGCATACCCCATATCTTAACATTTGTTAAGCAGTCAGCTAATAATGGCTCATGCTGGCCAAATGTACTTCAATTGGTTCTGTCTCTCCCAGCAAAGAGCTGTGATCCAGCAGTGTGAAACGTGACCAGGATCAGAGTCCTGGAGGAACAGGACTGCAGGGAGGCAGCACAGTACTGCTGCAGACTAACAAGCTGACTGCAGACACTTCTCAGATGTTCTTTGACACAGGACAGTCAGATCAGGCGAGGGGGGACCACTCTGCTCAGCTGAAGGGCAGTGAAGACCACAGAACAGAAAGCAGACTTACACTTTGGTTGAACATGTCTGTCTCATGCCGCAGCTGTGTGTACTGGCACAGATGCTGCCGTATCATCTCCACCCTCTCAACTTCTAGTCTCTCAAGCTCCTGGACATAAGAAAAACAAGTCTGTATTTTTACTCAAACCTGAGCTTGAAGGCCCAAAGAAAGGATGACACACAAAAAGCTGCCAGTGAGCATGATACTGCCACTGGGTTATGCTTTGGAGCTGGAATCTGTGGTTGCACATTCCTCTGCTCTGCAGAGAATCAGAAACAGCAAGCAGCAGCAGTCATCTCAGCCTGAGCCTAATGACAGAAAAGGTCAAAACCTTTCCAAAAGGTTCCAAAACTGAGGCAACCAAGGCAGAGAACAGAGCCACTGTCTTCAGAGATGCTGCAAGCAAGAGGGAATCTTTCCTGTAAGAAGTTTCACACACTTTGTTGCTAACTCCAGAAGTTAGAGTGATTCCTTGGGGAAGCAGGAAGCATATTGGCATGTATGGCTCAGACTGCTTCCAGTCTGATCAGGTAGCTGTCAGAGCACTTTGATCTGTACACCAAGTGATGAGGTGTGAAAATTTCTACCTTGCTCAGTTGGCAGCAAGCAGGCTCCAGCAACACTTTAGCTGGAAAAGCAGGTGATATCTATCTTTCCTCTGGATATTTTTTGCCTTTCTCTTCTTCTGGATGCTGATATCTGCATTTAATCCCTCTGGTGTAGCCTCACTTTGAGTCCTCTGTGCAGTTTTGGGCACCACGATATAAAATTAAGGTATTAGAGAGTGTCCAAAGGAGGGCCAAGAAGATGGTGAAGGGCCTTGAGGAAAAGCCATATAAGGAGTGGATGAGGGCATTTGGTTGTTCAGCCTGGAGAAGACTGAGGGGAGACCTCATTGTTGTCTCTGGCATCCTCCTGAGGGACAACAGAGGGCCAGGTACTGACCTCTTCACTCTTGTGATCAGTGACAGGATTTGAGGCAATGGCTGGAGCTGGGCCTTAGGTTGGATATCAGGAAAAAGGTTTTTCCCAGAGGTTGGCTGAGCACTGGAAGTAGTCACAGCACTAAGCCTGTGAGTTCAAGAAGCATTTGGACAGGCACATGCCTCTCAGGCACATGGTGTGATTCTTGGGGTGTCTGTCCTGTCTAGGGCTGAAAGTTGGATTCGATCCTGATAGGTCCCTTCCAAATTACCATATTCTATGGATCTGTGATTCTATGATCTGAGCAGCATGCTATGGAAGTCTGCCTTTAAAGACACATACTATAATGGACTTTGCTGTACCACCGAAAGCCCTGTATTCACACTCACATCAATGGGGCCAATTCTTTCAAAACTCGCCTTCACAGGCATTTCTGGTGCCCACTTACTGAGCATCACAGCAGAGGGCAATTGAAGCTTATGCAAGAAGACAGGCCAGTATATGACCTTCCTGTGCTTTCTGCAACTTATTAAATATCTCTTGGGGGAAAAGATGAGCAAAAGAGCTTATGGAATGGATAGGGCTGAAATAGCCTGAGCTCCTATTGCTGTTGCCAGCTAATGTACTGCTCTTACAGAAATAAATGGCCTGCTTTGAACTCAAGACTCCCTTTTTAGGGCACAGATGTGCAGGCCCAGAACACCAATGTGCTAGTGCTGGTGCCATATGCAGAACATACACTGTACCCGCACCAGAAACTTCAAGGAGGAAGGTACACAAGGAAGCAAGTATCTTCAGACCTTGACCCTCTCAATTTGGTATTACTGCATATGAACAAATATGTATCTGAGACGATGAGATGCAGACTGTTTTCAATTTAGATTTTGTATTCATGTGTAACAAGACTTCCCTTCAAATGCTTATCAGTTTGTTCCACAGCTGAAAAACCTGCTGTGCAGCTGCAGGCTATAGCTGCCCACTTGAGCCATCTACTGGTGCACCTGCAAGCCGTGCGTCTCTGGGAGCAAATATGCAGCTTGCATGTATAATAGAGAGAGGTAATCCTCTCCCTCTAGTCCACTCTGGTGAAACCCTACTTGGAACACTGCATCCAGGTCTATGGTCCATGCACAAGAAGGACATGGAGCTGCTGGATCAAGTCCAGAGGAGGCCACAGAGATGCTCCAAGGCAACTTGTTTCAAGTCAGGCTGAGAGAGCTGGGGTTTTTCAGACTGGAAAAGACATGGCTCTAGGGAGACCTTAGAACTCCTTCCAGTGCCTAAACGGGCTCCAGGAGAGCTGCACAGGGCCTTTGGATAAGGGCCTGGAGTGACAGGGCAAGAAGGAATGTTTTTAAGCTGAAAGAAGGCGAAGTTAGGTTAGACACTAGGAAAAACTCTTCCCTGTGAGGGTGGGGAGGCCCTGGCCCAGGGTGCCCAGAGAAGCTGTGGCTGCCCCATCCCTGGAAGTGTCCAAGGCCAGGTTGCAGCAACCTGGGATAGTGGAAGGTGTCCCTTCCCATGGCAGAGGGGGAGGAATGAGATGGTCTCTAAGGTCCCTTCCAAACCATTCTCTGATTCTATGACATATCTGGGCATATCTGTCCAGACCACAGTGGCACTGATGGTCAGTGTCATTTGGATTGGTGAGAAAACACCAGAGAAGGTGAGATGAAACCAGGTCTCTTATTTATAGGAACAGCCAAATTTTTCTCTTTCCCACTGTTGTTGGGAAAATATGTGCCTCCTGGTTTTCCACTCACCCGTCTGCTTTTATTTATTTACTGCAGTTGATATATTGCACGGAGAACACTTCCAGATGCTGACTAATTTATTACCTTGTTTCTCGTTAGGAGAAGTTTACAGTTTTGTTTTTGTCCAGCTGTCCATGGCCATGCAAAAGACATTTTTATTTTCCATTTTTGAAGGCAACTGTCTACTGCCCAGAAGGGCTCTAAAGAATGAGATGAGAGAGAAGCCCTAAAGCCCAGGTAAAGGTATGACAACGAAGGTATGTCACAATAAAGCTGTATATCGGTGTCTAACCTCAAAGATCTATGACCTTAGAGTGAATACTGTGAGCTGTGTTACCTAAGAAAAACACAATAGCCAAATGAAGAGCAAAGCATTACTCTTCCGAGCTGGCTATACTCCAGAAGAAATTGTAAAATTGTGGAATACAAAAGTTTACTAATGTATGAATTGATTCAGTGATTTATCATGGGCTTTTCCATGTTTTTCTTGTGCATTACTTCAACTTTCCTGAGGACAATTCCAGTGTTCTGGTCCCTAAGCAGCCCTGAACTGGTCTAATGCCTTCTGCAAAGATACAATTATTTCTTCCTTCCCCTAATAATGAGTTTTTCTTAGGACTGAGAATGGGAAATACAATAGGAGATTTATTACCCAATTGTCCCCATTGCTTTGCACTGAACTAACTGTGAATGATGAATGCTGTAGGCTATTACAATTTTGCAATGTTACAGTGTTAGATGCTACCTACATACCAGAGTGGTGGTCACCATCTCCTCAAACCACTTGGACTGGGCCTGATTGTAAAGATCCACACAGCGCATCAGGTCATCTCCTGAAAGAGTCAAAATAGCAACACATTAGTCTTTTCTAGCCAGAGCTTAGAAGGAAACTGCATGTGAGGTTTTGTAGGCAGTCCTCAAGGGCTTGAAGATAAGCCTTGGTAGAGCTCATGGCAGTTTTGTCACATGGCATTTGTTACATGTGCCAAAATCTCAACTTGCATGCACTTGATGTGAGGCAAAAAAGCAGGTGATTGGAGTGAGAAAGAATGGGGAGAAAAGACATTATTTTGAAAGAAAAATATAAGCATTAAGTAATATTTTACAAAATGCCCTGAAATAAGAAAGTAAGTTACTTCAGTTAAAAAAAGAAAGTCATAAAGTTGTATGTGAAAAATAAAGTAAGTAAAGTGAGAAATCAATAATAATGACTTATGGAGCTGCAGGTTAGCACTCTGTAAGCAAAACTGCATTCTAAGAGGTCTTTGTTTCAAATGGCAGCCATACATCAGGCTTCAGCTGTTAGATGAAGAGATGTTTATTTGCAGCCTCATGCATTCTCCAGCCTTTGGAAATGACCAATTCCAGCTGAGCTCTGATCTCATCTTGTTTTCAAGGCAGTAACAAAAGCAGCTGTGGTTCTTTCCATTTTTTAATTTGTTGCAGGATTCTGCTGTGACAGAGGGTGGAAATTTGGAAGGCACGTCTCAGAGATTGCTCCTTTCCAGCAAGGAAATTCTCTTTCTTCTTTAAATGAGGGTCAGTTTCACTTTTCCTAATGCCTTGATGTCTATGTCCAGGGCTCAAATTCATCTTGTAATTTTAGGTGCAAGAAGGTCTTTATACATAAACTGGGGATGAATCAAGCTTTAAGCACAGGACTCCATAGACCAACCACAGCCAAAGATGTAAATGCATCTGGAAGTTTCTCATGGACTTAGCAAGTGGCAACAAAACTCCATGAAGAAGCCAGGATCCAGGGTTCAAAGCTTGGCAATAAGTTTATCCACCCAGGTGGGGGGTGTAAAGTCTGACATGACTAGGTCTAGTGGAAGGTGTCCCTGTCCATGGCCAGGGGTTTGGAATGAGATGACCTTTAAGGTCCCTTCCAACCCAAACCATTCTGCGATTCTATGACAAGTCTGAACTAATGGCTCCGACACTTCAGGAGGCTCCTCAGGAGCTCTTTGACATGAGCTCATCCTCCACCCACCGGAATGAATCTGAGCCACTGGACAGTCAGGAATAAGAAGACCATGAAACACATGAACAGTCCATGGGAGCAGAAAGGAACACCACGTATCAGTAACCCATGGGATCATAGAAGGGCTCTGGTGTAGAGCTCTCTAGTCCTATCACCTACTTGCAGTACCCACATGCTGCTTCTGGGCACCACTGCCTGCAGGGATGGGGCAAGTGCTCGCCTGCCACACACCAGAACAGTGATACTGAGTGGAGGACAGCAATGGGACAACTCATAGCAAACTGATCTCCAGCTCTCTCTTGCTTGCTCAATAAATATCCATTATAAACAATTTCTAAGGATCCAAGGAACACAAAGAAGCTGTGAATTTGGAGGTGAACAAAGAACATCTCTCATGGAGCCTCCTGTTACTAACTCACTGCCAGTGAGAGACCCTGGTCTCCTCAAAACCCAGACATGCTATCCTGAAGTTTTAAAAACCTCAGAACTCTGAAGAACCACTCTGCCAAGGAATAGCCCTATAAAGGGATGAAACATGGAAGCCCTAGTAAAAACCTATTTTCAGCAAATCTGTAGATGTGGCTTGAGTCTCTGTAAAATATGCACAGATCACAGCAAGTAGGTGTGTCCTCAGTACATTATAGCACATACTACTATCTCCTCAGTATTCCTACAAAGGAAATAATTTTAATCACTGAGTAGCACTGGAAAAAAGTAAAAAAATTCACTTTCAAGGAAAAAGTAATAAAAAGTAGAATAGGCACCCGCATGGTTATGGGTGGTTGTGATTTAGGAAAGAACCAAGAAACGAACCATGATTTAACGAAAAAACATCCTCAGCTGAGCTTCTTTGAATCTGACTCTGAAAGTTCCACAAACATTCAGTAATCTAAGGACACTTTCACAAAACAGAAGGACAACTCACCCTACTTCTACTGTTCTCACCCCAGTTATAAACAATTTGTGATATTTAAGTTGGGCAAAACTAGTCATGTTTCCTCACAGAATTTAGTATCACCCAGATCTCTAGCATGGTTCATTTTGACTTTGTAGCTGTAATATTAAAAAACAAGAACCATGTGGAGGGATGGGCAGTCACATGCTCACTCCCACAGTGGATGGACACAGGGACTCACCTGCCTGAGTGGACTTTCGTCTCGCTTTCTTGATTTCCTCTTCTGTCTTGTTGCTGAGCTTCACTTCTAGCTGCTGTGTTTTCATTTCCAGATCCTTCTGTCTCTCTGTCAAGGCTTTCCGGGCCTTGGAGTAATTAAAGAAGAGTTAGGTGTTTCAGAGGAAAATAACTGCATGCTACTTTCAGCCATCTAAGCCTCCTTCACACAAGTATTTGTCAGTAAGAAGTCAGCAGCTTGGCATAAAACTGGGTCCTAACTGGGATTCAGGTTCTTACACCACCATGTAGTGTTCACAGAAGTGTCCTACAACCACAGAGAAGGTGCCACCAACAAATCACAAAAGCATCTAAACTCTTCATAGATTCTTGGAAAGGCACACGACAAATGGCATCAGACTCTCACGTTTCTTAGTACCTTTCTCACTATTTCTGGAAGAAAGGAGACCTGGAGCTTCTTCCAAATGTCATCATTACCAAGACATCTCTTCCACTTGCTTTTCTTAGGATTTGAATTGTTGAAGTAATTTCAGGTATCTTTAAAAAATTTGTCTTTAAGTACATTCTGGAGTCAATTCACCTATCAGAAACTCTAACAATAGGACCTTATTTCAGAAAAACTGACTCAGGTTCAGGCCAATGGTTTATGCTGTAGAAATCAAGAACCTGAGGTCTACTTATAACTGATTACTTGCATTAGTTTTAATACTTTTGAATTACTTTTAAAAACTTTTAATACTCAAAAGTTCTTCAGGCTGTTAAAACTTGATTTATCTGTACAAACATATATTATACAGGCAAATTAGTAAAGCATCTTAACAAATAAACATCGTTACATGTAGGCTGTCACCTCATTTGATGAGGTGACATAAATACATCAAAATAACTTGTTTTGCATGGACTTGTTATAAAATATGTCACATTTGTTCTTTATCCTGTTCTGGTGTTTCAAACTAAATTGGAATGATTACATTTTGTTAGCACCTTGCAGTTTTCTACAGTAACACCAGCCTAAACTTTGCAACACTCTTGAGGCATTCCTGGAATTTTTTCCATTTGCAGTTCTGTATGTCAAGAGGGAGCTGCAGGACAGCAATCCCTGAAGGGCTGAATGCTTTGCAGGCACTGCGGGCATGTCTCTTCTCTGCTCTAATTCTTTCAAGTCCATTCTAATTCACTCTTCCCAATATTGCTACTGAGTTTCTTTACAGGTCTGAGTGTGAAGAACATACTGTTTTGCAGAAAAATGCCTTCCCTGCATACACACAGCCTAATGACATTGTGTATCCTGCAACAATTCTGTCACTGGGCGAACTCCCACTGGTCTTTAATGAAAGCAAAACCAACCTCTGGGTTGACTGAGAACAGAATTCTCCTTTCCAACTTACACCCAAAAGCAAACCGTATGAGGATACAATTTGGCAGCTGAGGCTGGAGCATCTCAACTCCTGCCAGCTGTTGCTGAGAGATCTTTTGTGGGTCTAACTCCCCACATCACAACTTCAGCTACCTCCCAGTTACAACAGCCTGTTACTGGATGATGCTTCTGGTGGGATTTTCCAGGTAAGGATGTTTCCTGTGAAAGGTTTGTGATTTGCTGAGCCAGGTTTGAGCTGACTACCTTGGTCATCTGCTTTTAACCACTGCATAAGACCATATGAGCCAGGTGAGCATTTGGCCTGACCCTGCTGCTGTTCTAGGCAAGGTGCTTTAATTTTTGAGGGCAATAGATGTGACCTCCAGACACACATGAACAAGAATTCTTTGCATTAAATGTATTAGAAATATATCATCCCAAACTGCGAAGGGGAGAATGAAACAAAAAGCCAGTTCATCAGTAAGATGTTAGCCCTGCTGTAAAGCCCCATTTCCCAGATCTCAGCTAAGCAGCGAACTACTTCTGGGGCCCAGCAATGCACAGCTGACAGCAGAAAGCCTTCAGAGGAACAGTGGTGGTTCTTTGTGGCAGAAGAGAAACTCTTCAAGGGACATCTGCTTTTCCGCCCAAACCAACAGTACCTCAGAAACCCTTCAGTCTGTTCCCTGCTCCCACCTTTTCAACTGCTGTGTAGCGGCTGGCCAGGTGCTTCCGTAAGTCTGCGATGTGGTGGTCACACTTCTTCATGTCTTTCTTAAAGTTCTCCCTAAAGTTGAGCAGGGGTTTCTCTACCTCGCTCTGAAGCTGGTAATGAAAACAAAAGATGAGACGGCAGTAATGAGGAGCCGGGCAGTAATTCCTGGCTCTTCATAGAATCACAGAATTGTTATGGTTGGAAAAGACCTTCAAGATCATCAAGTCCAACTGCCAGCCCAGCGCCACCACCATGTTCACCCCTAAATCATGTCCTCAAGTGCCATATCCACGTATTTTTTGAACACTTCCAGGGATGGTGATTCCACCACTGCCCTGGGCAGCCTGTTACAATCCTTTAAAACCCTTTCTGTGAATTTTTTTCCTAATATCTAATCTTAACCATCCCTGGTGCAACTTGAGGCTACATGAGGCCATTTTCTTCTGCTGAGCAGAACTCAAGACAAAGAGGAAACAATACACACACTGCAGCCAAAGGCAATGCCAGACAGCAACACTTCTCTTCCCCAAGAGTGCTCTGAATTAAGCTATGACAAAACTCAGCACTTCACAGGAGAGCTCTGTTCAGGGAATATTAACTGAAGGGAGTAAAATGACAGAAATCTTGTCTTCCCCTCTCTCCGATAGATCATCTCTCTCTTTTTATAAAGAACATCAAACTATGGGCAATATCCAGAGCACTACTCGAGGTACTTTTATTCTGGCCTAACTGATGTAACCTGCTTAAAAAACCCCAAAGCACCCGAACTAAAACTACTAACCCTGACTGCAGTGAGGTGAGTCTGTGGGCTGTGGTGTCACGGCTGCATTTCTTGTATGGTGCAGTGAGATCCAAGTGAGATCCATTTTATTTATTTCTGTCAAGTATAACGGAGCCTAATGAGAAGCAGCAAGAAACTACTGGAATGAACTCAGGAAAAATCCACTAAGACCAGACACATGACTTATCCTGACAGTGAGTAATACTCGACTCTGATAGAGTTTGCATCACATTGCTCTTTGGCCTTCTGATACACAGTTCTGACATCTAGAAAATGCACTCTGGAGGGATTCAGACATTTCACCTCCCCAGAATCCACCAAATACTTATTGTCTATTGTTCCTCCTGTGGGGATACTGGACTCCACCAATGCAGACGAGTTGGGTCTGTCATCAGCTAACATGGCCCACAGTGGAGCAGTATAAAATAGTCGCTGAAAACAAGTATTTGAGGCCTTTCTCTAGTGTTTTTTTTAATGGAGAAGGAAACTTCATTCAAGCTCAGTACAGTCTTCTACTGGAGGGAGGCTACAAGGTCAGCCAAGACCCTAGATCACACATTCTAGAAAGGTTAAACAAGCCTAAAGTAGAGCCTGTTTAGGCAGATGAAGATTAGCATCTTGGTGATCTAATATGGTCTACAGCTACTTGAAGGTCAGATGCAAGTGTAACAGAGTCAAATACTTCTTCATAGAGCCAGGTAAAGTCATAACAGACAGTTGAGCTTTGGGAGGTTCAGGAAGAATACAATTTAAGAAAAAAAAAATCACCAGAATGGTGGCTGGGCACTGGAGAATGCTGACCATAGAGATCATGAAATCTCTATCCTTAGAGATACTCAAGTCTCAGGTAGACAGAGATGTGGATGACTTGATCCACTGTGAGTGATAGTCCTCCTCTGACTGGGAGTGCTGGACTATAAAATTCTGGACAATGTTTTCATGACAGTCTCATCAGGATGGCCCCAGGCAAGCTAATAAAGACCTGAAGATAAAGACCTGAAGTGTCTCAGTGCCATCCATGACAGCCTTCTTGAAGGACTCTTTGTGTGCCTGTATCTATAGCTACCATGCCAGGCTGTACAGGCAGCAGTAATACAGTAATATTTTATGCTCCAAGTGCTGCAAGAGTGCTGTCACCTTCTCTGCTCTGTTCCTGACCCTCCATGTAGCAGTGCTGTGAAGGACTGTCACAGAGGCTGTTCGGTGTTTTCAAGGCCGGCGTTTGTGTCTGAATACTCTTGGCGTGCTCTGTAATGTACTGCCTGCTTGTGCCAGCACTGACTGGGTTTGGTTGGTTATCAATGAGACACAGAATTACTACTTCTTTGAATAGCGTCTCTGACAGTAATACCAATAATCAACATGTTTAAAAACATATTATGTTAATAAAAGGAAGACAAAGCTAGGAATTCCAAAGCAGGTATGGGAACATAGAATCACAGAATCATTAAAGTTGGAAACAACGTCCAGGATCAAGTCCAACCATTAACCCAGCACTCTCAGGTCCAACACTAAACCATGTCCCCAGAGTGCCACATCCACACATTTTCTGTGCACAGACAGTGGGGAGGGTTTAGAGGATGCCATAGGAGTTTCTGCGCAGGGCTTAAGGAAAAGCAAAATAATGAAAGAGCTCCTCTACATGGCTTGCCTACATGCACACACCACACCGGGGTGCATTTCTTCCTCCCAGAAAACAATACAGAAGGACAATAGGGAGCAAAAAGTATTTTGCTAATTACAGCCCTGATGTCTAAGTTTGAGACACAGCAGCAGGTTACCAAGGCAGCAGCTGGTTGTCTGAGTAACCTTTGCAGAGTCACTTACAAACAGTGCACAGCTATAATTTTTCCTCCAGAATATGGCTGTTGTGCTGAGATATCTGCCACTGTATTGAACTTGATCACCCACAGAGGTTAACATAAAGTAACAGGATTCAAGAGCATGTCACATGTGGTGGAAAAAAAACAGATAAAGATCATAATTTGTAGAAGAAATCTCCTTCAGTATCACATGAGTGAAAAAACCAAAATAACATGATGTTCCCCATGCATTTTTCAAAAAGGCTAATGATACAAAGGAGCTGGAGTCCTCATTCTTTTAGAGAACTTAGAGCCCAGGTGAACAACCTTTAGAATCAGTTTTCTTTCTCTTTTATGAAAAAAAGATTACATGTGTCTTAATTTCCTCATCAAGTAGATTAAATAAACTGATTTTAGGAGGAAGAATAAGACAGAGTTTCAGTGAATTTATTCACCAACTTATTAATTCTTCTAAATCTGTACCATAAGCGTGTGTGTGAAAAATATGAAGTTGTATTTTGCTTATTGCATACTTTTGTTAAAAAGTAGTTAAAAGTAGTTAAATAAATATTTTATTAAGTTACATTAGAAGCACACCAACGTAGCATTGTCTGTGTGTTAAGAATCTATGATGAGTAGTTAAGAATAAGAGTATTTAGAGAAACAGATATTTACTCTAAAGACCTTTGTTTAAGAAGATGTTTGCCAGACACCAATTTGACAAGGGGTAATAAAATTAGAGCCCTATATCAACCATTGACATTGAAATGTAACTTTCTGCTTAGAGATAAGGAAAGTTAAGAATGCTTTTAGAAGATTTTTCTTTTTTTTATCACAAGCTGAGAACTGCCCTCTGTGTGAAAAATTGTATAAAATGTATTACATTTTTAGCTCAAGTGTGCATTCACTCTGGGATGCACCCGGCCGTATTGATCCTTTGCTTCCTGAATTTGTCCCAATAAAACAATTTGCATTGTATGGTGAGCAGTCGTTTCTCACAGTGTGTATTTCCCTCACTAACATGCACTGAAGGGAATCTTTGGAAAAGAAAGAACTATTTACCTTAGAAGAAAACTTGAGATGAACCTCTGCTTCATCAGCTAGACTCTTCTTGAGCTGAGCCCAAGCCTCTCCCAGTGTGCTGGAAGAACAGAGGGACAATGATCAATGCCTTGTCTCTTACCCATTCTCCCCATGAAACCTGTCAAACGGATCTGCCACAACACCTTGTACTACATCTTGCTGAGAAAAATCATGGAAAAGGGGTAACAGAAGCCTGAGAAGACAACCAACCCCTGTGACCCAGGTGGAATTGTGTTGGCATTGTATGTAGCAATCTTTGAGAACACTGTTCATAACGATCTCCAGCTAAAAAGATGCCCCAGTCTCCATAAGCAAGATCCTTCTGTATCTTACCTTTACCATAACAAAGTTTTCACCAATGCAGTTTCCCCATTGCCTCTTCTACTTTACACCTTACTTTTAGTGAACAGATTATTATAATTCTCCTCAGAAAAGCTTTTCAATATTTGAAAATTTCTCCATTCTCTTTTTCTTTTGGACAAATTATTTCCAAGATAATGGCAGCTGAGGTATGCTCTTCCAGACCCTCTATGACAGCCCAGACTCCTATTAAAGCATCATTGTCAAAACTACACTGTCTTCCAGTACGGGTCTTCCAGTTGATAAACTGGTAACAGATTATTTTGTATCAGACACTCTTTTCTACACATCTCAATATGATTGCTTTTTTAGACAACAACATGAAGTCGTTGATGAATAAGCTTGTGATTCACTACAGCCAGACCCTTCTCCCACAAACTATTATGTAACTGTATCTTTCACATCCTGTGAAAGTATAAAACCTGGTGCTTTATCCTCATTAAAATGTATCTTTTTTTTTTCAGTTAATTTCTCCAGTTTAACTAAGTAATTTTGCATTTTCAAATTGTACACACTAACCCTCCCAGCTTTGTCTCATCTCTGATTACAGACAACCCATTATTTATTCTATCATAGGTCATTCAATAATAAAAACATTGAAAAAAATCCCTGGACTTGGGACAAACCTTATGGGATCTCACTCCACAGCTACTTTCTGTACTTTATTTTTATTAAGTAGAGGGTATTTCATGTTTTGCATGCTAGGCTTTATTTAGGACACCATTTTTTCTGCCTGCCTACAAGAATACCCCATTGCAAAAAGCTATACTAAATTAAGAGCTATGATGCTTGACTTTCTTATTCTAGCACTGAAGGAATTTAGGTTAGTTTGGCATTGTTTTGTATGCATCTACAATTGCTCATCACCTTAGTTTTCCACTAACTGCTTCTAGAAAGTTTCATGGTTTACTCTACCACTTTGCAAAGGTTAAATAAAGCCAAGTGACACACAATTCCTGTCTCCTTGTATCTTTTCCCCACCTCCTTTTCAATGATAATAACATTTGACCCTTCCTGATAGCCTGAAAAATTGCCTGTCATCTGCAATTTCAAAACAATGATCTGTCATCTCAGACATTGCTCCAAGGAGTTGAGTCCTCGAGTATGGTGTTCATCAGCCAAAGAACTTAGATTCACCTAGAGAAGTGCTCCCAACATTTCTTCTTCGCTGGAGTCACCCTGAGATCTCCCCCCTCCCAGTTCTCTCTGACACTAACCATTTTATCTGATCTATTGAAGGAAAGAAGGCATTTCAGCCTGCTGAGCATCTTCTGCATCTCCTATCCAACTCCAATGACCATGGATTGTATCACCTCCTGTGTATGTTTCAGCAGCACTGTACTCACAGCAACCCAGACAGAACCATCCCAGTACCACCAATGGGTCCCACTTCATCACTCCATGTCCTACTCACATACATTGGCATTGGTCTGCTTATCATTAGAGGAGGGCAGAGGACCCTGGAGGGACAGCCCATACTTTGTGTCAATTCCACAGACTGCTGGACAGCAAAGCTAGAAAATGTTCCATGGAGTGTGAAACCAGCAGTGGTAACTGGTGTGTGCACAAAACAGTGGATGGGGTCTCCCGACTCACACCTTCTCACGAATAAGAAGACACCAGTGAATGTTTACTGAGTATGCAAGACTGCACTCCCACTTTTGGCTTCTTTAAATCCTCCCATTGGCTGCTCTTCCTCCCTCAATTTTTTAAGTGAAACTTTTCCATTTCCTGGGCCTCATCAATTCCCACGGTCTTCTCACTAGCCTCTTCCTAGCCCTAGCCAGTTTGGCCACTACACCACAAGGAGAAGAAATTCCAGCACAACCTCCTTCTGTTCTCTCACCTTGCCACGCCTCCAGGCAGAGCACCACTGGACACTGCACTCTGCATCATGTCCTCTCCAGTTCCCTACTTCAACATTTCTTATGCTTCGGTCCTCAGTTGCTCTCTTTTGACCTACTCTCCCCTAGTTTCCTTTCCCTTCATTTTTTCAGTCATTTCAACCCTTCTCCTATTGGTGGTAGGACAAATTGGGAGTAAGATGTAGAAGGAAGTGGTTTTAGCTTTGCTAGGATCAGGTGAGCATCGACCCCTAAGGGTAAAGAAGGACAGAAACGATTGACATTGTAGGTGCTTAGAGCAGTAACAGCCTAGTTAGCCTCTTGCAATCTCTGTCCTTGCCTCCTGGAAGCTGAGCAAACACCTTGTGGAGATTCAGTATCAGCAGAAACAAACTGTGTCAAAGCTATGGTGAGGACAGTAATTTCCAACCTTGGCTTTCAGTGCTTAGGGTGTTTGTGCTGGGTTAGACAGAGCTAACAACTTCTGATCCTTCTGGTGTCTTTTCATTATTACTGAAGAACTGCAATCTAGTCTGAATTGCATTGCCTAATACCTTCTTAATAACTTCCAAAGTGTGAAAATGTTGTAAATAAGGGACAATCTGCTGCTTTTCTTGAAGGGTCACACCCCCAGTGAGAAGAGACTTTGTCTTCCCTCTGTCTGTGCTGTTCCAGTTGTATTGGCATTGACCTTACAGATCTACTCTCAGCAATATATATATTCTATATATTCTTCCATTTTCAAAGTAATTTAGTATGTATACATGGCAATCCTGAAAGGAACTAGTCCTGGCTACAACAAGGACAGCATAAACACATGATGGGAAATGCAAAGTTTCATACACATATTCCTAAAAAAACCAAACGACTTCAAAAAAACCCCAAAACCCCACAACTCCGAAGCAATTCCATCCTCCCCAACACACCCAGGGTACTCAATGGGAGAGTTAGGGAAAATTATATGTACCTGCATGGGAGGAATGCCTTTTATGTTAAAATTCATCTTCTGTGAAAGTCACAAAGACGCACTTACCCTTCTTCCTGAGCAGCCAAGGAATTCTGAGACAGTTTCGACAGGTTCTTAGCATATTCCTCCTCAATCTTTATCCTACACTCACATATGCACAGAAAGAAATTAGAAAGACAGCAGTCAGTAAGCTTTAAGGCAGAAACCCACACACATAATTTGAAGAAACTCTCTGCGTTTTAACAGATTTTGCCACAGGAATTTTCCTTTCAGTCTCCAGGTCTTGGCAGCGCTGGTTTCATGAGCCATCTTCTCTCCTCCATATGCTAAAATTGCAGTGGCAAGAGCAGGGCTATATGAAGGACAGCATGTGTGATAAAATTAGAAGAAGCTACAATTCTGAAGAGCAAATAACAAGGACAGAGTGTTTCTGCTGTGCAACATGGACTGTCTGCAAAACCAGAAGCAAGTGGTGCAGTCTGCTGTGAAACGTGAGGCTGTACATCCTTGAAGAAAAGGTTAAGGAATGCAGCAATCCAGGAAAAATGAGGTTTGGGGGTGCTGGACTGCACCTTTCTTAATGACACCAAATGATTCCTGTTCTGTTGCACGTGACAAAACTGGTGAAGATGTGGCAGGAGTCTGTCAACCAGCACATGGCAGTGCAGCCCCTTCCCCTCATTCATCCCACTCACTGCCCTGTCCTTGTCTCCAGTCACTCAGAGGCACCACACCAGGAAGAGGACTTGAGCTTGCCACTGGCAAGGGTGCAGAAGAGGAAAGCTGTTGCCATGCAGTCACTATGGGAATGGCTGCAGGAAGAAGAACGAGTGCAGCTGTGGAGTGAGGGGACCAGGGTACCTGCTGACAGCCCAGCAGGGAGGAAAGAGCAGCTGCTGGTCCAGAGGTGATGTGCATCATGCCTGAAACCCACCTCTGTCTCCCCTGAGTTTTCCCAGTGAAACAATTCCAAGGTACACATGTTCCCAGGCAGAGGAAACAATTGTCTGCTCACTGGTTTTCAACCCATTTTGCTCAATAGAGCTGTTAGGAAAGAGC
Organism: Calyptomena viridis; assembly: GCA_013390005.1. Lineage (NCBI taxonomy): Eukaryota > Metazoa > Chordata > Aves > Passeriformes > Eurylaimidae > Calyptomena > Calyptomena viridis. Next base: position 38,005 of record WEIV01002533.1, read on the forward strand.
TGTGTGGAACAACTCATGATTCTGTGCCAACTATATACAAGCAGGGGCAAAACCTGGTATGAAATCCACCTCTGTCCAATGAGAAGAAGATGGGATACTTTTGGCATGCACATTTGCAGTAGCTACTTGAGCAACTGCTTCTTTACAGGGCACATTTAAGACAAAAAGGGGGTCCCTGAGATAGCTAAGAGGGATCTGGTAATCTGGGATGCAGAAAATATCCTGGTGGATGGTGTGGGAGTGGAAGGGCTACTCTGCCATTGTGCTCACAGAATTCAGGAGAGGGAGCAGACAGACATCCCACAGCTGCCAGCTCCACACAAAGCAACCGAGACCCAAGATGATCCCCAGCTCAGTACGGCACAGTACAACTACAGACCTTACCAAGGAGCTGGGGGTCCTCTTCCTCCCCCTTCCATGAGGACAAAACCAGCCAGCTCTAACAAGATCAACAAACACGGCTGTCCAGCACCCAAGGTGACACTGGGTTAGGACCTCCCTATGGACAGGGCTTTATCCAGGCATGTTTCACGTGACATACTTTAAATACGTTCCTCACTGGTCCCAGCTTTGGCCTAGGCTCCAAGTTTTTCCAGGAATTTCAGGTGTTACTTGTATTGCAAGTGGATGGCATTACTAAAAGGGCAGACTGCCTGGCAAGGAGGGAATAACAATAAAAAATAACAATAAAAAGGTGAATTGTCTATTGTTTAAGAGCCCCAACTGTAACACATCAATTGTTACACCCCAGCCCGGAGTCCAGTCACCATCTGTGGCCAAAGGAGGCTAAAAACCATGATAAACCTCACAGAGGGAAAAAAATTTGCCTCTTGGCCTTGGCCAATATAAATAGTCTGCAAAATCTGGATTGTGGTGCCTGTGAAACACCAACACACCAGGACTCCTGAGCCCTGGGAGCCCACCTGCAGACACCCACGTGGCTGTTTGGCAGTTACTCCACCTTCCCACCCAAAATGCTCCAAGTTCTTGTTTCCACTAACTTGCTTGAAAACCTTCAGATTTTCACTCCCTGTAGAGTCAGAAGCATTACAGATTATACGTGCATTTTGAACCATACCATTCTGACTTTATTAGTTCTAGTTACTCTTTGGATGTTCGTTTCCTGCTCTTTCCTGCTTTTTTCTTTTTTGAAATAAAGTACTTTGTGTGCCCATCCTAAAACTATTTCAGTCATGCTGTGTTATAATGGATGAAGAAAAACAAGAGAGCTACAAAGGGAGACAAAGATGATCTGATGTGACTGCCATGCAAGAAGAGACTAAATAAATTAAGACAACAGGGTGAACAAGGGAGAAAAGGTGGTAGAGGATATCTGACAGACAGCTACACAACTGTCACTGTGGTAAGACAGTGACTACAAGGCTTTTTACACTATTGCTCTAGATTAGGAGGGAACAATGAAATTTTCAGACAACGGAAGCATAATTACTTTTCCTGTAGTGCACAGCCTGCCAAAGTATTCCACAAATTTTTGCAAACAAACAGCGAAAGATGAATACAAGTATCTGCTGAACATGGCAGATACTAAATAATCTGCTACTTATTTTACATTTTCTAAACATAGCACAGCCTGATTAAAAAGTGAGCGGCCAAAAGTCTAAGACAGCATTCCTTTGCTAATAAAAACACTCTTTCTTATACTTGGAGAGACTGGTGCTTCTCAGGGCAGTCTGCAGACTTATTTGGCTGTTTTGAAGTTCTTCCTTGAATCCAAACACTGGATCTTATTTTCGTTTTTGATTTAAAGTAATTCTTTCCTTCTTTCACACCCACATCCTTGATCTTTCAGTTTAGTCAATTTATCAATTACTTTCCTCCCTTTCTTGAGGTCTGTCTTATTAGAATTTGAAGCCTGTATTACAACCCTACCTTTGTCGACAAGAACTGGATTAGCATATAATTGCTCAGTCTAAGATGGCTATTTACAAGAAGCTCCTGTAAAAGCATCTACTTGATAAACTAAATTTCAGTGTCTCTTGCTGGATATTTAATGCAGAAATCTGGTTATCGTGTCTTACTCCAGCTTCCTATTCAGGGCTGTTTTTATTAACTGCCTGAATCTCACCTCCAGCAGGCTGATTGTACAGACAAAAAGAATTTTTCTGGACAGGAAAACCCCTAGTTAAATGTGGTCTTGTATTCCCCACAGCACCTGATCATCATAATGAAAACCTTATCAATACTTCTGTCCTCTTAGTTGAGAATGTAGAGGTTCCCCTGATGGCCCAAGCTCCATTTCCATGAATAACCTCTCCAGCCCAACAGCATCCTCCTCCTTTTCCACACAGAACAATCCTGACCCTTTGTTCTAAACAGAATGAAAAACATATTCATCTTCCTGTAACTCCCATCTTTCTCTAACTCCCATCTAGATAATCTTCACCCTCAATTCCAAACCTTGTTTCCAACACATAAGGAATATTTCCCGTGTCTCCCCTCTAACATGCTTGTTTCTTCCTCTGCTGAGGACACAATCAGTGTCAGAGTGGCTCTCCTTGCTCTCCAATTTCACACCAACTTTCCCTTCCTCTTGAATGCACCTTGCTTTTATTTCTGTCAAATTTCATTATATATATTACTTTCTTTGGAGCAGCTTTCCACCTCTTTTCCCTGCTCACAGTTATTATAACTTTGCTTGCCTTCTCATCTTCTCCCTTAGCAAGCCTATTTCTCAATTGTATTTTTAATGTGCCAAGTGGTCCTTTCTTCTACCTCTGGTCACACTTTCCCACGGTTTACAGAGGTAATTCTTGGACTGTCTTATGTCAAAGGCTACAGAAACTACATGTGAATGCTGGGCCCTGCATCTGACCACATTTATTGCCTGTGCTACTTTGCATTTTTCCACTGCTGCCATATCCCTAATATGAAAAAAAAGATGTGAGGGAGAAAGCAAACAAAACCACAAATAAAGCAATTAGCTGCAAGTTCCGCCCAGTTGACCTGCACACCAAACACCAACACAAGGCCTGTTTGTGGCCCAGTTCTGTTCTTGTACCAGTGTTTATTATCATCAGCACAGTCACGCCATGCCTGCAACAGCAGAGCAGAAAGGCAACACCAATTCAGCACCAAGCACCAACAGAGAGACAGTAACAGAGGACAGCAGCTCCTTCAACTGGTGCAACTGCCTCCAGGAGAGAATATCCATCAACATCAATGCCTTCCTCCAGGCATTGTTCCCTATGGGCTCTTCTCAGGTTTTGAGAGTCATCCTCAAGATGACTTACACTGGTTTGGACAATAACAAACCATTTCGAATAACAGTGATTACATTTATGATAATGTCACATCACCTGCTGTATGTGTTTGAACTGAGAATCAATCAAATGCTTGTTCAGTGCTTAGTGCATTTTCCATGTCTGCAGAGAAACAGCTCACTAACAGCACTCTGCATCTTCTGGTAGCAACACCTGCCTTTATGACTGCGGGTTCACTCTAAGGATGTCTGTGTGTGCATCTGTTGGAGCAAGTCCACAGGAGGCCACTAAGTTGATCCGAGGGCTGGAGCACCTCTGCTCTGGATTCAGGCTGAGAGAGTTGGGGTTGTTCAGACTGGAGAAGAGAAGGGTCCAGGAAGACCTCAGAACCCCTTCCAGGGCCTAAAGGGGTTCCAAGAAAGTGGGAGACAGGCTTTGGACAAGGGCCTGAAGTGACAGGAGAAGAGAGGGAAGGGTTAGGTTAGATGTTAGGAAAAAATTCGTCCATGTGAGGGTGGGGAGGCCCTGGCACAGGGTGCCCAGGGAAGCTGGGGCTGCCCCATCCCTGGAAGTGTCCAAGGCCAGGTTGGACAGGGCTTGGAGCAACCTGGGATAGTGGAAGGTGTCCCTGTCTGTGCCAGGGGAGACAGAGATCTTGAACGTCCCTCCCTACCCAAACCATTCTGTGATTCCATAGCCAGCTTAAGTCCCAAGTGATATCTTCTTACATCTTCCTCTAGGAAACTATGCCCACGCCCCACATGAACAAATTACTTCTCTACTTTTCAGACAAAGTATTTCCCTTCTAAATATCATCTCCACTCTGCTTCTCCCATGTTCATGTTTCTTCCTTGAATCTGCAGCTTAAAGCTTTTTTGGTTCCCTTTAAACAGACAGCCTGTGTGCAGTACAACTGAGACAGGCAGAGCAGGAGAGACAAGTGAGAGCTGGGGAAGGCCGAAGAATATGGATGGACGTTAAAGAAATATTAAATGTTCAGTAAGAATTGGTAGCATACCTTTTATGAAGCTTAAGCTATATCATTAAAGTACTGAAGGAATATCTACATCTAGAAAAAACAATTGCCATAAATATTTAATTTGATAACAAAGTACCTTTCTCGAACAAACTCTGCCATTTCTTTCTGCATTTGTTTCCCTTTAAGTTGCTTTTGAAGGAGAATTTCAAATCCCGACACTGTATTGTTCCCTTGCGAGTCCTTCTTATCTGCCTGAAAGAAATAAAGGAAGTTCAGCAAAGAGCTATGGGGACCAAACCCACAGAGATATGGTTCCCAGCAGCAGCTGCTCAGCAGTGGTGCCTGAGGAACCCTCCTCTGAGAGCAGCTGATGGCACAGCACCTTGGCTCCTCTCAAAGGAATAGCACAACATTTTCTCTTTCCCACTCCTCTCATTGCTTTCTGGTTTTTCATTTACAAAAGAAGTTTTACAGATGTCTTTAGCTAACATAAGATGATGTGGGGGCCAAAGCAGCAGCCCTGCTGTCCTTTCTGCCCGTGACCCTTCACACCTGGTAACATCACCTGGCAAACATCACCCTGAGGGCTCAGTCTGTGGAGCTGATGGAAGTAGGGTGAGCTGTGGTTAGACTATCAATGACAAGGCCAAAGAAGAGCAAACTCCTGGGAGTGGAGTTACGGGAGGATAAAAGTCTGCAGAAGAAAGGCAGCTTTAAGTAGAGTTTCATTAAGAATGAGATGTGACCAACCCAAGCAGTGGCTGAGCCTTTATAGAGAGAACCAAGCAGGGTTGTGTCTTCTGTAAGACACATGCAAAAAATCAGTCTGTATGCCATTAATGATTTAGGGCTCACTGGGATCAGAAGACTGTAAGAACCGGAATAAGTTTCATGATAACATGACCATTTGCAAGTATGTCAGCGTATTTTAGGAAGTTCCTTCCATCAGTCCTCACACCAGCACTAAGCAAGCACAAGGAATGTGCTGCTGGGCCTCCAACACTGACACATGTTTTTTTAACATGGAAATACTTCAATAACTGATAACTGAAAACACACAGGAATTTCCTAAAATCTTTAGTGTTGATTTATTTTGTAGTATTTGTTGATTCCATTGCAGTATTCCTCCCATCTCCCCAAAAATTTTCCACTGGAAGAAAAGAGGTTTTCAGTGGAAGACTCTTTTTTCTATCAGCTCCACACTCCAAGGATTATTGCATCATTTTAAACTGATCCAGGAACCTCAAAGCAGAGCTGAGCATAACAAGGCACACACAGAACAAGCCAGTAAAGTCTTTCCATGCTGCAGGCTGCATTAAAACTACTCAACTTAAGTTACAAATGGCCTGCCCTTCACAAACCTCATCTTTTAAAAAACTCATTTATTATCTGACCTCTAGAATATCTTATGGGAGAAGGTTTTACAATTTAACAAAAAGTCTGTAACTATCTGCTTGTTTTAGAACGGACACTCCTTGCGTCCTTGTGTATCCCTAGCTCTTGTGGTCTGGGAAACACTGAAATAACCTGACAGCCACCATGCCATCCTAATGGAGCTGTGGATCTGTTGGAGCAAGTCCAGAAGAGGCCCCTAAGTTGATCACAGGGCTGGAACACCTCTGCTCTGGAGACAGGCTGAAAGAGTTTGAGTTGCTCAGCCTGGAAAAGAAAAGGCTCCAGGGAGACCTTAGAGCTCCTTCCAGTGCCTAAAGAGGCTCCAGGAGAGCTGCACAGGGCCTTTGGACAAGGGCCTGGAGTGACAGGGCAAGATGAAATGGCTTCCCACTGCCAGAGGGGAGGGTTAGATGGGATATTGGGAAGGAATTCTCGGCTGTGAGGGTGGGGAGGCCCTGGCACCGGTTGCCCAGAGAAGCTGTGGCTGCCCCATCCCTGGAAGTGTCCAAGGCAGGTTGGACAGGGCTTGGAGCAATCTGGGATAGTGGAAGGTGTCCCTGCCCATGGCAGAGATTTGGAACAAGATAAGCTTTAAGATCCCTTCTAACCCAAACCACTCCGTTATTCTGTGATTCTATCCCCTCCCTGCTGCACAGCCCTTTTGCCTGAGGTATTTTGAGATGCATGGCTTGTCCTACATCCTCCCCATTTTCCTGACATAATCCATCTTCTGACAGCTGTCCCTGTCTTTCTGGACACTCCTCTGATGACTGCCCACATCTCAGACTGGTCAGATGGTTTCCATGAGATCTTCACTGGCACTGCCAGCCCCCCAGTACTGCCCTAACACACTGTATCTCAGCCCCAATTCTCCTTTACCTTACCACAAATCAAGCTGTTTGTTCCACTTTTTTGGAAGCTCTGAAGCTTCAATATGCATATGGCTGGCTGCTTACTTACCCAGAAATAATCACAGTAGCTCCACTCTGAAGGTTTCAGCAACTGCTGCTCTGGCATTACATCAGGATGGGGGAAAGTCACACAGTTGATCTGTTAAAAAAAAAAAGACAAAAAAGAGTTAGACGGCAATGACATTAAGCTCTTGATGAGAAATATGCAAAAGAAAGGTTATATCCACGCACTTCCCATCAGAAAATCCACAGTGAATGCATGTCAGTGAAGAAAAATTCGTTGTTGCATGGAAACAGCAGCTAAGTATTCCCAGAAAGCTCCTCTATGCAAGCAGAAGTGTCAGAGGAAAATAAACTACCATTTCCCAGGAGGGAAACCTACTGAATTTGGAAAACATCATGCAGAGAGTTCTCCCAGATCCCTAAAAACTGTGTTAAAAAACTTGATGTGAAACACCCTGAGCAACCCTCAACAGAAGGACAGTGAGCATCAGAGAGCACTACTGGCATACCTCAGCAAAAATGCTTGGCTATGCCAGTCTCCTACAGGATTACAAAAAAGGGCTTATTTTTTCAGTGCACAGCCCTTCTATCTATCTCAAAGACCTTTTCAGATGGAAGTGCACTCCCTGCTAAAAGGAGCAGGGGCTCTCTGAAGTCAGCAAGCCTTCAGTGTGCACAAACCATAGCAATCTGTGAGACAGGACTCATCACTTGGTCATTAAACAATGGCAAGTGCTCATGAAGTTATCACAGTGAACATGCAATCTGATAAAAGCACAGTGAAGGCAAAGAGCATGACAGCTACTGCAGAACATGCTGCAGAACAACTCGGAAGCATCAACAAGAGTCAGAGCTCATTGCCAGTTTGTAACACTTGCCCCAAATCCCCGATGGGCAGGTACTCTAAGATCAGTCCCTCTCAGTGTACCCACAGGGTCACAGGACACTTGGGTATTAATCAAGAAACCAACAGATATTGGGGACAGGAGACTCACACATGGAACTGTAGGGGTGTGGGTTTATTTTGAATCAGTTATTGCTCACAGGAAATCCATACACAAAACTGTGGGCAGGGTTAGCACAGCTGCATTGGCAAAGGCATTGCAAAGCATTGCAAAGGCAGAGCTTACAGGCAGTGAATTTGCCTTTGGGCTATTCAGAGAGGATCAGAAAGAAAGCGAGTGCTGACACAGTGCAAACCCTCCGTGACAGAGCAAAGCAGACAAAGCCTTTAGCTGATACAAGGCTGCTCCTACAAAGCCACACTGGCTCTGCTGCCATCTGCCCAGCCTGGAGGTTCAGCAGCTGTCCTGTTAAGCCTGCTCCACATAAATCACTCTCTCCAGAGCTTGCCAAGTCCATCCCAAAGCAGGCTGAGGACTCTGTACCTACAGTGTGTTTGGCTGTCAACTCAGCTAGATCCTAAACCTTGCATCTTCCTTTCCAGCTTCCTTCCAGCTCCCATCAGGCTTTGAAACTGATCTGCAGGAGATCAGAGACCAGGGCTTTGCAGGCAGTGGCCATGCACAGGTGATACTGCACCTCCAGCTAGAGCCTGCAGCTCTCGCCAGAGCCTGCATCCCCTCTAGCCAGAGATCAGAATCTCCATTCAGAGCCTGCATCTCCAGTCAGCACCAGCCTCCACTGGCCACACGGTCTCCACAGCAGACAGCTCTGCAAACACCCCCTCTGTTCCCCTGTGTTCCCTGTCAGAAGAGTCATGCATCAGGACTTACAGAACACCAGCTCGGTTCCAAGTGGGATGGCCACGCAACAGCAGTGCTGGTGCTCCTCAGCACTCAGGCACCTCTCAGTGTCAGAGGACATGCCATGGGACACACTAACACAGTGTCCCATGCCATGGGACACACTAACATAGTCACACTCATCTGGGATTGCATGTGCTGCTGCAATGAGCCCCTGGGCTATCCCAGGCTGACTTCTGTCATCACTACAGCCTCCATGAGGGACATTTCACTGCGGACACCTTCTATCTCTGCTAAAGTTTTCCTCTCTTGTCCCTTCCCTGCCAGCAAAGTTATCTTGGAATAACTGAAAGCCCACTTGACATTTTTTTGTTAGATAGATAGATAGATTCCTTCTCCATTCAGGGATCACCAGATCTGAAAGTCCATGAGCAGATCTCCCCCAGGAGAGGAGCTGGCACCTCTCCCCCATGCACAGCTGGTGCAAGCAGCGGCGTGATGAGCTGCCCATGGGCACTACAAAGCACTGGCATGTGGCGTGCAAGGAGCAAGGCATCTTTTGGGATCAGAGCATGTTTGGCAGAGAGGTTACAGCAGATCGTGTTCACAAGACACAGGCTGATGTCTGTGGTTGGAGAGCTGACCCCCAGGTCACTGGGTGATTAATGTAAACAATATAGTTGTGTTATATAGCTGCTGCTTGCAAAGAGAGACAGAAAGACATACTGCCTACACGAGATGGACATATAGTCTGCTAGAGGTAGGCAGGTTAGCATAGGAAGTATAGGAATAGGCATAGTAGTAGTAACTTAGGTAGCTAGAGTCAGGCTGTAGGATTTAACTGTATGCATGAGTGCGGCCGCATGTAACTACTATTTAGATACTGCTTGTAGTAAACTTGGCTGATGTGTGAACTCTTCATGGAGTCAGTGTAATTCCACTGTTACTGGCATGAGCCAAGTGTGCACTAACACCAATTAGGGGATTCCTCTCCCCTGCCCTGCCAGGAAGCTTCAAATTGATCAGCCCAAATGTCTTAAAAATACCGTCTGCCAAAGGAGCCAAACTGCTCCTTTCAGGCAGCATCTGACAAACGGTGGCCTGGACCAGTGCTGGGCTGGTGAACATGGCCTGATAGAACAAAGGCTTCACTTCAGAGATCACCAGATGTAGAAAAGCTGTGACTGTCCCATCCCTGGAAGTGTTCAAGGCCAGGCTGGACAGGGCTTGGAGCAACCTGGTCTGGAGGAGTGGAACAAAATAATCTTTAAGGTCCCTTCCAACCCAAGCCTGTCTATAATTCTTCCTATATTTAATTTCTTATAATTTCTAAAATTCTTCCTATGATTCTATTAAATCCAGTGCCACTGCTGAGAACGGACTGCACTGGTACCTGGCCACACATCTATACTGTCACAACTAGTCACAGCTGTCACACCTGTTCTCAAATAGCCCACCATACAGTAGTTTTGCCTTAAAAAAATGAGAATGGCCCCGGAACCTGTGCACAATCACTGTCTGCTATCACAGGGAGCCAACTGTTTCCTGTGAGTGACCAATGCTGCAGCTTATCCTCCAGGAGCAGGGGAGGTGCAGGAAACAAAATATTGTCAGCAAATGACAATATTACAGAGAACTACATAAAGGTACATGGTGTCAAGACAGCTTTACACAGCTGTTGGACTTAAGGATTTCTGGCTTTGATGACATATTTCATATTCACTGAATAAAAATCTGGGTGATAGCTTCACAGCACTTGCACACCAGCACTTTCAGCACCCTTCAGCTCCTCCAGCCTGGCAGCCTGCAGGAAACACTGTCCTGAGCACAGCTACCCTGTGTGCTTACACAACAAATCTCATGAGCACCCAGAACAAGGTGCTGCCTCTTGAGAGCAGACTGCCAAGCTACAGGAACTCAGAATTCAGCTCAACTTAAAAACAGTTGGCAGCACAAGGCAAAAGAGCTAAGGAGACTGCATGGAACTTTTAGGATGCTGGAAGTGATTCACATCTCCACACCAGAAGTACCAATACAGCACTGCTGAAAGGAGACGCTATTCTGGTTTCCATCCCTATGTAAACACACTGCTGAGTGGAGCTTTGTGTTGTCCAAGATGACTTATTTCAGCTGGGAAAGGACCAAATGCTTCCCATGAAAACAGAAGTGTTTCCAAGACAGATTTCTAGAGCCCAACATTATCACATTGGATAATGAGAAGGGAGAAAATAAGCACCTCCTAAGTGTATTTTGCAGCCTTTACCAGAAGACTGGGCATCATAGAATCACAGAAACATAAAATATCCTGAGTTGGATCATCGCATCATGGTGCCGTGTACTTAGGACAGGGAGATGATGTGCAATGGGGAGCACATAAAGTGGCACACGAGTTGTTCCCTACAGTTTAAAGATCTGCATGGGGAAACAGCAAGGGAAATTTCTATTCCCTGTTGAAGGCAGCGTTTGTTTCACAGAAACTAAATCTGTCAGTTGAAAACTGCTGATTAGTGTTGTGACAGCAAGTCTTAAAGTTAATGATCTGAAGCACTGACCACAGAGTTACTGGAAATGCCCGAGTGAGACTGGTGGCTGTGTCTCACCGCAATGGACTGAACTCACGGATGCAACAGGAGTATGCACATCAACAGGTGACAAGAGTAGGATTAATTTACGTATTTCTCAAAGATTTTCATCAGACTTGAAGTTTTAGGAACAGATCAAACATTCTTCACTTCTCAGAAGACTGAATTGTCTAAAAATGGTGCCAAATTGCTGGAAAGAGTCATGAGGCCATTTGGGTCTACTATCCCTTTTAAAAGGGAATTGGTGTCAGAATTAAAAAACTAAAATGCAGAAGCTTTTATAATCTTAAAAAAAAAAGAAAAGGATTGGTTATGTGGTAAACAGAACTTATCAGAACTTACAGCTTTCTACACTAAGTCCCAGCAGGGGCATGAAAATTTTCAAAACTCTAGAAATATTACTAAAAATTATATATGACTGTATAGAAAATCCTGTGATCTTTCCTTTCATCATTACAGATTTCTTATACTTAAACAAGAGCTCTTGGATTTGTATTTCCTAACATTTCTTAAACCTCTCAGGATTTCCCAGCAGGGGGGACACTGGGCTGGCAGTAAGCAGGACACAGCCACACACCAGCAGTGGCGAGATGGCATGACGTTCCCCCCTCCCAGTCCACCCTCTGAAATGCTCCTTTTCTTGTTTCTAAAAGCAAGGACAGCTGAAAAAAGGCACTCTGCTTCACCAGAGTGAAGTCCCACTCATGAGGTTTTTGACAGTTTTTTTGCCAAAGCATGTCATGATGATGTCCTAATGTTTGACAGTAATAAACAGCTTGATCAGTCCCATGGACAGCAGCGCTCCCTCCAAGTGAGGGACCACTGTCCTTACTGATTGTGAGGGACCACATTCTCATCAGTCACATCCCTGACCACTGGGCAGGTGCCACGCAAAGTCCAAATTCAAACCCAAGGCAATGCTAATCTCTTAACAACACTGACTCACCAGCAAGGCCTAACAAAAGCTTCCAGAAGCTATTAGAGCTGCCAGAAACAAAACAAATTAAAACACATATCTCAGTTAATGATGGTCACAGAACATGAGTAGAAAACAGGGCATGATGACTCGCATTACATTCTCAGAGGCTCCACTGGGACAGTCGAAGTGATAATCAGCCTCACTATGATAGTAAGTTCTCATCCAGCCTCTTCACTAATAAAAATAATGACTGTTGTCAGCTTGCAGCAAAGTGAAATTAATAACAAGACACTAGCAGGCCTAATTCCCAAGTATGAGTTGAGCAAACCTTCCAGAGGACAGGAGGTTGTCTTTCCAGCTGGAAAAGTGGCAGCAGAAGACCTGTGAGAGAGCCACCAGGTCGTAAGAACAAAAGAAGGTACAGAGTCAGAGAAGTCATCCTGTAAAAAACATGGTGAAAACAAAGTTTGGTGGGGGACACACACACACGGGCTCACAGAAGCATCACAAATGGATGCATTCTCTTGACAAGCTGTGTCAAACTCAGTGGATTAAAATACTTCTGATCATGAGCAAATGCAATTATATTCTTAACAGCTAAATATTCCAGCTCCTATTTCCCATGAGTACATCGGCAGTCATGGTAAAATGGGCTGTTTACATTGTAGGTGACTCTTTTCTAGGTCTGAGACACAAAAGGGTGATGGAAGAGGAAAAGACACAGGGAATCAGGTGAATGAACAGGATTTGCACAGGAGCAACAAACTGTGTTGGGTTGGACATGTGCATTAATCTCTTCAATTTCAATGTCTCTGGAGGCTTTGAAGTCACTACCAGCACTCACCAGTAAATGAGATATTGCCAAGCAAAGTGAATAAAACAAGAATAATTTCATCATAGTTTAGATAATCAACTACATGTTTATTACATAAGACACTACATAAATAAATAAGCAGACGGTGGGCAAGCTTACTGTGCCATGCTGAAGTGACTAAAGCAGGGCAACATTTTTGCTCATTTCTTCAACTCAAAAATGCACATTATTTTTCCTAATTTCTGCACATTGACAGCACCTTAAACATGGCACAGCTATCAGCTGAGACCCAAAAAGGACAACATCCAATTCCACCAAGTGAGTTCATAAGGCAAATGGAACCGTTTGGGTAAAATAGCCAAATGCAAAGGCTGGAGATCTTGGAAGAGCCTGGGCACAGACAGAGGCTTGGGCAATTTGAAGTCTCCCCAGACAAGCAAGCCCAGGAGTGCCCGAGCTGTGTCTAGGTAGCTTCAACATCAGGAGTTTGCCTGTGGTTTTAGCACTGACAGGGTGATGCTGCAGCTACAGTACAACCAAAGAAGGGAAGAACAGACAACCAAAGTCCTCATTGTTAACAAATTCTTTGAGTCCCTCCTATTTCAAAGGGAAGAGTCTGCCAAAAGTGTTCAGGTGCCCTCTTTATCTTGTCTATCTGTAGAAAGGTTCACAGATGATTCAGCCCCCTCCCAGACTAGGATGTTTCTGACAATATGTACCATGTAGTCAGCCCACAGGGCAGAGGGGAGAACTGTGCTGAAGGTGCAGCCTCATCCTGTGCTCATCACAACCCTGTGTTCATCACATTGTGTCAGATGCAGAGCACAGCAGCAGGAAGTCCCTAGTTCCTGCATCTAGGCTGCCCGTTTTCCCATCTGCAGAACGTGTTCGTTGACGTGTCCAACACATGCAATCCAAATATTTTCTAAGTCCTGAACTATCTTGACAAGGCAGTAGAGAATTCTTCAGAAAGAAACCCACATTCAGAAATACCTTATAATCAGGCAGGTTTCTTGCTCTTCAGGTCAGACATAGATCTGTTCCTGAGTTGATATCCAGCTGTACATTCTCCCTTTAACTCTACCTCATGAATGATCATAAATGATCTCCAGCTTCCACAGTCAGTTCATGGCCAGAAAGGCAGCTCTTCAGGAATCACCCAGCAAAACATCCAGCCTAAAAGTAGTGAGCACACCTTGAAACTCACTGCAAAACCAGCACAAACCACACACCGGCACTGCTGCTTCCTAGATGAGCATCCATATTTTGTGAAGCAGCAGTTTCATAACAGCCTCTGTTATATCCAGCTAGGAGTTCCCTTCCAATAAAAATGGAAGACTGAGTCGGTAACATTCATTGACCAAAGAGAAAACATTATATTCTTCTTCTTCTTATTGGTTGCACATAGATGAGAAATACCCCAGCTCACACTTGCCTTCAGGATTTCCAGAAGCTGTGCTCCTAAATGCTGCTTGGATGTAGAGGAGGCAGATGCATTCTGAGGAAGAACGGGAACAGCCTCCCACTCCTCTGCTCAAGGCGATGATGCAGCGACAGCTTGGCTGGAGCTGCTGTTCAGGGTGGACATCACCTGATGTCTGCAGCTTGTGTGCCACAGCATTTCAGTTTGTAGGGAGGTTTGCTGGACCAAAAGTCTTAATCACAAAATTCCCCTCTGCAAGAAGAGTTTCTGCCTGAATATCAAGGAAATCAAGGAAAAGCATCTGACAGCAAGCTAAGGACATACCCTGCAGCTCTGGTAACTAAAACATCTGCACATCAGCTCGAGTGGTGCTGAGCAAATGAAAACCTCCTAAGAGACAGGGGAAAAACATTGTTTTACAGTTTATACTCCATATGAGATTTGTTTTTCACAATGCTGCCTTGATGGAGGCAATGGCTTGGAGCAAACAGCTGTTAAAATTAGTTTTGTCTGTCTGATGCATTCTACTTGAAAGCTTTAGACTTCTGCTGGAGAAATGCACACCCAATGACCCTGACATAACACGTCTTGCTTTGCAGATGTTACCTGATGGCACATGGGTCAGCAAATATGAAAAACCACCCCCAGTGAACAGCCTGAGTCCTCAGCCCTGTAAGCGGTGGCAACTGCAGAAAAACAAGCACTTCTGTTCTTGTGCTGGGCCCTGCAGCCCAATGCAACCCGCCCTATGACCATGTCTGGTCCTTCTGGGCACAAAGTTCAGCCCACGATTTGCTCCTACCCCCCTGATCTGAGCAGGCAGGGGCTGCATTTGGGGGCTTGGACATGTCTCCTGCCACAGCCACCGCAGCCCAGGACCAGCTGATTCCCCAGACATCTGCAAAAACCCCCAAACCAACAGATTCATACTTACTTCAAATCATATCACTCTCTCAATACACTAATTAACAATAACAACATTTGTAACAAGTGATTTTGATAACCAAGTATCAAAATCACTGATTGAAGTGTTTTTTTCAAAAACAGTTGAACGTTTTTCCGTGCCCAGAAAACTCTACCTGCATGGCAGTGACTGACCCACATGGCAGTCAGACAACTGTATGTGTGCCTTTCGTTTGAAAGACACCCTGGTCTCTGTCACCAGCAACCCAGCCCACTTACAAACAAATCCACAGGCTGCGTGTGATAAAGTAGACAACAATCTCCTCCTCATAGTACCATAAACAAGGATATATAACATTAAATTATTCCTTTTGTTCTTGTGGATTTGATACCCTGCCAATGCTTACAGCTCTAAGCATGCTTATTGTCTCTCTTTTATCACTGCAATTAACTTATCTACTAATTTATTCTGATTTCCATTTAAAGAACTTTCTATTCCCAGTCACTTTAATTCATCCATTTCGATGCCTTTTCTGTTTTTAATCATTTGCCTTGCATTGAGGAGTCCAGAAGTGTAAACTGTGTTCCAGATGAAGTCACCAAGCACACAAAATATATTAATGTCTGTAAACATGACACCAAGAACATATTTATTTGAAACACAGAATCATAGAATGGTTTGGGTTGCAAGCGACCTTAAAGAACATCTTGTTCCAACCTCCTGTCATAGGCAGGGGCACCTTCCACTATCCCAGGTTGCTCCAAACCCTGTCCAACCTGGCCTTGGACACTTCCGGGGATGGGGCAGCCACAGCTTCTATGGGCAACCTGTGCCAGGGCCTCCCCACCCTCACAGGGAAGAATTTATTCTTAGTATCTAATCTTAATCTACTCTTTTTCAGTTTGAAACCATTCCTTCTTGTCCTGTCACTACCTGTCATTGTAAAAAGTCTCTTCATTGAGTTCAGTTATATTTAAGTATAAATATTAAAAGCAAATATAAGATTAACTTCATACTGGAACCTAAAACCTTTGCCTATACTTTGCATCAGAAATCTTCACTTGGACACTCTGCCACAAGAAACTTTCTGACACCTCTTTGAGAAAAAAAACCTGATTCGTTGAGAAAAAAATAAAGATCCTGCCTTGGTAGAGCAATGATCCAGCTCCGCTGTTTGTCTTTCTCCAACCTTTCAACACTTCTCCCAATACAGAGGCTGTTGCGGGGGGGGGGAATAATTATCAGATGAGGGAGGAAGTTTTTTCAGGACATCTGATTCACTGTCTGAAGCACCTCTGAGACACGGCGTTCCCTCCAGCTCATCCTACAACCACCATAATCAAGGGGAAAACACGCCTGGACTCCTGTCTCGGACAGAGATCCCAAAGCCTCCCTGCGCTTATCGACGCTTAAACACCAAAACGCCGCGTGGATGATGCTGTGCCCGCCCGCCTCCCCCTGCCCCAATGCTCGGGGTGCCCAGCACGGAGCCCCCGGCTGTTCCTCCCGTCCCGGTCCCCCGCACTTACCGTCAGGCTGCTCTCCTTGCTCTGCCGCCGCGGTGCCGCCGGGGACCCCGGGCTCTGCGGAGAGAACCGGAGCGCATCATCACGGCCGCTCTCGGAGCCCAGCATGGCTGCGCGGGGCGGAGAGAGGCGGGTCCCACGGCGCGGCACGGCTCGGCACGCCTCGGCACGGCTCGGGAGGGGGAGCTGCAGGAGGCACCGCCTCTCGCCTCCACCACGCCGGGCTCCGGGCGGCCGGGGCAGGAGCGCACCGCGGGCCGGGCCGGGTCCTGCTGTGCCTTGGGACGATGGCACCCGCTGTCGGGGACAGGGATGGGGCCAGTGTCCTGCCATGCCATGGGACACAACCATCACACAACCCCTGAGGACGGGGACAGGGGTCCTGGTGTCCCATAGGGTAGCACTTTACTCTCCTGGGTATGGGGACAGGGAGAAGAATGGTGACAGAGCCCTGCCATGCTGTGGGACACTGACATCCACAGCTGGGGACAGGGATAGTGACAATGTCCTGCTGTCTTAATGCCATTGTGTCCCCCTGGAGATGGAGACAAGGGTCCTGGGGTCCCACAGGGTGCCACTGTGCCGCACTGGGGACAGGGGATGGTGGCAGTGTTCCGCCATCAGAGAGTTCCTGCCTGTCTGTGAAATGGTGGCGTCGAGCTCCCTTGGAGACAGGGACATGAATGTGTCCTGCAGTCCTCCCAGGCTGGCAGTGCCCCCTGTCCCTGTCACAAGGGTACATGCTGGGGTCACTGGTGGGGTTCAGATGCTGTGACAGCTAATCTGCAGCATGTGAGTTTCTCCTGGCATCATCTCTGTGCTGTGCTGGGGACTCCCACCCCATATCCCACTGCCCAGGCTCTCAGTGCTCATCCTGGGACTCGATGCCCAGCAGCAGCATTGTGCCCAGCACCACGCACGTGCAGTTCCATGGTTGTTCTGCTGTTCCCTTGGTGGCAGTTGTGACAACCTGAATGGGCAGCATTTAGCTGCTCTCTAGGAAGCCATAAACAAGGGCTGGCCCTGTGCCCAGCATAGCACAGTTCTGCGTTGTTCCCAGTTGTGGCTTTTTCCCCCCTTGACCTGTTTCCAAGAAATGTAGCTGAGCTTGCCAGAGGGATCTTGCCAGCGTTTGTTTGCATGGTGGCTGCTACCCAGGTCTAAGAAAGACACTGGCAAATGCCTGGGAGCTGCTCTGCAGTGGGAGACAGNCTCGGGAGGGGGAGCTGCAGGAGGCACCGCCTCTCGCCTCCACCACGCCGGGCTCCGGGCGGCCGGGGCAGGAGCGCACCGCGGGCCGGGCCGGGTCCTGCTGTGCCTTGGG
Source organism: Calyptomena viridis (assembly GCA_013390005.1). Lineage (NCBI taxonomy): Eukaryota > Metazoa > Chordata > Aves > Passeriformes > Eurylaimidae > Calyptomena > Calyptomena viridis. The sequence continues at coordinate 55,712 of WEIV01002533.1, forward strand.
ACGATGGCACCCGCTGTCGGGGACAGGGATGGGGCCAGTGTCCTGCCATGCCATGGGACACAACCATCACACAACCCCTGAGGACGGGGACAGGGGTCCTGGTGTCCCATAGGGTAGCACTTTACTCTCCTGGGTATGGGGACAGGGAGAAGAATGGTGACAGAGCCCTGCCATGCTGTGGGACACTGACATCCACAGCTGGGGACAGGGATAGTGACAATGTCCTGCTGTCTTAATGCCATTGTGTCCCCCTGGAGATGGAGACAAGGGTCCTGGGGTCCCACAGGGTGCCACTGTGCCGCACTGGGGACAGGGGATGGTGGCAGTGTTCCGCCATCAGAGAGTTCCTGCCTGTCTGTGAAATGGTGGCGTCGAGCTCCCTTGGAGACAGGGACATGAATGTGTCCTGCAGTCCTCCCAGGCTGGCAGTGCCCCCTGTCCTTGTCACAAGGGTACATGCTGGGGTCACTGGTGGGGTTCAGATGCTGTGACAGCTAATCTGCAGCATGTGAGTTTCTCCTGGCATCATCTCTGTGCTGTGCTGGGGACTCCCACCCCATATCCCACTGCCCAGGCTCTCAGTGCTCATCCTGGGACTCGATGCCCAGCAGCAGCATTGTGCCCAGCACCACGCACGTGCAGTTCCATGGTTGTTCTGCTGTTCCCTTGGTGGCAGTTGTGACAACCTGAATGGGCAGCATTTAGCTGCTCTCTAGGAAGCCATAAACAAGGGCTGGCCCTGTGCCCAGCATAGCACAGTTCTGCGTTGTTCCCAGTTGTGGCTTTTTCCCCCCTTGACCTGTTTCCAAGAAATGTAGCTGAGCTTGCCAGAGGGATCTTGCCAGCGTTTGTTTGCATGGTGGCTGCTACCCAGGTCTAAGAAAGACACTGGCAAATGCCTGGGAGCTGCTCTGCAGTGGGAGACAGCCTGTTCCAGGAACAGACAAGGAGGCAGTCAAAGTAAAGCAGCTTGGGATGGCCCAAGACACTCAAGGAGGAAAGGGACCAGCCAAAAAGACTTTGAGGGTGTAGAGAACAGCTTCTCTCAACCAAGAGTTTATGGTCAGATATTCTCCTTACTAAGGACTCTTCTGCAGAGGCTGCCACAGCTCCCAGGAAAAGCAGGTTCCCAAGTGGGTGTGGACACAAGCTGTTCTGAGAATTAATGGCACCAGCAGGCAGACAGGGATTCAGAACTAGTTCAAAGGAGGTTCAAAGCTGGGATGAAGCCAGGACTTCCATTTGGAAAAACCTGTAATAAAGGAGCAATGGAAAGAAAGTATCATGGAGGCGATGAAGGGAATGAGAAAAGTCATGAAAGGGATTTTTGACAAGCTGATGGTTGAGTCAGCTGAGCAAAGCAGTGCATAGCACTGAAAGGCTGAGAGCGCTGGGGTTGTTCAGCCTGGAGAAGAGAAGGCTCCAGGGAGACCTTAGTGTGAACTTTGAGTACCTGAAGTCAGCGTACAAAAAGCTGGAGAGGGACTTTGGACAAGGGCCTGGAGTGACAGAACAAGGGGGAATGGCTTTGCACTGACAGGAGCAGGGTTAGATTACGCATTAGGAGGAATTTCTTTCCTGTGAGGCACTGGCACAAGTTGCCCAGAGAAGCTCTGACTGTCCCATCCCTGAAAGTGTTCAAGACCAAGTTTGGAGCAACCTGGTCTAGGGGAAGGTGTCCCTGCCCATGGCAGGGAGTTGGCACTGGATGGTCTTTAGAGTCCCTTCCAACTGAAACTATTCTGTGGCTCTATGACTCCCCACGTACCTCAGACGTGAATTTGACTAAAAAGATGTCTATGAATTTGAGTGAGATACAGCATTAAAAGCATAAAAGCAGAAGTGGTAAGTGTTGCTACAAAGAAAGTTCTGGAAGAGTCAGTAAATCTGACCTGTGTTCCAAGCAAACTACAAAACCACAGGAGTTAGATACCTTAAGAAATTAATTTTTTTTTTTGCACAGGATTAATGAGGGTTTTATTGAAGGAAGCCACAAGTTTATTTGGGTTGAGTCGGTCACGACAGATGTTTGGACAGTGGTGTCTGGTAATGCACTACGTAAGTATCAAAATGCTTTTGGCCTAGTTTAGGTGCTCGCTCTGTCTCCAGCCTGGGCAAACTGCTCAGAGAAGCAGCAGTATGGGCAGTTAAGTGCGAGATGTTTGATGTGAAAGGATCAGGGAGTCCAAAGTGCTAGACTGGGTCATGAAAGATGCCATGAACCTAAACCAGAAATACCTAGAACATTTGAGGGCCAGGCTGAAGGCCACTATGTAGGAGGCAGCATGCAAGAAAGGGGGTTGCGGCAAAGAGGGACAGTTGGCAGACAACACAAAATTTAGACCAAGAAACAGTGAATGTCAGAGAGACACTTAGACCACCAGACAAGCCATGTCCGCATGGCAGCAGCCCACCAATCAAACACGCATTTCCCTCGGGTATTTAAGGAGTTGCACTACAAAAGAACTTACCACTTTCATACCTAAATGAAAGAGAAAACTCAGGTCCCAGACCATTGGAGGAAACACCAGCAGGCAGGAAAGCACAATCCAAGTGGAGTGTGACCCACCAGCTATGGTAGTCACATGGTCATATGGTGATGGTAGGGAGCAAGAATTTCATGGGAGGAGCTGGAAGATGGCACTATGCTGCATCTGCAGACCTGCAGGGAAGACTCTTCCAGGGACATGAGGTGGTGCGAGAAAAAGTGCAGAGTTATTTACTGGAAATTTGGACAAACAGGCAGGAAGGCTGGCTGTCCGCAGGTCAGCATTTTGTAATTTAGCCTAGGATGATGTGGTGGGTGAGGCACTGAGGAGGGGCTCTTAAAAGTAAAGGCTGGAGTGGATGAAGTCACTGAGAAAAAAGCTTTGGACAAATCCTTTGTGAATACTGTGTTTGGGAGGGAAAACTGGAGCTGCAGGAAAATATAATGAGATACAGACATGGGTGGATGTGGATGTGTAGAGAGAGGACTGTGCTGGACACAGGCCCATGCTGCAGGCTGGAGTGGCAGGAAAATTCGTAGGGTTGTTAATAATGACTGAAGTGCACTGGTGGATTTTTCAGAAAGGAGTGATAGGACAAAAAAATCCAAGGCATCTTGGCATTTTTTACTGTTTTACCAGCTGGACACAAAGATTAACTATTCTACATGCAACGAATCTGTCTGATCTGACAGTTTCTAAAAGAAAATGGCTCTTGACCTCTTGCTGTGGATGGATTCCTAAACTAGTTAAGTAAAGATCCATTTATTTTTGGATACCGTTGTTTGGCTTTTTCCCCAAAACCTACCTGGAGTTCTCCACTGGCTTTTCGAAGGCTCATATGACCAGAGTCAAGTTGGGGTACTGGGGTCCCAGAGATGTAGTAGCCATTCACTGTAAGAACAGATGGAGAGTTAGCAGACTTGCTGATGGTAGCAAATAAAAAATAGCATATTTTAAAAACTAATCCCATAACTGAATATGTAGATATAGATCACATATCACATGCCTTTTCTGAGTCAACAGTGTTCACTGCCTCCAGCCTAAGAAACTATGGATCCTTCTCCCCATCCCAACAGGCTGGCAATGTGAGCCACAGAGACCCCAGGCCCAGATTCTGCAGAAGCTCAGCCCATGGGCCCACCCTGCCCTCAGGACTCAGAAGCAGACTCTTCTCAGGAGGTATTACAGGAGTTACTGAGCTGGAAAGAGCCAAGAAAAAAGACTCTTCCAGACTCAAACCAGTTCCCATAGCACTGTTTGGTAAAATTATGTGTTTGAACAAATAAAGTGTGTTGTATCGGGTTTGTGTGGCCAGGATTTGGTAGCGGGAGGACTACAGGGGTGGTCTCTCTGAGAAGCTGCCAGAAGCTTCCGCCATGTCCAGCAGAGCCAATGCCAGCAGGCCACAGGATGGACCTGCTCCTGGCCAAGGCCAGGCCAGTCAGTGACGGTGAGAGAGACTTGGGGTAACAGCAGCAGTCAGAAAAGAAGAGTGAGAATATGGGAGAGGATCAAATCCGCAGACACTAAGGTTATTGAAGAAGGAGGAGCAAGAGGTGCTCCAGGTACCAAAGGTGAGATTCCCCTGCTGCCCATGGGGGTCCATAGGGGGGCAGAGATAAACCTGCAGCCCATATAGGGCCTCGCAATGGAGCAGGAGAAAGCCTGAAGGAGGTTGTGACCCCATGGGAAGTCCTCACTGGAGCAGGCTCCTGGCAGGACCTGTGGACACGTGGAGAGAGGAATCCACATTGGAGCTTGTTTGCTGGCAGGACTTGCGGCCCCATGGGAGACCCATGCTGGAGCAGCCTGTTCCTGTGGCAGAGCAGTTTGTGAAGAATTGCAGCCTGCAGGAAAGACTTGCTTTGGAGAAGTTTGTGATTCCTGTGGGAGGAATCCCACACTGGAGCAGGGGAGAGTGTGAGGAGTCCTCCTGCTGAGGAGGAAGGAGCAGCAGAGACAATGTTTGATGAACACATGCCCCATTCTGAAACCTCCTGCACAACTGCAAGAGGAGAAGGGAGAGAATTTAGGAGTGAGGTCGAGCCTGGGGAGCAAGGAGGGGTGTGCAGGAGGTGTTTTAAAGTTTAGTTTTATTTCCCATTACCCTACTCTAATTCAATTGGTAATAGATATTTTCCTGAGTGGAGTCTGTTTTGCCCATGATGGTAATTGGTGAGTGATCTCTCCTTGCCCTTATCCCGACCCATGAGCCATTTCTTGTAGTTTTCTCCCCCATCCAGCTGAGGAGGAGAGTGGCAGAGTGGTTTGGTGGGCATCTGGCATCCACAAAAAGCACTGGTTTAACAGAGTTGGGTTTTCATGTCAAGAAGGCAAGCCTTGTAAGATGTTTATGTTTCATGTATGCACCTTTTTTTTTTAACATACTAAGCAAAGAATAATGCTCAAAGTAGGGTTAAAACAAGATTATAATAAACATCTACATATAACAGGATATATAACAAAAAATATAAACCAACTATAATACAAATCCTTTGGTCACAACAAAATGCACAATCTTCACGCAGACTTCCTACTCAGCTCTGCTGATAAAGAGGGCCATCAGTTCAAAAATTTCTATGGAAAACATCCTCTAGCCTGCATTATTTACAGTCAGCTGGCAGCAATGGCCTTTACATTTAACACTATTTATTCCAGAGTAACTTTTACTTTGCTTTGTCATTCTGCAATACCCAGAGCTTTTCAGTACAGTTATGCATCTGATTCTGTCACTTGATTTCCTGCAACCTCAAGTCAAGACAGAGGTGATGTGGTCACCCCTGTAGCTACCACATGCTAAAATGCTTCATTGTGCATGTGTTCTGCATGGAACAGCATCAGCCATCCCATGTGCCTCTGCAGCTCTTTAATTTCCCCCCCTATCAGAAAGCAAGACTGGGAAAGGCCTTGTCGGGCCATCCTCTGCCTCTTGAGCAGACACTTCAGACACTCACCTAGAAGATGGACTCATAGGGAAACAACAGTTAAGAAGACATGTCAGAAGGGAAAGCCCCACCATGTTTGCTCTGCTACACTCTCATGATTGTATAGCCTGGAGAAGAGAAAGGTCTGGGGAGACCTTGGAGCCCCTTCCAGTACCTAAAAGGGCTACAGGAGTGCTGGACAAGGGTATGCAGTGATAGGACAAGGGAGAGTGGCTTTAAGCTGAAGGAGGGTAGATTAAGATCAGATACTAGGAAAAAAATTCTTCCCTGTGAGGGTGGGGAGGCCCTGGCACAGGGTGCCCAGAGAAGCTGTGGCTGCTCCATCCCTGGAAGTGTCCAAGGCCAAGTTGGCCTTGAAGGGCCAACAGGGCTTGAAGGAACTTGGTCTAGTGGAAGGTGTCCCTGGACATGGCAGAAGGGTGGAACAAGATGTTCTTTAAGGTCCCTTACAATCCAAACCAGTCTACAATTCTATACGTACATCAAGTCCACATCCCACTGTATCACTGTCTCACTGTATTTTCTTTTGCTTTGCTGAGTGATAGAGAAGCAAATTCACTCAGTGCAGTGGTCAGGCACAGCATCAAACAGTACCTGCAGAACTCTTCGGTAACACAGGGCTCTTTGGAGTCCCAGGCACACTGCTTGGCCGCTCCCAGGTTGTTTCTGTTGAAGGGAAACATCAGTGTAAAGGTGATAGAGGCCTTACACACATACCAAAGTTATGACTATTACACACATACCAATGGCTCTGACCCTTAGTGTCCTCTGCACCAGGTTCTCCCCTGTGAGGAAGATGCCTGCCCCTCCCTGCACTTCCTATCTCCTCTCATCTCTTCCTGCTGTAGCTGCTGGCTGGGAGGAGACAGCTGACTGGAAGCTGCATCACTGGTTCTTCCAGTGCAGGACTGCCCAGGGCAGATCACTGCCAGGGAGTACCTACCTGACCTGAACTGACAGCCTTTCCAGGCGAAGTTAAATCCAGCCCAGAGCAGGCCCTCCCTGCAGCCACAGCAGCTGCAGCTCAGCCAGCCTGGTCCTCAGCCTGGCAACAGGGACTGAGCAGTGGCAGTGCAGTGCCTCTGCCTGCTCTCTGCACGAAAGGCAGCTGTGACTCACAGATGTGGTTTCAATGACATATACACAAGCTGTAGTGCTTTTTTCCCCCCCCAAAAAAACCTATTTCCTTGGCAAATTTTCTTTTTTTGCACCCAGGTCATTTAGCAGCTGGGATATGTAAACATCTGTCACATCAGTTTTGACACTCCAAAGACTGATGTTGGTTCCCCCTTCTAGTAGTTTAACTATTCTGCTAATTAATTCTCTGTAGTTTAACCATTCTGCTAATTTTCTCAGTAAATGGAGTATTGTTTTTGACCACTTGCTAAAGACAAAAGATTTAATTGCAAAACTTTGTAAAAGTTGTGAAGAGCAGACAGTGGAGTGAGAGCAGTTTCTGCAGAAGTCCAGCTAGAACGCCCAAGCCACGATTCCTTTTGAATTAACATATCAGTTCCAAATCAACTACACAATACTGACTGCCAGATGGTATCAAATAAGAAAATAAGCAGGTCGCTGTAATCAAATCCAGGGACTACTTTGGCCATTTCATTTGAAACTGCCATTCCTCAAATCCCAACCAACAACCATGTAACCCTGCCAAAGCCTGAAATCCTGTATCTCTGTCAGATGGCCTCTGTCAGCAGGGGAGGGTGAGAGAGCCTTTGGTGGTAACAGTTTAGGGTTGACAGTCAGCATCTCCCTCAGGAAACACAGAATCACGGAATAACCAGGTTGGAAGAGACCTCCAAGATCATCAAGTCCAACCCAAACATAAGGCCTCCTGTCCTGGGTCAGTGCTTATCTAGGCTCCAAACAGGATGGTAACATGTCTCAGGAACCATAAAAAGCCTATCTTTACATATAAATTCATGCACATATGTATATATATATGTGTATATCTACATGTATGTATGTATATACATACACAGAGATATCCTCAAGGGTTGCATTAGTTTCCTTATTTCAGGAAAGGACTCAGGATTACAGATCCCAAACAGAAGCAGGTGCTATCTCCCATACCTGTGATGCCCCTGAGACACATGCCCTGCCTCCCCTTCTCACCTCCTCTCACCTCCTCCCATTGGGTCAGCATCCTTTTGATTGCAAAGAACAATACTTCAACCTTTTTTTTTCCCCTTACAAGTGGAAACCCTAATGAACTAGAAGCTTTGATGAATCATGAGGGAATACTTAAATTTTAGTCTGTTTTTGTGAATTGGGTAGTAAGCGAATAAATTCCACACTAGGTCAATGAGGAAGAATTAGAATGTGTTTTAACTAAACAGAAACAAAATCAAATGCTAAAGGCTGTATTTTATGAGTCAGCTTGTCTTGACTAAAATTAAATTTCATTAAATTAATTGTATTAAATTAATTTTAAATTCTAATTTACATTTATTGTAATGCAAAGGCAAACAATATAGTATGCTACCTATGTTTCTCCTAGTTTTTGTTTTCTAATGTAAATTGTTGATTAATGAATAATGTGAGTTGACTTGGAGACAAGTGTTTTAAAGACTGGCTTCCGGAGATCTGTGGGGAGGAGATGTGATGCCCACTGATTCTGTGCCCTTCCACAGTCAGTAAAGTAATGGGGTTTTGTCAGCACTAACTTTGACATAGCAGTAAAGAAAGTTATCTTCACATTTGGCTTGGGGTTTTTATGCAAGCATACCTGTGTACAGTATTTTTGCAACCATACAAAGGAATGTACTTAAAAAGCTACCAAATACACTTGAAATGTAATTAATTTGTTAAAATTACCAACTGCTTCTTGTAATTGGTCTCTGTGTTGCCTGCTGGCTGCTGTGGAGCTGCTGTGCAGTGCCTCATTCTTCCCCTCTGCCACACAGAAAGCTCAGAAACATAACTTGAGGGCAGAAATTTCATACACAAAAAAGCAGTGCCCAGTGATTAGCAGATTTGTGAATTCAGTGTCTTGACAAATTTTCCAAAATAAAGTGATCATGGAATTAAGCACATTGAAAAATAAAACAAAAAATGCTATAAAATGCATAAAATAGACATTGGGTAGGAAATGAAAAGAACGAGAGTGTTTTAACTCTATTTTGGGTACCAGGAGAAAAAAAAGTCCACTTCTGTGCACAGACTAACAGGGATTATTCTGGCAGCCCAAGCAGGAATAGGAACTAATCTGGATCCAGACTGCACTGCTGGAATGCCATCTACTGGAAGCAACTAAATTTACCAAGGTAAAACTGTAAAATTTCTCTGCATCTTAGTCATGACTAGAAGTGAGAGTGGGGATTAGAAATGAATGTGTCACTCAACTACAGATGCTCACTTATGTCTTTATGAATAGGTTGGCAGTTTGGTTTGGCTTTAAATAAATTTGTGAAGCTGAGCAGCTCCAAACCCAGTTTCTGTCCTGAATAACCTGAAGCTGTACAGGCTGCATGGGCCAAGGATGAAGATGCACAGACATGGATGAAGAACAGCAACTAAATGTGTGCCCCCTCAATGCCATAAAAAGAAACCCTGCAAATTTCTCTCAAACTGTTTCTGAAAACAAGAACTAGAAGTCACATTTGCAGAAGGATAGGAAAATTCTCTACCTCATCTACCCTCCAAATCCTGAGTAAGGGATCCTGACTCCTCTTCCAAACAGCACAGGGCTCCTTGCAGAGTTCATGATGCAAAATGAGGATGATGGCTGCTACAGGGAAGGGTCTGCAGGCATCTGAGAGCGGCTTGCCATCTTGCTCCTCTTTCTTATTGTATTGGGCTTGTGTGGCCAGGTTTTGGTAGCAGGAGGGCTATAAGGGGGGGGCTCCTGTGAGAAGCTTCTAGAATCTTCCTCCATGTCCAGCAGAGCCAATGCCTGGCTCCAGGATGGACCCACTGTTGGCCAAGGCCAAGCCAAGCAGGAATGATAGTAACATCTCTGTGACAATGTATTTGAGACGGTTAAAAAGTTATTGCACAGATGAAAATGGTAGTCAGAGGAGAGTGGAGTGAGAACATGTGAACAACTCTTCAGACATCAATGTCAGAGGAGAAGGAGGGGCAGGAGTTGCTCCAGATAGCGGAGAGGAGATTCCCCTGAGAGTCCATTGGGAAGCCAATGGTTAGGCAGCTGTGCCCCTGCAGCAGAGCAACAGAGGTGCAGAGATCCACCTGCAGCCCAGTGAGGAGCCCATGTGGAGCAGGGGGAAGCCCAAGACAGGCTGTGACCCTGTGGGAAGTCTGTGCTGGAGAAGGCGACTGGCAGGGACCTGAGGATCTGTGGAAAGAGGAGTCCACACTGGAACAGGTTTTCCTGGTAGGACTCATGACCCTTTTGGGGACCACACTGGAGCAGCCTGTGCCTAAAGGACTGGCCCTGTGGAAAAGTGACCAATGTTGCATTAGTTTGTGAAGAACTGTTCCCATGGGATAGACTCATGCTGGAGTATCTTGTGAAGAACTGTCTCCCACGGGAGGGACCCCACTGGGATCAGGGGAAGAACTCTGACTCCTTTTCCTGAGCACCAGTAGAAAACCACCTGTGATGAACTGACCACAACTCCCATTCCAGTCTCCCTGAACCTCTGGGGGGAAGCAGGAAGAACTTGGGAAGGAGGGAGGGGAGAGAGGAAGGTGTTTTCAAGACTTATTTTGCTTCTTATTATCCTGCTCTGATTCTGTGAGTAATAAATTTAAGTAATATCTCCATTTCGAGTCTGTTTTGCCTGTGATGGTGGAGTAATAGATATAGTCAAAAGTTAAAACAGAATAAGATTTACAGAGGAAAAACCAGCTGCCACTTCCTGTTGACAAAAAGAAACTCCACGTGCATTTCACTAGATGCCCTAAGATTGTGTTGTCTTACAAAGTGCCCCAAACCCTGATAACACCTGGATACTGTCTAGGTTTTAAGACAATGTATTCCAGAGAGCAGATCCTACTTGAGCAGAAATCCCACCCTCCCAATTACTATCTAAATTTGAAACCAAGAGGCTTTCAGATAAAAGATAGAAAAAAGAACAAAAGCTCTTTACTATATATATATATATGTATGTATGAAATATAACACAGCAGCGACAACCCAACAGTAACAAACAAATGACCTCAAAAATATATTGCTCTCCTTTCGGTGTGGTTTCAACCCCAGCCAGCCGGGGGCAGCAATCCGGCCCCCCATCACGGGAGTGGGACAATGGCAGAAGGGGGAACGGGGAGCAGACAGGTTCTGCTTCATTGCAGACACACCCAACCAGCAGGGCTCCCCCTGCTCTGCAGCCCGGGTGGTGAGCAGCTTTTGTCCAGCATCGACACCGCAGAAGATGGGAGGGATGCTGGGCGGACCAGCTACGAGCAGGGAAAGCAAAACCGGCTCTCCCAGCGGCCGCTGGCAGTGTTGGGCAACTCGACGGCAAGGCAGGCAGTAAGGCCGGCCCCAACACATGCCCAGCAGGGTAGACTGGCTCCAGGCAGCGGGAGCGCTACCAGCAAAGGCACTTGGCAGCAGGGACACAGCAGAGGAGCGTGGGCACCTCCTTTCCCCGGTCAGCCAAGTCCACAAGAGAGGGAGCAGGCGAGGGCGGCCGTGCCGCGGCCAAGAGAAACAAGGCAGCGGAACCCCTGGGTTTGTACTGCTCCGTTTGCACGATGTCTCCCCGAGGAATCTCTGCCCGAACCTGCTGAGCTGAAAGACCGGGGAGGGGACACCTCCAGTATGTTCCAAGTTCGATGTTGTCGCCAGGCGTGGCGGGTCACCGCCCCCCCCCCCACTCACATAACAGCTCCAGTGCATGCAAGCAATTCTCACCACTGCCTTAGGGAACAAGCAGCAGGACAAAGGAATCCCACCTTTGCAGAGAAAAGCTATTAGCTTTTCAATGGGGGGACCTTTACCGTTCTGAGCTGAGAACAACCGTCTCAATATTTATATTTCTCTTCAAGCAGGGGAGGTTTACTTTCTTAGCAGGGGTTTGTGTCGTTTCTAACTCACCCCTTACTCAAAGCGATGTTGTTGGGAAGGAGAACAAAATTAATCAGCAATTAAAACTATAACAGATACACTGAAGAATGGAGTGGTAT
>WEIV01002534.1:4308-55203 GCA_013390005.1 Calyptomena viridis
CAGCACTGCCAAGTCCTCCACTAAACCATGTCCCAAAGTGGCACATCTACACATCATTTAAATACCTCATGGGATGGTGACTCAACCACTACTCTGGGCAGCCTGTCCCAATGCCTGACAACCTTTCAGTGAAAATATACCAGTTCTTTAAAGAAGGAGACTTTTCAAATAGCAACAGCATCTGTGTTTCACAAGAGAGGCTATAAAAATTACTTTGAAAAGTATATCTCCATTTATGGNATGTTCACATTTAAATTGAGGGCATTTCATTACCCCACCAACAGTGTGGTGGTAAACATATTACTGTTCTGGACAACAGTGTATCTTGGCATTGGTCTTATTTGTGTCTAATAATACTGCAAATCCAGTGGGAAATGCCAGACTTTCTCAAAGCAAACAGCTGGGCTAGTAAAGATTGCCAAACTCTTGAAATCTGTCAGGTTAGTTCCAATAAATGTGGGATGCTCATTGGTAAAGAAAACTACATCAATTTTTTAAAATTACTTTGAAGAAGTATGAAGAGAATTCTCTTTGAAGAGAATTTACACTTTGATTTTCTCTAAGGTTCAGTGAAGCCTTGAATAGCTCTTATTTTTTCCAATCCAATTGTGCCTCTAACTAGTGATGATATATGTGTCTTCCATTGCAATAGGTGATATTTCAAGTGTTTGTCTTGTCTCTGTGGTAAATTTCTTCTTGATATTTATGTTTCTACATGTTTTATTGTAGGAGAAACTCCAAACATTCCAGTTAAGTCTTAAAATTGCTCCAGCTGAAGAAAAAAGCCTTGACAAAAAGAAGAATGACCTGACTCACAGATCAGCTTCAGAATAAAGCCAACCTTAAAAAACAGCAATCCAGAATCTTTCCACAACCAAAAGAGATGAGCACTGAGAGACCTTTTGATTTAATCAAACACCCAGGCCAGACAAGCATTCCTTCTCTCAAAAATACAAGTGATTTTTCATTAAATATTACTGACTGCATCCAGGTTGTGGTGCCAGAGGAAGTTTTTTTCACTGTTGCTGCTGCTGGGATACTGGAAAATCTGCTTATCCTTATTGCTGTTGTTAGAAATAAGAATTTGCACTTGCCCATGTACTTCTTCATTTGCAGTTTAGCCATTTCAGACATGTTAGGTAGCTTGTACAAAACTCTGGAGAACATCTTTATCATCTTGTGTGAATTGGGATACCTGACACGCCATGGGGACTTGGAAAAAAAACTGGATGATGCCATGGATTCCATGTTCATTCTGTCTTTACTGGGGTCTATTTTCAGCTTGTTAGCTATTGCAGCAGATCGATACATCACTATCTTCTATGCTTTGAGGTACCATAATATCATGACACTAAGAAGGGCCTTGGTTATCTTGGTAATCATTTGGACCTTCTGCGCAGGCAGTAGCATTGCCATTGCCCTCTTCTCTTATGAAGCTGCAACAATCATTCCCTTCACTATCCTGTTCCCTTTAATGATGTTTTTTATACTATGTCTCTACATCCATATGTTCCTCCTGGCTCGATCTCATGCTAAAAAGATTGCCTCACTGACCACCAGCACAGTACATCAGAGAACAAACATGAAAGGAGCAATTACACTCACTATTTTTCTTGGAGTTTTCCTTTGCTGTTGGGCCCCCTTTGTTCTTCACATTCTCTTAGCAAGGTTTTGCCCACACAACCCTTACTGTGCTTGCTACATGTCCATTTTCCATGTGAATGGAACACTCATAATGTGCAATTCAATCATAGACCCTATGATTTTTGCATTCCGAAGTCCAGAATTGAGAAGTACATTTAAGAAGATGTTCTACTGTTCCAGGTCAAACTGGAACTGGTAAGCACTTCAGGAAAAATGAAGATCATAGAAGCACCTATTGGGTGTTGTGCAACACATTTTTCAGAGTTAAAAATACCAACAATTATGCCCACAGTAATTCTATGCTTGTAATATATTGCCACTGATTTTTCAGAGGGTTACCAAAGAATGTATAAAAATTAAGTTTGCACACAAATCTTTGTCAGCCAGACCTCCAGAGATATTACTAAGGCAATTCTGCTGACAATTTTCATACAAGTAAAAAAAAATAAAAAACAAAAACATTTTAAGTATCTTTTGTCATTTCAGAAAAATTCAGATTAAATCTTGTGCATCAAATGTTGCATTACCACAGAGATGAGCCAACTCATTTTGTATCAGTAATTTCAATTTAAGGTGTGTACTGCTTTAAAATTTTGTTGTTTAAAATTCAATTAAATGAACATTTGTTTCTAAACTGCACATTTGTATAGAAGTCTATGATTAGGTAGAAAATATGGATGTCATTGGATTTTGCTGAAAAAGTGAACTTGTGATTCTTCTTTAGCATCTCATCTCCTTAAAATCATGCAATTAGTGATCTATAAGTTTCAAAACCAGTTTCTGGAGTGTAAGTCCAAGAAAAGAGGCTATTTTGGTTTAAGGGCTATCTTTAGTCACTGAAGAATAATTTCCAATATAAATATTTTGTAGTAGCAAAGACAGATTTTGAATTTTAAAACCTCAAAACCAGGTCTGGACTAGCAAAGGAAATTGCTGACCTTGCCAGTGCCAGTTTTCTTTAGTAAAATAATAGGCTTCACAAATAGTAGAAGCACTTTGACTCAACTATGACATGCTACAATGAAAAATTTAAAAAACAATACCAGAGACGAAATTTAGTTGCCTCCGAGGAAGTCAGTGACCTGGCTAAGGAAGCAGCTTCCTTAGGTCTGGAAGGATGCTACAAAGCAGTTTGTGATTTACAATCGTACCATGAAAAATTTTAAATTGCCCCTGTCAAAATAATACAGAACTCACAAAGCTTTAATGCAGAGCAGTCTTGAAGAGCAAAACGTCTTGAAGCAGTTCCGAGCATATGGTGAGGAATTAACCTCACAATAATTCACGGAAATCATTCAGCTGTGCCAGAGAGAAGTAGTAAGAGAATTTCAAGATTATGGAATATGGACAAACCTCACATGCTCAGGTGGACTTGGGCTTGCAGATAAATGAGGAACAATAAACCTCTATAGAACTTAGTAAAGAAAATATCCTAAATTAGAAAAGACATACTAAAATGAAAATTTTTCAAACCTATTTATTGGCAAAAAACAGGTTTATCTATAAAATCCAGGTTCAGGAGGGAGTTCAGATATAATCACACATTTTATTTTAATAAGAATTTTTTCCTTTCTATCAAAATTAGAACAAACGTAAAGCTGCACAGCAAGAAATTACCATTAGACTTGGGGGGGGGATGAAAAATAAAAATGCAATATTAAAGAAAGGCAAAGCAAAATACCTACAGTACTCTAATACCCTGTGCTCACAAGTAATAAGCTTCGAAATTATAAAAATATTGGACAGAAAATTGAGATTTAAGTAGCCTTTATATTAATTCTGCAATACACGAATTATCAACCTAATGTACCTCCCCTCAAAATTTTATTTTCCATCTGCTTCTCTAAAACAGACATAGTTGAGAGAACTAGTAGTTAAGAACTAAGTAGCCTCCATGTTAGAAGCCACTGCATCTTGTAAGGAAGTCCACACTACCGCTACACATGCAAAGTCTCCATATTCATTCAGACTGAGCTCTTCAAATCTAAATGATAATGCAATTCATATGATAAAATATACATAATATCTAAACATGGATAAATAATCATTAAAGAAAACTATACATTTACCCCTGCAATGAGGAGCATTCAAGACAGACATGTCAAAATCAAAAATTCAGCAGTAAAATGTATCATTGAAATTCTGTATAAAGTCCCTTGTTAATATTAGATCTTAAGATGAAACTAGAGATTATGTAAAGAGTAAGTATAAAATTCAAAGGACACACAAAAGCTTTTTTTTTTAAGTTTTCACTAGTTATGATTAAATGGAGCATTCTTTTGAAAATATTTCCTTGCTGGAGAGAAAGAGTAAGGAAAAGCATAAAATTTTCTTGAATAAAAAAGCTTCTGGAAATATTTTAATTTTTCAGCCTGCCTGCACTTGTTGCATGCTAGCAGATGGGTAAATCTCCATATGTTATCTCCTAATTGGCTGTACTTGCATTTTATTTGCATTTTATTGCATTCAAGTTGTTGTGCAGTGTCCTAGCAAGTTTCTCTGTCTCACATACTAATGTTTCCATATATTTCCCTATGTTGCATTTTAAACAGATTCTTAAAGCCATGTTTTGTAAAGCTTTGTATTATGTTGAAATTACTATTGAAATTCTCCTGTCATATATTAATATATAATAATGAACACTTTTCTCAGATTTTGGGACTTCCCTTCATCTGCACAGCTTTAAATTGCAAATGTTTGAAAGACAGAACTGTACTTTAGCTTTGGATGAAAAAGTTGAACTTGGATCCTACCAGAAACTAACAAACCTGAAAGGAATATCTAGTCCTTTGAAAATCACAGGCAATGCTATAATCAATGTTTCATTTGGAAGGGTCTACAGAACTTCATATGTCTGTGACAACAAAATATTTCCCAGTCATTTACTGCAAAAACAAATAAGAAAAGCTCCTCCTCTGTTTCTGTTGTTTTGAACTGAACTTCACGTCCAGGAATAAAGTGAACAAATCCGACAAAGGTACTCAGGGGAGTTAATTCCACTGAAACAGTTGGTATGTCAGTGAGAGACAAACTTGCAGAGCAGTTTGATTTTATTCACAAATTAGCAAGACAAATACAACTGTATTTGTGAGAAAGTGTAGCTGAGAGTTTATTTATGTGAGAAAAGTCGTGTTTCATGAATGAACGAATTATGGTTCTGGGCAAGACTTTCAGAAAAAATAGATGCCTTGGACTCTTATTAGCTGAACAAAATTTCAGTTTTTCAAACAAAACTAAATTCTTCAAATGATACATTTATTCAAACATAGTTATACCCAAGTAAGGTCTGTTTTTTAATTCTCTCCAAGGTAATTGCAGCAGATAGCATCCATTATGACTTTATCATTCAATAGCACTTTTAATATGGCTTTGTTTGAAGTGTCATATTTTCAGAAGGCACCATGTTGTTGGGAGCTTCCCAGTGACATAAAGTACAATTCTGGACAAATGAGTATGACCACTTAAGAAAATTTTTCGTGTCCACTTGAAAGCAGTTTTCTTATGTCCTCAAATCCCCTCACCTCTGTATTGAGCTGTCACACGTAGCCTAACAAGTGACCATCAACTATCAAATAATTCTAGATAACTCATCTGGAGTACAAATACCTACTGAGTAACTAAATTTATTTATTGCTTTCCATAACTTTTTTTTTTACAGTAAGACTATGAGATGGGTACTCCACATTCCACTGCTTCATCAGCACTTTTACACTATCATTTATTGCAACCTCAGTCCTTGAACAGTTACATGTAAACTTCATATGAACTATCTGGATAAAACCAGAGTTAGTCAGAAAAACATTTGTGAATGAGAGGAGTTATTCCATTAGCGGCTTCACACGCTCTGGCAACCTGCCCAAGGATGGAGGAGATGAAGCATGTGGCCTGGGTGGACACCTGTATTGATATTTCAGCTGTAGTAAGCTGTATAGAAAGGCTTCCAGAACAAAAAGACAGATTGCCCCGATGGACTCAGAGGAGGCCCATGGTCACCGGCCCCCACAGTACCGTGATTCTGACCTGTTAGTTGCAAGGTCAGGCAGTTAAGAGCCACTTTCACAGAGTCTGAAGCCACTCAGCAGCCTGTGCACCATCACAGCATGAGAGCATTCAGCTCTGCAGGGTGTCTTGATGTCAGCATAGCACCATGCAGTTTAGTGCAGGCTCTAAAGCCCAGAAGAAATTTCTTCAGCTCCTTTAAAATCCTATCGCATAGGGTTTTCTGGCTAATTGTCCATGACAATTTAAATTAGGTCTCAGTGTTTGGTGGCACTGAAAGTCTAGGGTAGATATCTTTCAGTTCAAAACCAGCTTCCCTGTCCAGGGACTCCTGCAGCTACTCACTTTGAAAATTAACTAATATTTTCACCATGCTAAATATGCATTTGAATTTTTGCTTGAATTTTAAAGAGTGATCTACAGAGTTGCTTCACTGATGCACCATTTCAGTCTTACAGTCTACAGTCTAATATTTCCATTTGCCAGAGAAATGAGACCACTGCCAAGTAATTTAGGTAGCCAAGAAATGGTGTGACAGCTAAACCTGTCTTAATTGCCAGCCTGTGCAATGAGGAACAAAGGAAGTGGGAAAAAAGTGCCTCAACTCAGTGTGGAGTAGTCCATCCAAGAGGGCAATCTGAGAGGAACTGATGGAGGCCTCAGGGCTCTCGTCTCTGCTTAGCTTCCTCTCAGATCTCAGTAGAGCCTTTGAAAGAGCCTGGATGAACAGACAGTTGAAAGAAGCACAGCCTTGAAAGTAAGAGCTGGCTGGTTAATAAGGGGCTGAGACCAGTAGCATTTCCCATTATGACAGCTGGCACTAGGGACCATTAGAACCACCTGGGAATTGACCCAGGGAAAACAGTTGATGAAGAGTAAAAATTTTTTAAAATAATGGTGTTAAATGAACTAAGTAATTTGTTCAGCCTTTTTCTGTACTGAAGGCTTTGTCTGGGTAACTCAGGAGTATAAAGGACAAGAGAAAGTTCATCACACAGAGGGGTTCCTGGATTACCAAACTGGAAACATTGCCAGCAAACTCAGGTAGTAGAGACAAGGGTGGGGAAGATAAAAGTAATTTTTAGGATTGGGTAGAACAGCATGGAAGTAAGTACAACAGAAAGGACCAGAAATATCCAGAACACTGCTTTTGCTCTGGATCCTTAATAACCAATAATTGGTGGATTTCTTCAACTTAATTTTCCACTCTGTATTGATGTATCGAGTGGAAGTGTCCATGCACTGGCAGCAGGGGCTGCAGGGTGCCCTCTGTGAGAAGCCAGGACTCCCCTAGGAGAAGAAGAGCAGGCTCCACCAGCTTCAGCAGACCCACCACAGGGCACAGCAGAGACAGTGGCACCTCCATGCACATGTGCTTATGAAAGAGTAAGGACAGTGCACAGCAGTCACAAGACAGGAGTAGGGAAAAAATGGAAGAAAAACAACCCTATAGTCACCAAGGTTAGAAATGAAGGAGGGTGAGAAGGTGCTGCAAGTGCTGGAGCAGCACTCCCCAGCAGCCCTAGGAGATGACCATGCCACAGCAGCTATTCACACTGCAATCCACAGAAGACCCCAGGCTGTCACAGGCAGGTATTTCCTGAAAGAACCACAACGTGTGGAAAGCCCATGCTGAATAGATTTACCTCAAAGGGCTGCAGCCCATGGAGACGACTCATGCTGGAGCAGAAAAAGATGCATGAAGTGTAAGGAGCAGCAGAGAGGAACTGCTGTTTACTGACCACAACTCCCATTCTCCATCCTGCTGGGGACAGAGAAAGATATAGAGGACTCAGAAAGTAAGAAACTAAGTTGAGTCTGGAAAGAAGAGAAGGATGATTGGAAGGTCTTTTGTTTCTTACCATCCTACTCTTTTTTAATTGAAAATAAATTAAGTTTCCCCTAGGTCAAGCCTGTTTTGTTTATGACAATAACTGGTGAGCAGTCTTCCTGTCTGTATCTTGACCCACAATCTTTTTTCATTGTATTTTCTCCCCCTGTCTTGTTGAAGAGGGTAAATGAGAGAGCAGGCTGGGTGGGCACCTGGCAGCCAACCAAGGTCAACCCACCACAATCAATCCTACAAATAAGAATTAACACTTCTAGTCTAGATATCAGATGCAGAAAAACTGCAATGATGGGCATACCACAGGTGAAGGAAATGGCTTGCAGTAGTCTAGTTCAATGAATTTGCACCAGCTTTCTTAGAGATCCCAACCTGAACCAACCTTACAATGACAGGAAAATGCTGACTTAAACTAACCAACAAATAAACCACAAATAAACCACAGATAATAATGATAAACTGGGTTCTATGCATAAGCCTTGGGCATCATTTTACCTCAGAGCACTGGGATACACTAGAAAAATCTCTTCTCATTCCAGTTCGTGTGAGTAAACTTTGCGGGTGTGGACTGATGGATAGGGTTAAAAATTAGAGGAGAAGAATTTGAGGGTAAAAAGTGGCTGCTGCTCCTAGACTGCTGCTTCTCAGATAGAAATGGTCAGCTTGACCCAAAGTTTCCCCAAACACTGGTAAACACCTGCTATGGGGGATGAGACGGAAAGGAGAAGCAATGCAAAGGTGCTCCAGCCTCCTTCCCCAAATGTCCTGCAGGGAGGGGAACATGGCAATGCTTTGAAGTTCAAAAATCATACCATATCTGTCCACCAAGGGAAATAGATCACAAGGACTACCCAACAAAGCACTTATGACTAGAGTCACTCAAACCCCACCTGAACCCTAAAGAAAAGGTATAAAAGTGCGTTACAAGTATGAAGATTTTGGGAGAAAGATTCCTCCAACACTGCTGAGCTGAACCTGCCTTCCCCCCACCACAGGGACAACTATTGGGTAAAAACCATATGCTACACATACAAATGTAAGTGTATTGGTACATTGCTTTGTATTAGAGCTTGTGCTTGCTTTGTGGTATTGGTAGATTGTTTTGCATGTATTTCTGCAGACAGATACTATCACCGACAACTTACAAACCTTATTAATCTGTCACAATTTGTATTAATAAAGAGCGTGTTTTCCCTACACTGCTAAGAGTTATTCCTGAAAAGGTGCTGACAGTGGGTGGCTGCTGCAAACACATTGGGAAGGGCCACTGAGGGGCCTCTCCTCTGTTGGCTCAGGCCCTCCCTGGAAGTGCAATTGAACACACCCTCCAACTGGTAAATCTGTCAGTGAAGGTCCCACACACACAGGACACTGGTCAGGCATTAAAGGGTTTTGATTTTCCAGGGGCACTGACAATGAAATAAATTAAGGATTGAGAGAATCTCCCCTTTCAAAGGGTTGGGCAAAACCACCCCTTTCACATGACAGCGGGTATACATAGATTTGTGTGCTGAACACAATCTGCCAGCTTTCTGCCAGAAACTCTGGCTGTTAGAAGGCAAACTGAATTAATCAGAGAGGTATTAATAAGATGGTCTCAGAGCTTAGCACTATTGCCTTGAAAGTGCCAAAAAATCTCAAGAATAATATTTTATATTGAAAATGCAAAGCTTTTTAAACAGCTGCAACAGCTGCTGAAGAGTGTTTGCAAAATGGTCCAGATATTTAATGTTTATTTAACTGTTGTTCAAGCTTGAACACTGTAATCTTTTTTGGAACCAATGACATTCTCAGCATGTCAAAGGCAAGATTTTCTGACAATACTCAAGCAAGATGTAGAGACCAGACACAAGTGACATATCCTGTGAAGTAGTTATTTCTGTTTGACATATTAGTGCCAAAAGTACAGTCAGTACCATATGACAAAAAGTGCACTTGTCTCAGAAATTCCAGTGAAGAGGTGACTAGCAGAAAAAAATTATCTTCAGCACCATCAGCCATTACTGCTGCCAAGGAGGAAGGACATCAGTTGGATGGAGTGCCTGGAAGGAACAGCAAAGCTGTGGCTATCTGAATCAATGTCATACACAAAGGATTATATGTATCTTCACAGTGATACAGATTCTTTCAACACAGTCACATAGGCTTTCAGTCTCAGTCCTGCATCCATTTGATTTAAAGACCAAAGAAGTCTTAAAATATTATTTCTTTGGATATGTGTAAGCAAAGTAATACCACATCTCATGGAAGGAATTCAAAACATAAGAATCTATAATGTAAACCGGGGGAACATTTGTGCTTTATGGTTTAATTTTTAATTTATTTTTCATTTCCTTTCAAAATTGTTCCGTTTCTTCCTTAAATTTTCATCACAAAATTGCCTGCCATGATCCTAGTCCCTGCTAATGTATCATGTCTGAAGGTCAGTCATAATAGAGTCAGAGTAAGCGTGGTGCTTCTGGTATTTCAAAAATAACCCAGTAATTGAAAATTTAAAACATATTGCACAGTCATTTGAATTTCATATGTTGAGGTTTCAAAAATATTTCATACATTCTATCTGCAAAATTACTTATATCCACTCCATAAGTAGGCACCTTACAGTATAATTTCCTCAGCTAACTGTCCTTCCAGCAACAGAGGCATGATCACAAAATTTTTCTTAAATAACTAAAACTACCTAATGTAATAACTGCACTAACATGCAGTGTTATTCTAATGTTTGTCTTCTTATATTTGAAACAGAAAATGTGAATGGAAAGCAGTGTGAAAAAGGAGGGCTAAATAAATTTAAGGACTTTGGTGGAATTGAGGGCCTAAAACAGGTACACCTATAGCTATTTCTGTTTTCTTTGTAAACAAATGCACACAAGCTGACATGACCCTCTGTATTATACTAAGCCTGTAGTGGACAATTTCTCCCCTAAAGAAGAGGGAGAAGTTTATTAAATCATCTTATATTGCCTGCGGTTAGCTGTGTAGAAGCCTTCATCTTAAGGGTTTGGAAAATGTTCTCCTGAAACAACATGATAGGAGAAGAGGGAGAAACAAAAGTCTGCTGAATTAAGTAAGTCTACTCTCTCAGGCCTTCTAGCTACATTGATGACAAAGCCTCCCCCGAAGGAATATGCTGTACCAACTGGCAATGTTTTGAAACAAATACCTAAAATAACAGTCAGAAATAGCATTTGGCAGTTCAAGAATGTGCCTGTTCTGTTAATGATACTTTCATATTCGTACTTTTGGGTTACAGATGAAACAATAAGAAAGTGAAAGTGTGTTTGCAGACTAATTTTTCTCACACTAATTTCAAGCTGAGACACACTTTTTTATCCATTGGTGAATCTCTTCAACAAATATCTTTGCTCAGGTCTGCTAAGTAAGTCCTGAAAAGGCATACTCGGACTGGTTTGTGCCCTTGACCAGTTACCAACCTCTCCACAGCAGACTGTGGTTACCTTGCCTGTGAGTTTAGGTGCCCAAGATACAGCTTCATTAATTAAGACAGCAGTGAGGAGAAGAGGCTTTTCCCACAGAAGACAAATCTGATGTTTTCTACCACCTGTGGCACACTGTATGACAGCCCCTTCAGGATCTGAGAGTGGGTACAGGTAGGTAAAGCCGCATTTTCTAAAGTGCACAGACCTCTGCAACAAAACATGGCAGCTGCTGTCAGGTAGGCAGCCGGAGTTACAGGATAGGCAAAACAGAGCAAAGGAGTTGTAAGCAAATATAACCTTAAGGGAAAGAAAAGGCAAGGAAACTAACTGCTTCGTTTTAGTAGTGCTTTTTAGCAATGGTAGAAACAGTGTCATGATTATCAAGAGAAAAATACTAACCACCACAGCAGCCAAGATACTGTGGATTTCAAGAAGTTCCTAGGCACAACAGTCAAGAAATATGAAATGAGAAAGGACTAAACACAGAATAATAGGAACTAAATTTTAAACAATATATAGTTGGTAAAAAAGGAATTTAATTCTAACATTTCTGCTTCAAGCCTAGCAATCTGTGAATAACCCGAAGTGCACTCTGCTTTTGAAATATTTGGCTTTTGAAGAATATTCTAATATCTGTTTTAGCCTGCATTTACTAGAATCCCTTTTATCCATTAACACTAGAGACATTTTGCTACCTTTTAGAAATTGCTTTTTCAAAAATCACAGAGTACATCTTCAAAACCTATTTTTTGTTCTGAATCTTCTACACCTCTTGTCATGACCCACTCTCCACTTTCTTCAACCAGTGCCAAGATGAAACCTTAGTGTTGCTCTCCTAGACTGGTTACCTCAGGATATTTTCTTGAAAACAGTACTCAGATTTATTACAATAATATTAGCTAAAGGGAACATCCTCTGATTAAGTAATAAACACATGGACAAGTAGGGAGGACATATTTTGACAGTGTGGAGGAAATGTTCGAGACACCTCTTAAGGAGGCCCCTCATGCTTTCCTCCATAAAAGGCAGGGTGGGTCACACTAACAGCAGTATGAGGAAAAGTTACAGGAAAAGTTGCAAAACATTTCATCCCACCCTCAGCACTGTAACTGAAGGACTCCAAGAGATAGAAACTCTGCTGTCAGTACACACATACAAAAAACACTCTGCTGCTGGAAAAAAAACTGTTCTTTAAAGGAAGTAGTACATTAAATTAAAGGACAAAATCATTATTAGCTGTACAAAAAAGACTGTATCTGGAAATAGAGGCCAGAATGAAGCCAGCTTCTATTTCTGAGGAGGAGGTTAAGGAAAGAAGAGGTAAGCAAGAGGCTGATGACATTCCAAGGAGGGAAGAAAACTACTATGAGTCGAAACCCAAGCATGGTTCATCACTGCAAGAATGAAGTTAAATGTAGAAAGATCATGCCTACGATGAACAGAGCAGTGAATTAATTAGTCTTAGTATTTAATGATGTAGACTGACCTCCGCATAGTTTTTTATGGATTTTTCCACCTGTTTGAATCACAGGGGCTTTCTAACAAGATTGTTCTAACTCTTGGTTTTTGACTCTTCTTTTTACCAAAGAGATACAACAAAAGCGGTAGCTTTACTATGTGGAACTTAATATACAGTACACTAGCTTCCTTAAGGAATAATAGTGTCCCTTCAGGGGACAACTGCTGTGGCAAAGCATAATGGTGAGAGTAAATAATAGACACTTGAAATACATTTTCAAATATATGCTTCCATGGGAGCAAATTAGCCATAATATGTGGAAGGCAGTACCCACACTTCAGCCAACACTTCTGTCTCTCCACTCCATGGCCACATGTTGCTGTCTACATTTCAAATGTATGTGCACATGTTCAAGATTCAGATGTATGTCCTCAGCTGCCTTAAAACAAATTCGTGTATTATCTTTGGTACATTTTATAGACTATTTGACAAGTTACCAAAACCACAATTACAATATTCTAGAAACACACTTGTATCCACCTCCAAGGCTGAGCAGGGGAGGACAAATACAAGTAGATCCCTTTGGAAGACATAAGGAAATGATAAACTGACAACCCACCAGGACAAGAGAAACAACTCACAAGGACTGCATGTCTTTCATGCGGGTGCACAACTTGGTTAAGTCTATCTTTAGTTTTGCAACCCGTGACCTTTGGATCTGTATACAGATGCCTGTTGTTCAGTACCCTTTTGTTCTAGGAAAAATGTCTTTCCCAACTATGGTTCTCAGCTGGTTGTGCAAGTTTCCTATAAAAGAATTGAGCTATTACACCAGTATGGCTTTAGATCCTTTAGAGAGGTCACAAGTGTCTGTGCTGCTACAGGGAGGAATTGGAAGAGCCAGAGGAACACAAGCCCATGCAGAAACTTGTCTAAACAGAGGTTTTCAAGGGGGCACATTACAGAGGGAAGTTCTCTTGCCTTCATTCAAAAGGGGTGAGCTCTACCTAGTCTGAAAACTACTAAAAAGAAATACTGGGTGAGTCTTTGACATTTCACTAATCATCTCACAACTTTGTCTCAGCAAAACTGACTGAGTTTTTAAACCTCATATTCTTGGCTGTCAGCAGTTTGTGTGTATCTCGGAGGTGGGATGAAGATCCACAGAGCTGTTTGTACACATGGACAACATTGAAAGGTTAACAGCAGCCACCTAAAAAATTCGATCAGGAGATTCAAATGTGTTTGATGAGACATTGCATTTACATCACCACTATGTATCACTTGAATAAAGAAAAGGATGGATAGATAGATAGATAGATAGATAGATAGATAGATAGATAGATAGATAATGTTCCATCATTATTATGCTATTTTGCCACTTCAGTAGCAAAGTTAGCCACTCAATAAAGCAGTACAAGAGCCTCAGAGACAGAAGATGAAAGGTAAGAAATAATACATTTTTGTGAAGGACAAACAGAAACAGCTCAAATAATGAGGCCAATATGATCAAAGCGCAAAGGACAATGACTATTTCCAACTAACAAATGGACATGAAGGAATGGTGATTTAGAGGGGAGGCAAGAACTTCACACCTTTGTCTTTAGTACACAATAGAGCAGAAACAAAACACAGAAATAGCAGTTGCCATCCACAGCACTGATGAGGTTCAAAACTCTAGTGATGAAGGGAAACCTCTAAAAAAATCTAAGAAATTACTGATTCAAATACTGGGAGAAAAAAATAATGTAGAATTCTAGAGTCAGAATCTTCTTACAAATAACTATAGCCACAGCTTTTATTTACAAATACTTTGTGAATGTAATGAATTATTATATCAATGAAAACAGCTTTCATATTAGTGCCAAAGGCAGAATTGCAACTCAAGGAAAGATCAAAAACTTCTTAAAACAGAAACATAAAGGTATACCTTATATTTTCTGTCTCATGTCAGCACAATATTTTATTTGTCATAATAAAAGGGGCTTTCTACTTCTATTTATCTCTCCTACAGGCAGGAGTTTCACAATCTCTTACTTCAGTCATTGGTTTTAAAAGCATTAGTATTTTGCAGTTCAAGGTAAGCACAGTGTAATTTTATGCACTCAGCCATGACAGCACATGATTTAAAGTCAATGAAATGACTACTGAAAAGTCCCTAGCCTATTTTACAGACAAGTCTTTATTTTGCCTGACCTCTGAAAGCTCCACTGATCAAACAAATACAGGGATTAACTAAAGAACAATAATGAAATCTCCATTAAAGGGGATAATGTATTCCCTTCTAAAAGACACATCCGAATCTGATATATTAACAGATATTTCGTATTGGTAGGCAATGAAGTATTTTTCTTTATCTTCCATTGAAAGTTTTATTACATCTATTTAAACCAAAGGCTATCAGAAAACAGTAAGTTCTTCACTTCCTTTTGCCATGTTGATTAAAGTAAAAAGCTATTTCTCTGCCGAGTCGAGTCAGATTGAATCTAAGTGCTTACACCATTGTTATCACCATGGCAGCTATATTCATAGTGTTCTTCATTGATTTCCCAGCCACTGTAACTCCTGTTCTGACAAATAGTATAATAAAAATTAAAACTTCTCAGATAGTGCTTCATAGATGAATTTTTGTGTGTATTAATTTATTTTTCCCCATATAATGAAAATAGTGTTCTGGAAGGAAATTACTTTTCTTGCAAAAAGCCTCCATTGATTTTGTTTGTAAAATGCTGCAGTAAAACTAAAATATTTCAAACAGAAACAGATCAGTACTTTTTTCAGGAAGTAGAAAGCTATAAATAAAATTAAAGATGATAAATGGAACAGGGAAAGGACATTTTGATAATGTGAAGGTAAATATCTTGGGGACAAAGGTTGGTAACCACAGTACACTCCATCTTCAGTAGTTGTGTAACTAAAGATTTTGAAAGAGAGTAGAAAAAACAAACCTAATAGTGTTGCCAAAAAAAAAAAAAGGGCAACTAAATGTGCAAAGCAAGACTGAATAGATACTAACTAGTCCCTTACGCAGCCAGAGATAAATATCTATATTTCAGGGAAACATGTTTCACCTTCTTTTATTGTTATTTTTATAATTACAGTAAATAATTGAGAATTCACAGACAGGGTGTGTTTGTAGGCAATAGAATAAATACATGCATTGAGCTCCAGAGAGGTGATGGCAAATGAAAAATAGTGAGCAGGCAGGTGGGAATATCACATACCTAACCCTGGAAGAACACATGGCATGGTACCTTGCTGCTGGCTGGTGACCTGCTTTCTCATTAGATTTGTTTTATTTAGGCACAACAGAATAAAGATAATATATTGTGGGTTTATGTCTGTTTGCATTCACATTTCTTCCCACTCCTAATGTTCTTAAAGAGACACATTCTTTTGGCACGAGTGGGATTTCAATGTACAAGTCTATGCTCCCACTCAGCAATCACTCCAGCTTTGATGCTTGAAGTTAGTCTTGAATCACTGGGAAACTACATTTAAAGACCTGACAACTCCAAACCAAGTAGACACTACTTCCCAACCAACACCCTGTCTCTTACCAGTGTGTTACTAGTGGGATCTTATCCCAGCTGGTGCCATGAGGGTAAAACCAAGCTTCCTCACCTTCCCAAGAAGTTGTGCCACAGGACACAGGGAAACATTTTCTGCTGAGAGAGATGGCTCCTTTTCTTATGGACAGACTTGTCAGTGCAGTGGATCTCCCTAACAGAGCAAGAGTGTTTCTGTGAATCCACTCTATCTGGCATTGACACAAAGCCAAGCTCAGAGTAACGGTAATTCGCAGTATCTTAATTCACTGTGATCTTTTTACTTGCTGGTGTGAATCTTCTAGACAGGTGAATTACAGGGGGTAATCTTGTAGTGTCCTTGGATCACAAAGAACTCACGTCACAAGCATGTGTCTATGCAGTAGCTGCCCACGTGCACCCATATGTCACATGACATCGGACATAGATGCACGTCCAGTCATTCTGCTTTCCTATACTCCAATTGATAGCTGGTTTTAGGTAATACCTCGGCACAGAATTCCTTGCTTACAATACCTGGCTCATATGCAGAAAAAGTTATAGCACTTTCTCAATCTACAACAGTAGGGAATAAAAGAGTATGCAGAGATAAAAGTATGCTGTCTAAGAAAGGCAACTTTCTTCTCCAACTTGTAATCTACCAGTGCATGACTAGATCATTGCAAGTGTCACATGATTTAAGGATCTATCATGTTTACCTCCAGAACTTAGAGGTCTTAAGCTTCTAATAAGGGAGTAAGGGAGGGAGTGAGGGAGGCTGGTTTCGTTTTCAAGGAAAGTTCCAAAATTGTAGCATTCACAAGTGGAGAATAAGCACAGTGGTCCAAATTCAGATTGGCTAGAGAGTCAGTGCTGTGCTGCCAGCAGCCTGACAGGAGCTGTGGATAAACACATGAAACTACTTGGCTCACTGAGTTAAACAAGTCCAGGAGAATCTAGGAAAAAACTTCCAATTTGCTCCGTTTAGAAGAAACCTTGAGCCATGAAAAAATCTGAAAGATTGGTAGCAAAAGCCATTGACCTGCAGTCAACAGTGATACAAACAAGAATGATTCCGGAAACTGCAACATGAAAGAGCACCAAGATCTAACGTGCTACAGCAGTAAAGTAGCCAGGAGAGATGAGCCAATAACCTTTAATTCCTCTAGTCCCTCTCAATTGTCAATAGGTTTCACAAAAACATTTCAGCAACAATAACCATTGTTAAGAGATGTGATAAAGAACTTGACAAGGACAGCAGGGGTTGGGATGCTATGAGTTGATCTGTAAGATACACATTTCTTAAAAAAAGAGATAACTTAGTTTTCAAAATATGAAGAGTTCTGAAGTGTTAAGTATATAATCTTCATTGATCTTGTCATAACAGGACAATGAAAATAAGAGAATCTGAAAAGGAGTCTAATTCATTTATGATGGCCCTTCTCTCCTTCTATGAACACTGTCATCCCAGTCAACTCATTTTTTCTACTTCTCCTTGAACTTCTTGATTCATCTTTGACAACTTCACCTTTCTTCACAGAACTTTCTGTCACTTGGATTCCTCAAGCAGATCAAAACTGCTTGCTTGAGGGAAGGTTCCTCCTTTTCTTTCCACTTTTACAAGAATGCAAAGTTGGAATGAACTCCAGTGTCATGCTTTCAAAATAACATGGGTCAATTGCAAGCTGTGAAGTGCCTCTGTCACTGTTTTAGTCGTGTTGCAGTGAAGTTGTATTCAGCTTTTTATACTTATTTCTGGACCTGTATAATCCCCTTTACCTCCAACTGCACAACAAAGGCTTTGAGAAGAACAGAAACTCTTCTTTTGACTCAGAATGCCACAAAGAGCCAGAGAATTTGACAGAGTTCTCCAGAGATGTTCTTTCAGCACCCTGCAATATTTAGACATGCAGCAGCATAATTTGCTATAGGAAATTATTCTTTCTTAGAGTTATTCTTGGAATAAAGTCTTCAGAAGACCATAGTGACGCCTGCAGCTCATGCACCACAGGTATCCAAGCAGAAGGGCAAGGCTTTTGCTTCTACAAAACACTCCTATAGCCCTGCCTGTTATATATAAGTCAGTCCTGTTCTGTAGTAAGGAGTCAGATATGGGTGAACCCCAGGTGGCAGCTCAGCCTCACAGCTTGCTCATTCCCCTGGCAGTGGGATGGGGGACAGAATGGAAGGGTAAAAGCATGAAAACTTGTGGGTTGAGACACAGAGAATTTAATAGATACAGCAAAAATTGGATACACGAGCAAAGCAAAACAAGGAATTCAATCATCACTTCTCATGGGCAGGCAAGTGTTCAACCACCCCATCCCCAGGAAAGAAGGTGTCTGTAACACATAACAGTGACCTGGAAAGACAAATGCCATTGCTCTGAATGGTACCCTTTTGTCTGTCTTTCCTCAAATATTTTATTGCTAAGCAAGACATCATAGGGTGTGGGATGTCCCTTTGGTCAGGTGGGGTCAGCTGTCCCAGCTATGTCCCCTCCCACCTTCTTGTGCACCCTCAGNAAAGAAAGAAAGAAAGAAAGAAAGAAAGAAAGAAAGAAAGAAAGAAAGAAAGAAAGAAAGAAAGAAAGAAAGAAAGAAAGAAAGAAAGAAAGAAAGAAAGAAAGAAAGAAAGAAAGAAAGAAAGAAAGAAAGAAAGAAAGAAAGAAAGAAAGAAAGAAAGAAAGAAAGAAAGAAAGAAAGAAAGAAAGAAAGAAAGAAAGAAAGAAAGAAAGAAAGAAAGAAAGAAAGAAAGAAAGAAAGAAAGAAAGAAAGAAAGAAAGAAAGAAAGAAAGAAAGAAAGAAAGAAAGAAAGAAAGAAAGAAAGAAAGAAAGAAAGAAAGAAAGAAAGATCTCACAAAATATCTAACCCATCTCAAAGGAAGAGAAAATGTGGGAAAATGTACCATTACCGTCTAGTATTTGGCTTCCTCATTGCCTTTAAAGATAGAACTTCAGATTATAAGTCATCTATGGATTTTTCACATGTATTTTTAGTATACATTGTATACTAAATATACCTCAGAGTACAACTGTACTAGTTACCACACTCAGCAGTAAATTATGTTAAAATAGATTCATAAAGGGGTAGAAATAAGATTGACTCACTCTTTTGGAGGACAGGAGGTGAAAACCGCTGAACTTTTGAAGGTTCCATGACCCTTAAGAGAATTGACATTAATACTGTTCAGGCAAGCAACCTAGCAGGATCAACATTGGAGCAAAGTGTATTTTTGCAAATTTGAGTGAAGATACATTGGCAGAAGTCCACAGCATGAAACTTGTCTAGCAGATATTCCTACAGTTGTCTAAAGTCTTACCATAGCCTGTGCAGCCACATTCCTTTTCAAAGTTGCCATTTGTAAGAAATTATCTGTATTATATCCTCTTGAGAGTTATTTAACAGGTATGAGCTACACACTGAAGTGGAATTATATAAAAAGAAACAAATAGGTGTTGTGTTTTGACTCTGTTTCCAGTCTTTAAAGAAAGATTGATCTTTATTGCAAAATCCATGTCTCCAGAAAAATCTCCTAGCTCCCTCCTTTGTAGCAACAAAGCCAGTTCTTTAAATCCAAAAATCTTTGGAGTAATTCAAAAACTAAATCTTAACAAGCTTGTCAGCGATTTTTTTAAGAAAACACAAGACTATATTCTTTCAGTGGTAACATCCTTTTAAATGCATTTACAGAAAAACAGAACTTCACCATTTGTTATCCTACAGAAGAGATGACAGACACACACAGAGAATCTCCTGTATCTTCAGAAGGTTTGTATATATAACTTTCAGGGCATAAGACAGTAACTATATGGAAATATTTTATTTCTGATAATTACAGAAGTAAATAACACAGAAGATGCGAGACTCTCTCTCTGACATATTGCACCAATTCAATTGGTTATTGAAAATCCAATTGGTTATGGAAAATCCAGAGTTTAAATCTGTAAGAAGGAGAGATCCACAGTGGTTTTTTTATTTTTTGGAATCTATTGTCCAAATGTTTCTGTAACTGTTACGAGGTAAACAGAGCTTCTTAGATATGAAAGTGTTTATCAAGACTTGAGTTACAGCAATATAATTACAACTCATGAAGAAGCAAGTTGCTACAGGAGACCAAATCATTTGCCAAGTTACATATGAGACCCTTTCTTGAAGAGCTGGTAAAAAAAAACAGACAGTTCATTCAGAGAAAATAATAGGAACTTTCAGCCCATTTAAAATTTTAATTTTTATTTATACCCAAAAACAAACAAACAAAACCTCCTTCAAACCAAAGAAAATGATTGTTACTTTTCTCTTGTCATTCTTTTTTAAATGTTTTCTTCCCCAATAAAATGTTATGAAAAAACAATCCAAGGATCAGCAGGAAGAAATAGGAAGAAATATCTCCTTCCATTTCAAAAAATATTGAAGCCTCCTGAAAGAACTTTTGAAGCAAAAACAATGATGGAAAATATATTAAATTATCACCTTTTGTCCTTTTTTTGATAAATGGTTTTTCAGTTCTGAAACTGTCCTATACTGCTAATGCCAAATCATTCTGCAAAAGTACATTAGATTCAATTAATTTTGGATGAAAATGTTTCTGAAGCTAAGGGGTCCGTGGTCACTTCAGAATCCCAGAAAAAATGACAGGCAGAGCCTGAGATCTAAAACCAAAAA
Organism: Calyptomena viridis; assembly: GCA_013390005.1. NCBI lineage: Eukaryota > Metazoa > Chordata > Aves > Passeriformes > Eurylaimidae > Calyptomena > Calyptomena viridis. The sequence continues at coordinate 24,889 of WEIV01002534.1, forward strand.
CTTGCCACAGTCACAATTCATAAAAATGGGTTACAAAGCATGACAAATATCAGAACCTTGAAAATCTTATAAAAGCGTGATTGTCCTGTAGATACTCATTCAGCTATGGTTCAAGTGGAAGAGACCTCACCTGGAGTACTGCATCCAGCTCTGGGGCCCTCATCATAAGAGAGGTGTGAACCTGTTGAAGTGAGACCAGAGGAGGGCATGAAGATGATCAGAGTGCTAGAGCACCTCTCCTATGAAAACAGGCTGAGACAGTTGGGGTTGTTCAGCCTGGGGAGTAGAAGGCCAGCAGCTTTCCGGTACTTAAAAGAGGGCTACAAAAAAAATTGAAAGGAACTTTATACAAGGGCATGTAGTGGCAGGACAAGGCGGAATGTTTTTAAACTGAAAGAGTTAGGTTTAGATTAGATATTAGTAAGAATTCTTCACTGTGAGAGTGGTGAGGCACTGGAACAGGTTTCCAAGAGAAGCTGTAAATGTCTCATCTCTAGCAGTGTTCAAGGTCAGGTGGAGAGGGCTTTGAGCAACTTGGTCTAGTGGAAGGTGTCCCTGTCCATGGCAGGGGGGTTAAAACTAAAGGATCTTGAAAATCCCTTTTGATCTATACCACTCCATGATTCAATGATCCTGCTCTTTTGGGGAATACACCATGACCCAGGCTGAAGACAAATGCTGCAAGCTGGTCAGAAAACTCTTCAGAGTAATTCAGGAAATAGCAGCAGCTATTTCTTGGGAATTTTGCCTGTATTTTATCAGACCTATTCTGCCTACACTACTTTTGAAACAACTGCAATTGACTCTAAGGACTTCAGGAGCAAATTTGGGTTAGGAAAATACAAAGAGCAGCTTAAGCACATTATCAGAGGGGGAAAAAAATCCAGGCCGATCAGACAGTTAGCACTGGATGGACAAAAGGGGGCAATTGTTAGAATTAGTTCCCACAGTGTCTCACACTAAGAAAGAGGGCAGCACTTTCCATTTCCCCTCTCCCTTACATGAGGGAAATGCATGACTAGAAGATGACTGGAAGAATAACGAAAATTCAGTCATAGATTTTTCCTTTGTCTTCTGAAGTTGTGCAGATGCCTTTATTGCCCATAAAGCCAGGCTGCAACTTTCAATCTAAGTCACAAAGAAGGAGAAAAGTTCCACTTTGTATACTTTGTATATATATTCCAAGTTGTGGAACTGAAATAAACAGAATAATGTCCAATGTGAAGTGTCCTTCAAAATGATTCAAATATTCACACCAGAGAAGAATATCTCCAGAGTACCAGTAATGACTGCCTTTTGTCAGCTAATTATAGGTGATTTATACATTATATAGTGGTGTGTGTAAAATGGAGATCAGCCCAATAACATTCATATACCTTGCAATTAATCAGTTCCTTTAAAGTTCTCCCTGTCTTTCTTCTTGCCTAAAGGAAAAAAAAGTAGAGCCATCAGAGGACATCTGAAATGTGTCTTCCACCCAAATATCCCACTTGTTGCATAAAGATTCATGATGTTTATTTATACGTTTGCCAATCAACATCTTAATGACGGTCCTTGTATCACTCCACCCGTCACTGCTCCTCCCTATCCCAATGCCACAAGTCAAGGGTTGGTAACTCCTAATGGCCTCTCTGCAAACAGAGAACTTGGCAAACAGTCTGCATCAGGGGAACTCAAACAAGTTTTAGGAGGACTCACTAAAAAAGAAAATCTAAGTAAACAGAAACATGTACTGTCCAAGCAATAGAAAATAAAGGCTTCTATTTGAAAATAATTCTTAAACAGCTAGATTGTGGGGCTGCTAAAATAATAACCAGACATCATAGATATTAGTATTAAACAGGAATTTCTGCTCAAGCCAAGTGTCATGGTTTGACTCTGGCTAAAAGCTGAAAGCCCAAACATAGATCTAAAATTTCTCAGAGAAGGAAAAAAAAACCTGACTTTTGTGATAAGGATTACAAGCAACTGTTTATTAACTACTTCACACAAGCAAAACAGGCTCTAACTTAGAATGTTAAGAATTTACTACTACTGCAACTACTACTAAAATCAGAGCTTAAGAGTTTAAGGGTGAGCAGTTTGATAGTTGTTACAGACACCTTTCTCCCCCCCCCACCCCTCCCTTTTAAGATCCTTCACCTTCCCCCAACAGCTCGGGAAGGCAGGGGTGTGTGTGGGGGGGGTTACAATCAGANTTCCTCTACTCCCTCTTAAATATGTTATCACAGAGGTGTTGTTGCCTGACCTTGGCTAGCTTAGAGCAGAGAAAAACTCTAGCAGCTTCTTAAAGAAGCCTCTCTCCTAGCCCCTCCAACTAATAAAAAACTCTGGCTACTTAAAACCACAACACCAAGTTAAACTTTAAACATATTCTTGAAAACTTCAGAACTGCTCTAGAACACATAAATAAATACATATTTCTAAATTTATGCCAAAGAAGTTCTTCCATCCCTATTGGTAATTATTCTTTAATTTATCTTTTAAAATTTTGTTTGCACAGGTTTTTATCCTGATGATTGAATGGATGTCTGAAATTATGGCTTATGCTTTAAATTGTGGATATTTAAACATGAACATTGGTATGTTTTTAAGATGATTTTTATTATTCACTTGCATTTTACCTCCTCCAACTTTTGTAATTCCTTGCTATCTGTATTAAATATTTTAGAAGCAACAAGAATACACAAATATCCAAAGCTATGGATGATAAGAAATGCAGTAACCATAATCTATGCAAAACTATATAAGGTTACTCATGGTTGATTCAAATAAGGCTAAAAAATTCCAGGAAAGTAAATAATTAATTAAACAGGTCTTGTCACTGCCAGATCTGGATAAATTAATTTTAACATAGATTATTCTACGATCTTAATTGTTCTTACTTTGGGGGGAGATTAACAATTACTTCATCGATGTTTCTCAGTTCAAGCAGAATTTTGTACAGAGTTACTTAACAGGTCAGGCTGTTCTCTTGTACTGCGATTTCTGAATCAATCTTCGTGCTCAGTTCTGGAAGATTTCTGATGCTCTGGTTTTAACCTGAACTCATAAAAGCTTCTAGCATGAACCTTCACATTTATAAATGCATGATTTCTTTTGAACCATATTAATTTACTACTTAAAAAGAACAGTTATCACTGTTCATTAGCTTTCTTGAGAAAGAGACCTGAACTTTTACTAACTTTTCATTAAACTTAATTCAAAATTTTAAGACCAGAATGGATTAAAACAATCCACCAGCATGACTGTCATAATAAAGACCATAAAAATACTATCCTGTGATTTCTGGAACAAGATGATTTGCGTATTAATTCCTCTCTATTAACAACTCAGTTTTAACAAGTTCTCCTCATAACCATTTTCATAGCCTCTCAATTTATTGTTTTAATACAATAATGGCACCCGACATGAAAAGTCACATCTCCACATATGCAGAAAAAATTACTCCATTGATAGTGCATACACAGTCCTTTTACTTGCATTTTCTTGCTTCATTCTAGCTCCGAAATGAAATGTGCACACTGTATAAAGAAGTGTCAGAGATTAATGACACTTTGCAAAAACAAATTACATGATGAGTCATCTAATATCTTTAGGCATTTGAATTTGTCAAATTCAGAACATGAAGACATTGATCCAGCTAAGCAATTTATTTAGGGTTCATCTACCTCTTGCATTGGGCCTCAATGCGTAGCTCTTTAAAGATGGTCTAAGCAAACTGGTGCCAAGACTGAGGGAAGTGTAACAGGCACTGACACTGCTGTCCGCAGCTGGCTGTTACCCTTAAACCAAAGACAATACCATATTTTAGGTGGCTAAATTACCTGGGACCCTCAAGTCAGTCCTTGTGCCACATTTTACTTTGTTCTGCGGGGTTATTGGGTCTGGTAGCAGGATCTCTAGCATGGTTCCCTTATCCCAGAAGTATGAAGTATGCAGTCCTGCAGATTTCAGAAAGACAGTTTGCAGTTGTAAAGAGCAGCCTGTTCTTTTGTACTTGCTCAAATTGGAAACTAAATTTAAAATGCTGCCATAAAGCTAATGAACAGCAGGTACCAGTCAACTACATATCTTTTCAAAGGAAAACCTGCCAACTGAAAAAGGTGCCCTCAAACCATCTGACTGCAGATAGATTAAGGGGATTTTAGACCAGATGGCTACATAAAGGGTGAGTAATCAAAGACAACAGCCTTAGAAAAACTAAAGTATTTTTTAAAACTTTACTTGTTTTCATCCATCACTGATTTTCTTTTTCCTGCAGAATGAATTCACTTCAAATTTAGTCTGTTTTTGCAGTGCACAGGAATGTGTTGCTTTGGAGGTACAAGCAGTGCTTATCGCTAGCTTCTATTAAAGTCCATGGTTAATTAAGGAAGGAGTTCTCAGTTGACCCATAACACCAGTAGATTGGAGCAGTAGATTTGTGAAAGATTAAAACTGGAAAGCAAATCATTACAACTTCCTCATCTGCAACACAAGCTATACAACAGGGGTAGAGGGGCACTGACAGCTAACCATCAATAGGCCTAATGCCTCAAACAAACCGAGAGTCAAATGTGCCTTAGAAGAGAAGTAGAAAAGATTTTTAAGTGATTCCTACACTACACAGGAAAAACAATTTCTGTAGAATAAAAATCTCTTCCATTGTTTATTTTCCCTCAAATTGTAGCAAAATATTAGCTTAAAACTGTGAATGTCATTAACAAATCTCTGATTTCCATGTATTTTCCCATTTCAAGAGAAAGTAATGGCATTTCATATTCCAACTCCCCTTTTTATATAGTGAATTTTAAAGTTGTCCCAGAAAACAACAGGGATAATTTGACACAAGGTTCTGTCTTTGCCTTATTTGTGGTTTTGCCAGGGTATTTGCATTACAAATAATGTTTCTATAGCACCATCATCCTTTCTAAGTCCTTGAAATACAGTCTGAGTGTGTGTCCTTCTGGAGCTACGCAGTCCCACACTACAGGCCAAAACTGAAAGGAGGTGGATGTAAACATCAAATCACAGTATCTGGTAGAAATTCCAATTTCCAAAGGAATGGCAAAATTATTAAGTTTAAGAATGAATAGTTTGTCAAGTTGAACTACACTGGTCACTTTGGGCTAGAGGTACTTTGCTATGTCTTTGTACTATCCTGTCTCTGCCTTACAAAGTCTCCTTGTTTGAAATGTATTTTAAATGAAAGCAAATATTACACTGAAAGTACAGCTAAATTAAAACATCTAAAGGAAAAAGCAGAAGTGCCTCAAGTACAACACTTAAGGTGTGCTTCCCCCATGGCCTGGCTTATTAGAAAAGGAATGCCAATCTAATGAAATTTTGCTTTACCTAACAGCCAAGACAATTGCTAACATCCAAGTCAGTAGCAATGAATATGACACCCTTAAACCTTGAAATCCTATGGATTGTGACTGTTTCAGTTAATTAATAAAGAAAATGGGGTTTATTTGGTTTGTTTTCAAACAACAATCCTAATCAGTACGAGCATTTCAGAGGACTAAGGATGCATTAATAAGAGGGGTTACTAGTGTACAAAGTGCCTTCAGTTTGAAAAAGCCTCCAGACACTTTCACATCCTGCAAGTCACAGTGTCCTACACCCTAACCTTAATATATGTTTTAGAAATGTATTTATTTGTTTATTCAAGCTGCAGTGATCATAGTGCTGCTTCAGAATTTTTCACATTTCGGCACAATTCCTGACCTTTTACAAAGATGCAACCAGCCATAGCTGAGAAATTAGAAGAAAAATAAAAAGAGAAGTGCTATTTTACCACAAAGGTATGAAATCAGTATTTTACAGCTCTACTTTCAAAAATATCTCATCTTTCGCTCCCTACCTTCACCCTCAGGACAATGCTATGCTTCTGCAAGCTTCCTTGCAGCAATCATTTGAGATTTCATTCATTAGTGTTTGCAAAATATTTTGAGTCTCAGAAGGGAGATTCCACTGAATTCTAAATAGCTGTTTAATTAGCTCTGGTCAGAAGTTATTTTACTCAGTCAAGCTGAAAGATCAAAAATATGATTGAAAAATAAACTGCAGAACAAAACAAAACAAAAATCAATTTGAAGATGGTTAAATACCTTCCTATTTCTCTGTGGAGAAGTCTTGGTATCTCTCTTCAAAAGTGCATGACTGTCAGGGCCTCATGGACACTCCCTGGAGTGCATATGAGAGGGAGCTACTGCAGCCAATGGTGACCTAGGATAAAGCCTGGGAGCAGCCTCCACAGGGCCTCTTCTGTATCAACTCTGCTAGTTCAGTACAGATTTCCTTCATTATTGTTAGCTATATTCATGTCATTAGATGCTTTTGTTTTTTCACAGCACTAACAATGCTGGCAATTCACTGGCCATTATTAATTCAGTAAAGTTCTAAAGTATATATAATTCCAGGTGCCCAGCCTCCCTGCATCTTCACTCTGGTTCTTCCCTGAGAATTAAACCTCTCATTATTCAGCCCAGTTATTTATTACCCTCTTTATAAATTCACTACAGTCTTCTAACTGACATTTTCAACAAAAGGTCATCTGAAATACACATGGTGTTCCCTGTATTGCCTGCCTTCCCCTCTAAAGGTCCACCAGAGCTAATGTTGTATTTGTCATCTATTTACTCATTACATTGTGCAACAGGCCTTTGATCCCCTGCTTGTCTATATGCCAGAGCTGTCTCCCATCAGGTAGCTCTAGGGTGGCTTTCCTCTTTTCCATTCTCTTCTAATTAAGCTGGACATATTTTCAATACCTCCCACTCTAAATAAGAGAGCAGTTTATTGCTTAAAATGCCACAGCTAAATTCATTTATTAATCGTAGATGACTGAAGCACCAGGCATGTGGCCAACAAAGCTAAGGAGTTGCATGAGGAGCTGGGAGCCTAAGTTCACTTGTCTCTTTTTCTACATAAAGTCTTTGCACTTTCCAGTTTTCTGGAAGCTGAACACCTCTGCTTTTGGTGACAGAGACACTGAGGGCCACATACTGCAAACGCCATCTCAAACATTAGCTCAGTCAAAATTAGCCAAAAGATGTTAATCCACTTGTTTCACCAAAGGAAATATTAAACTTTCCATAGTGTAATTAAACCACCAGGCCACAGGCAAAGTACCATTTTTCAATTCACAAAGTTTTCCTTCAAAAATCCATCTCCAAATTCAGAGGTGGCTGTGCCAATGTCCCTTTTCAAAGTGAAAAGCTGAATATTTAGAGTTTCACTGTAAGATGAAAGATCGGGACTTCTTTCAAGGACTTACCTCCTACTTTTTCATTTTTTATGCACTTTATGCAGGGACATGAACTGTCATTGGAAATGCACTTGAAATTCAAGTGATTCATCTCTTTTTGCTGCCATTTTAACGGAGAACTTTTTAAGAACCTGTTTTTCAAACTGTGAGTACCAAGCAGGGCACATTAGCCCGGGAAAAGTCAAAGGTGTAACTTACCTTTTCCAAGTGAATTAAGCAGGTTCTATATGACCTGATTTTGCAAAAACCCCCAGCCAGACCACTGGATCCTTTGGGGCCCACTGAGAACAGACAGCTGGTGGGTTCTTAGACTGAGGAAGATGAGAAATAAGTGTATTTCTTGACATCATGGTTTTCCACTAGTGTTTAAAATATTATTTCCTTTCTGAAGAGAAAAGAGCTTGAGAGGTACCACAACCTGAATTCCTACTATATGTGGGGGAAGATGTCTTGTAAGACACTTCAGTGGAATGGGATTCAGTCATACCCAAGTGAGAGTGCAAGTGAGGGTCTTGCACACAGATTTTCACCCAAGTTTCCAGCACCCACTGATTCTATTCCTCTAAAACTGAATTTGGCACAAGTGTGTTGACCAGGTGTTATGGTTTGACCCTGGCTAAATGCCAAAGACTCACACACACAGCTAATGTTTTTGAGAGAAGTGGAAAAAAAACCTTCAACTTTTGTGATAAGGATTATAAGCAACTTTTTATTAACTGTTTCACAAGCAAAACAGGCTCTAACTTAGAATATTAAGAATTCACTACNAATGTTCCAGTCTTCCACAGGTTTGCAGGCAAACCTTTGCTCCCTGTGGTCCCCCACGGGTTGCTGGGGCCCTATTTCACTGTTTAAGGCATCTTCTCTTTCTCCTTCCCTCTGACCTTAGTGTTAATCAAACTTCTCACTCTCCTCTCCCTTAAGTGGCCATGATGTTCTGCCTTGTCTTTTTTTCTTCTTCTCCTTCTTAAATATGTTATCACAGAGGCATTACCAGCTGACCTTGGCTAGCTTGGAGCTAACAGTAGCTGTAGAAATTTCCAGCAGCTTCTTAAAGAAGCCTCTCCCATAGCCCCCCCAGCTAATAAAAAACTCTGGCTACTTAAAACCACAACACCAGGATATTTTTTAATGCAGTCCTTCTAGTGGGAAAAGGCAATTCATTTTCATCTGCTGCAATAGGATGAGAACTTAACATAGATATAAAATGCTTGCTTGCCCAAGCTCTAACACTCGTCTATCACTCCATGAAAACAGAGCAGGAATCTCCTCTCCTTGTTATAGCCAGGGTTCTTCATGTGATCTGGGAAAAAACTGGGGAAAGACCTTCTTTTGTTTTCAATGAAGTGCCTCTGAGCAGAGGTCAATGTTGGCATAACTAATAATGATGTTACTATAGACTTAAAACAAAGTATAGGAATATTTCCTACCATTATTTGAATGGAAGAATATCCTGGACAGACTTAAAAAAGCACAAGAAACCTGTGAGGCAGAAATAATAGTAAGGTCTGTGTAAGGCTACCCCAGCACTATGAACTGAGGGTTTATAGAAATTCAGGGACTTAGGTTCTGACTCAAAACCTGTGCAAAGCTTTCCAGAAAGCATTTCAGAGCAAAGCTATGGCAAACAAAAGGCATAACACAAAGATGATAGGCACTCCTGGAGTTGTATTTTCAGGGTAGGTGAAGTAGGCAGAAAGTTTCTGTGAAAAATGCAAAAAAAAAGAAAAGGTAATTCATGGACAACGCTGCTTATTGCCTGCCAAAAGTAATTGTGTCCTGTTAAAAACTGGCAAACTAGGGAGAAAAGTTAATGTCATTTTCTTTGTGGGTTTTTGGTTTGTTGCTTTTGATTAAGGCATTTATGCAATGGGGCATTAAAAAAGTCCATTTGATGTCTTTGAAAATCATCTGGACTCGGCATACAAAGCTCATCGTTCCATTTCTTGTCTTGCATTAATCAAGTGTAAAACCAGCCTAATTGAGAGGAACGATGAATCACCATTTGGAGGTAGCTGTGCAAATGATATTCTTACCACCTTCTCAAAGAAATTATGAGCTTGCAGGAGAAGTTTGTGTCCGAACTTGGGGTCCTTGATTCTCAGCCACCTAGAACATGGCTGAGACACATTGCAAGGCCCTTCCAGCCTCTGTGGCCAGGCTTCCATCCTGTCAGAGGTAGGGAAACAAAAGTTGTAGTTCTACTACAGAGGTGGGACACAGCCAAGGCATGTACTTGCATCTGGAAATACAGAAACGCTACTAAACAATGTCTTTTTCGGCATATGTTTTACGCACCTTTACTGTTGAAAATGAAAGCCTATTTAGAGAACAGAGTATATTTGTTCCCATAAGCATCTTAGAGATCTTGAAACTTTCCAAATTATGGAGAGTGTTGTTCCAAATGAAAGTGTATTGTTACATACTGCTCAGAGAACAAAACAGTCAGCATCTTTTGACACTGTGGAAATGTAGTTTTCATCTGATCTGCATTATCTTTTGCTTATCTAGTCCCTCCCTCCCCCCCCCAGCCAAAAAGAATATAGTAGATCTAGGAAAACAATGTAGCAACAAGGTATGAAGATACCAGTAGAAATTAAATAGGCTAGGATCCTTAGCTGGAAAAGAGAAACTTTATAGCAGAATATAAGAGAGTAGGACAATGAACGGCCCAGGGAAAGTGAATGGTGGACAGTTATTTCTTTTCTTTACAACATAAGGACTATACGGCACTGAAGAGAATTTCCAGGCAGATATTACATAAGAGAAAAGAAGTCGTTTTTCCACTCACCATAACTAATCTGTGAAACAAGATGCTGCAAATTAAAATAAAGAAATCCAGAGGTGATTAGAAAAATTCATATAAAACACATTCATTGACAGCTATCAGTTATAAAGCTGTAAATATAACCTCCTGCCCAAGACCCTAAACCATATCTCGCTGGTATTCCAGAGGATTACCAGACAAATGTCCAGATTTTGCATAATGTCCCTAAAGAGCTGATCTTTATTTTGATGAAGACCCTTCACTCTCAGTATTCAGCACAGTCAGCCATGCATTCCTAGAGCTTTTTAGGCAGGCAGTTCAAGAACAAACTGTTGTGGAAATAATGTTTAAGGAACATAAGAATTTAATTTACTAGATCTTTAGTAAGTCTAAAGAATTACTTGGGTGCTATGGGAACTTTGTGTTCTGTCACACTGATTTGCTATAATTTTCAAAACTTGTAAAAAATTTTAAAAAGCACCTGAGGTTTTTACCTTCTAATTCAGACTTAGACAGTTCCTGGTTTGTTCACAAGTAGAGGAAATACATGAGAAACACACTGCAGATTGGAAAGTAGCACAACAAATAACTGAATGATGATATGAAAGGTTAGGAAAAAAGAAACTATACATTCTCACATACATTGCATCTGCTGATGTCATCTGTGATTGTACTTTATATTTGCAATTAAGAACTCATATAGGCACGTACGTATGTATAGACACACACACACACACATGCATACATACCTCAGATTCTCCTTTTCTGTCCTGTATGAAGAACAAGTGGATCCAAGATACACACAGCTCAGGTTGCTACAAATAGTAAGATTAGAAAAGGAGAAAGAACATCTCACCTGCAGATAACCTAGCAGAGACTTACGCAGGCAGCTCCACCACAGTCTGCATGACTTTCCACCCCTCATGTGGGGATCCCCATTTCTACATCATCCATGTTCCTGCATCTTCTTTACCCACTCTGTCTAACAGGAAGGGCTCTGTGCATACACTCCAACACAGTTGAAGACTGGGAACATCTACTGCAATTCCTGAACACAGACCACCACAAGTTGGTCTTCTATGCAAGAAACTGACAAGAAACAGAAGAAGGATTTACTGCAAGATAGGCAGGAGCATCCCCTAGAGGGATTTGGGGTACAACAGAGTCTTCAAAGATTTCTGAGAGCAGAATGTGTGAGGGAGTTGCTTTGCCAAATATTATAAACTTTTCCTGTCTTCTTAAAGTTTGTGTGTGCAGGAAATTCCTGTGGTTTCTGCACTTATTTGCATGGTCTCCAGAGAGACACTCAGAGAAGGTTTCCTAAGAGGAAAAGCCTAAGCAGACGGAATGAAAGTGTAACCCCCTCTCAAAAGTGTTCCACACTGTATTAGTCTGGACACTGGACACTGGTTGCACAGAGGGTGAAGGCCTGTAGATTGTAGAAGTGAAAGCAATCATCATGCCCAGCCCAGACTCGGAGGCAGTGGTATTCAATAATTAGAGCTCTTTGTGACAGATTTGTGTCCATTTGAGAAGCAGGATCTTAAAGCTCAGGATCATAAATGATTTCTTTGCTTCATTCAGTTATGACTGGGTTTTTTTGGAGGAGATGCAAAGGCTCTTGGAAAACTAGCATTTCCAGGTACCTTATTGTGGCCTCGGCCTGGAAAAAAGATTCAGATTTTTTCTTTTAATATTCTCACTGATACTAACTTCCTTAAAACGCAGATGACTTTGTAGAAGTCCTGCCTCGAACACAGCAATTGCTTATTAAAACCTTCTAAATAGTGAACACAAGTTAGAAGCAGTGAAATATTCTTTCATCAAAGCAACACCGGGCAATATAAATTAGTTTTGGGGCTCTGCAACAGATATAGTGTGTTTTGAGGGGTTTTTTCCAATTACTAAAGCTAAACCATAAACAACTCGCTGTAGAAGCAAGAGTACTATAATTAAATGCAGGGACATGGTGCAACAATGGCCTAACAATTACCTAACATTACCATCCTTTGACAGCAAATTTCCTACTTACCCAATGCTTGCTTGTCCCAGTCTATCAGAATACTTATCATTTTTCTAGGCTCTGACAGAAGTGAAAGCATGCTAAATGTTCCTTTTATTCTGTAGCTAAACAGGAGAAAGAAACGTATTAAAGCATGTCGTAGTCTTCCAGAGATATGCATGTATAAACAGGTTTTTTTACAGGAAATGTTTTAGCCTGCTGTTGAAAATACTTTCATTTCACCCTTAAGTTGTTTCAGCTCCCCACTCATAAAGGTTATAATGAAGATGTGATGCTGGCACCCAGATGAACACAGGTGTGAATGTAAATACATGGTATTAGTCTGTAACTCTCATTCAGAATGTGTTTCTTAGTTAGGTATCTGTTTAAATTGAGATGTGAAAGTCTGTGGTGGAATATTCTCTCTTTGAATAATCTATAAAATAGCAGACACGTTACAATGAATAACTAGTAATCGTGGGTTTTCCAGCAAACCAGTTTAATAGTTTCTTCATATATCTGTGTTTATACATCAAACAAACTTCAAACGAAACAAAAAAAATACAATTCAAGAAAATACCCAAATCTATTAGTTTTTCTTCCCCTTTGTTGCTTTAGAGTTATGTACAAGACTGTCTTATTTGCAATACCCAGTGAAGATTAAATTACTTATTTACATCAGCTGGTGTGTCTCACTATACATTGGAACTGTCTCCTTTTGCCATTTACATTCCTAGTAGCAAAAGCCCACATTTAGGTGCTACTTATGGATAGGGTTAAGAGATAGGCTGAAACAAGGTAAAATTGACATCAAACATATCTCTGAAATCCCATTTTCAGAAAAAGCTGAAGCAAGATTCCAGAACCTAGTGCACTGATATAACCATTATATCAGTCAACATAATAAGGTGTCTCCATTGAGAATAACATTCCCACTCACGTCAGAGTGAGATATGTATGGGATGGAGGAATAATGTATTTTAAGGTGCAGCAGAAAAACATATAACTCTAGTGCTAAAGATACAGCTTACTTCTCCTGTCAGAGACCTCCAAAGCAAATAAAGACATAAAGTATTCTATCCTTTTTAAATGTGTGGAGGAGAATATTTTACAATTTTTCTTACAAGAGCTAAAATTAGGAGGGAAAAATTATAATTTTGTCATAATATGCAAACTATTTCATAGAAACACCAAATAACTTGGGTTGGAAGGGACCTGTGGAGGTAATTTACACCTAACCACTCAAAGCAGTGCCAGCTTCAAAGTTAGAGTCGGCTTTCAACTTAAAGCAGATTTAGGGCTGTGTCCAGTCAAGTTCTGAATATCAATAACGATGGAGTTTGCACAACAACTGGGCACCTGTTCCTATGTTTGACCAACCTTATGGTAAAAAAATTTCCTAAAACCCAATCAGTACTTTCACCTTGAAGGTATATCAGTACTTATACCTTGAATGTATAACCTACTGCCCATGGAATACATCATATTCCTTCAACTGATAGCAGGAGTTTCACTGCATCTGTAAACCAAGTATAACAAGAATTATTCTTTCAGATTTCAGAAGGAATACCTAATTTTTCCAAGATATTTTCTCATATCTAGTCAGTAAGTTACCACCAAGTGAAATATTTTCAGAGCTTAAATCATAGTGCAAGATATGCACCATCCATGGTCATCAAGAAATCAGTGCCATACTTGCACTTCTTTCATCTATGATAAATTCAGTATTTTGTGCATTACATAGCTGTTGCAGAACAACATGTTTATGAAAGCATGACTGGATGCAGATTACTCACAAAAAAGGCATGAGGATTTCAGCTTAGAACCCCCTCAACAAAGACAAAAACTCTTTGTTTGGGGAGCAAAAGTCAGGACTCTGTGTCATAGCTACATACGACTGAGGTATTCAAATCCCTGTTTTGCCATTGCCTGCTATGTTTTTTGATTATCAAACTTGTTTTTTCTCTCCCAGCTTGAAAGATACAATCTACAGTACAGCTTTCTCCAGTAACAAAAGTTCCTCACAGTCAAAAGGCTTTTCTAATGTCTATACAAAGGCAGACACTCACCCAGGCTTTCCATCTCCACAAAACATTACATGCCTGTCTAGAGGCATGTATCCTTTACTTCCCTACCCCTGGCAAATAAAGAAAACAAACAAACTAGAATCAGTCTTCATAGTCAGCCTTAAAATCTACCTAGGGTACATCTTGCTCAATGTTACAAACACATAGGTAGTCATATATGACAAAGTACTGTATTTAGCCTGGAAAATCTCATAGTAATCCAGGCCTCTAACATAACACATATTTTATGACAGTAACAGTCATAACTGAAATACAATACTGCTGATATGTGTATGCATATTGGTCATAACTGTTGACCAAGGTATGTGAAGCTTGGTAATTTGAGCTACTTCTCTGATTTTATGTCTTCAGAAGGAAATAGCAAAAAAACTGCCTGGTAATTCTGGGCATAAAAAAAAAGACATACTTAATTTTGTCTAGAGACACATTATTTTTTTAATCTAGAGACACAAGTAATATCAAAAGAAACACATATTGAGAGGCTGATGGGTTCATTCACATGGCAGGCCTCAGTCATGGCATTTAGCAAAAACAAAAGTAAGGCTTTCTCTATATAATCCCCTAATAAGATCCAGTCTTCAGGAGAGTGAAGGAGATTCAAAATATTCTTTATGCCGGTAATACAGATGCATTGCTCCTACCACCAGCATGACAGAAGTGTGTGAAGGGAAAGAAATGTAAAATAACAAGTTAAAAAATGGTTTCTGACTGCTGCAGAAATCATGACAGCTGAATGGAGAAAATGTTCCATAGGCATTTCAGCAGAACTGCGAGATGCAGCAAGATGTTGCATTTCTATTCTCTTCCTCGGTTTGGCTTTGTTTTCTTAATACTTGTTTGATAACCCACAGACCATTCTTAGGCTACAGCAACAAATTATCTCTTTGAAGGTCTTTCTCATTTCCTGGCTACGAAAGGCATAGATCAAGGGATCGATCACTGAGTTGCACATAATGAGAATGAGGTACATGTTGAAGTGAGACATGAAGCAAACACAGTAGAGATTTTGAGGGCAGGAGATCATCAGGATGAGATGAAGGAAGAATGGAGCCCAGCAAACAATGAAGATTCCAAGAAGCATAGTCAGAGTGATGGCTCCTTTCATGCTGGTTCTTTGACGGACAGAGTTGTACCCAGGCAAAGCAGCGATTTTCTTCACATGAGTACGAGCGAGGAGGAACATATGGATGTACAGCGAGACCATGAGGAACAGCATGGTAAAAAACATAGTGATGAGACAAATGACCACGTAAGTTGATTCATAATAAAGAATGAAGATAATGCCACAGCCTGTGCAAAAGGTCCAGATACATGCAATAATAAGCCCTGATCTTTTCACTGTCATGATGTTGTGATAACGTAAGGCATAGAATATAGTGATATATCTGTCTACTGCTATAGCCAGCAAACTGCACATGGAAGCCACCACAGATATGCAAATCATTGAATCAAAGACATTGTCTATATGACGGACAAAGGCATCTTCCATAATGATGTGTCTGTTGTTTATTAAGTATATTGTTATGGTCTCCCAAGCATTAGACACACTAACTAGCATGTCAGCCACTGCTAAACTGCAAACGAAAAAATACATGGGCGAATGCAAGTTCTTGTTCTTAACTATTGCACATATAACTAAGATGTTTTCAAGGAGGCTTACAATGCCCAGAGCTAGGAACACCTCAGCTGCAATGGCCACTTGCTCACACGCCGATGACTTGCTCTTGATAGTAGGCACAGTAAAGTTGCTACCAAAGGCACTCAGGTTTAGTTCAGAAACATATAGTTGAGAGGATGTGTTCATCTCTGGAAGCTAACACATTCTGTTCCTTGTGAGGGGCTTGCCAAGGAGTGTGGTAAATGCATTTTCCAAAAAAGACCTTGCAAAAAAAAAAAGCATATATAGCATAATGAGTACAGGCAGAAGTTGACAAAACAATTATCACACATTTCTATTTAATTTGGCTTGTACATGTCCTGCCACTTCCATACCATATTCCTCTACTGATTCTAAATTAACCTCTGGTTGGCTCAGAGATTTTCTACCCATCCTTACCGGGAAATTAAACCCACAAACTAATGAAGAGATTTATGCACCTTTCATTCATCCTTTTGTTTATTCTATTTGGTTCCCTGGAATACTTCCCTAGAATGTCCTAGAAATTCTGCTGAAAAACAGTTTTCACAGTCCCAAATTTCAGATCACAGAAATGCAAGAGAATGTAGTATTAGGTCCAACAGAAACTGCTCGCTTGGATACAACAAGTTTCAATTACTGCCACAATTAAGAATTTAACATTTTCAGTAAAATATTTAAATGCTTTCCTGACCTTTGTACTTTTAAATTTGCATGCACTGTATTATACACAGCTTATCTGTGCAATACTAACATGCTCATTTAAAAGCATTAATGGTATTACACACCTAACCAAGGCAAATCCATACATTTCAGGGTACACTAAGGTTACAGAATCGATGTGGGTGGAATTCTATTATAAAATAAGTTTTCTATTCCAGATCATGAATATTTTATTCCATTTTTTTGGTAATGACAATATTCAGGGCAAGTTGTAAGCCATTGGATTCTTAATAAAGGAAACAGAGTTGATTGTCAGTGACTTTTTGCAAATAAAATTCAAACCACAGAATGCTAAATAATTTTCAGTTTTTAAAAGGAGCTTTTTATTTTCAATCAAGAATTAACTGTACCTATTTACGAGAGCTGCTCCTTCAGCTGCTCTTCCTCTTCATCGCCTGCAACCTTTTCTCCAGAGAGCTGAAGTTGCAGCCCCGCTCCTCTCCCGACGTCTGGGGCTGAGGACTCCTTGGTGGGAATAGATCAAAAAAAATACAGGGAAAGAAGCGAGCAAATCCATAGAGTCAAAGCTGACCATGTATAAATTACTTACTGTGCAACTGCCTTTTTATAGACTCCAAGCAATAATGACTTCAGTACTCAAACTGTGGCTCCTCCTCCCCTTCTTTGCCCCTCTGGACTTCTCATTCTACAGATCTTGTAGCAAAGACTTGGGGTTTTACTACCATCTAGTGGTCTTCTCTTGTCTCTCAAACTGAGCAGTGATTCTGATCTGAAATTCAGTAAGGTTTTCTATAATATTAAAGGGGAAAATGTATTAGGCATGCTCCTTTCCAAAGCCATTTCTTTTGTTTTTTGTTTTTTGTTTTCTTTGCTGTTGCTAGTTCACTGCCAATAAGTTCATTCTGCAATAGTACTCCAAAAGAGGCAGGAACGGAAGACATAAGTTGATAACAATAACAGTGTTCAATAACAATAATTAATAACAATAACAATGTTCAATAACAGAAGTTATTGAAGTGGGAGGCTTATTACTTTTATAAGCATTTGTCTTATATACAATTCAGGTTTTTTTCAGAAATAGGAACACAACTATTACAAATCTCAGAGATCATACATTCAAAACTGCCATGCCACTAATAGAAGATATATTCAAATAATTTGTATGAAAAAAATAGAACAAATAAATGGGTGTGTTCTGCTCCCCTTGCTAGAATAGAGATTGCAATGTAGAAATGGAAGGAACACATAGTGCATCATGACAGGAGCCAGGGCTTCCCAAGATGAATATGAATTCCCCTGGGTTTCATGGGGCCTAAGAGCCGTTAAATTCAGCACTCAGTATTCCAATGGCTAGGGTTCCTCTGTGGGTCTAGCAGTCAGAGAGCTGATGCTCCTTCTGGGCTTTAACCAAAAGTGGTAAAATCAATGCCAGTCTTTAACAAATGGTCTTGGCTTTTGAGTGTAGACTGGGAAACGCAAAGCACAAGGTTTCCTAACACTGTCAAATGCTTTCCATGTTAGCTGATAACCAGCCAGTCAAATACCATGCAGCATTTAAAGTTAACTTGAGATAGGAAGTCTCTGCATCTCCAAATCATCACTCTTCCACAAATTAGTGGGTTGATGGGTTTTTGTGGTGTATAACAGCTTCAGGTGCTTTTTCTAACCTGTCATATTTTTCCTAAAGAATCACCACCAATGAACACTAATTTTATTGCTATATCCTGTGTA
The DNA here is from genome assembly GCA_013390005.1 of Calyptomena viridis. Classification (NCBI taxonomy): domain Eukaryota; kingdom Metazoa; phylum Chordata; class Aves; order Passeriformes; family Eurylaimidae; genus Calyptomena; species Calyptomena viridis. The sequence goes on from WEIV01002534.1 coordinate 43,051, forward strand.
ATTTTTGTGTTTTCAGTGTTCAGCTAAAGTTTACAATTGAAAAGTAGTAAAATTCTTATTTCTAATTACTATATTCCACAGGAGTTTTCTCTATTGTTACCACTGGCTTCACTCTAGGGACTTCACTCCTGGGCCATTGTATGAAATATTCTTAAGTACAAGTAGTCCCTGCACCAAAGGTGACAGTCAGAAATATTTTTATTACTTTGAGCAAAATGGCTTCTCTAACGTTATGCAGTCATAATCTGGAAATTAATTTTGCCTATCCCTTTTCCCCAGAACTGGAAAGAAAATTTAGGTTATCACACACTAGAGTCTGCAAACTATGCTCAAGTGCAGCTGTTAAATCTGGGTGGATAATGCCAGCTAGCCAACACACACACTCCCTGCTGTATCTCACCTATGCATCAATTCTGAATTCATAGTTCTTTGCTATGCCCAAAAGAAAAGTATAGAGAAGGGTCATCTGCAGTTTTCTTTCTCTTCTTGATGTAAAACATGGTTTTAGTAATCTTTGGTTATCTTTTGCATAGCTTTCAATTTTCCCCTTGCAGACCCTGGAGATCAGATACCTAAAGGCAAAATTTTACTTCTTTCAGTGTTCTTAAGTCTAGAAAGAACTGTGCAGACATTGTGCTCTTTCCAGTTCCAAATACTTCTCTTGCAGCATCTTGCTTTGTTGTTCTTGTTATTACATTCACTTTTTAAATTCTGTTCTTTCCATTTACAAATTCCTCTGTATGTTCAGTTTAACAAAGTTCTTTGCAGACCAGCTTAGCTGCATTTACAGAAGTTCTCAATGTACCTGGTGGGACTCAGTAGACCAGTCAATTATAAGAAATAAATTACATACCAAACTAGATGATTTGACAGTTATTCCTTAGAGCAATGCCAAGTTTCTCACATATAAATTATGAATCAGCCTTTGGATTCTTGTTCCACAAACCAGACACTGCAGGTGTAAACCTTGGTGCAACTGTCTGTGCTACACAAAGAACATCTCTTATTTACAAAGCTTGTAGGAAAATTGCCTGCCTGGAAATTAGGTAATGGTATAGATGCATTTATTTTATGCTAGATGATGAAATGAAAAAATACTTCCCTCACTCCACCCCTGAAAAAAAGAGTTTTATTATTATACTGCCACAGCAAGCAGCTATAAGTGTTATAGTTTGACAAGCAATAACTGAAGGGACACTGCAGTGGTTGGAGGCATGCAAGAGAGTTATAAGGATTTTAAGTAAAGGTTTACAGAGGCAGATCTTTGAATTCTCTTGGGAAGAATCCAAGAATGGCTTCACCTTTCAGCTAGAGGATTTCTTAATGAATAGACTTGCCGTTCAGATGTTCATGAGCTTGGTGTTCATCTCCCTTGACTCTTCATTTAAATAAATTCTCTAACTTTACAAACAGATTGGCACTCAGTGTTTTCCAAAGTCACAAAGATCACGTCTGGTCTGCCAGTGAGAGCAGTGATTTATGCACGGCAAAGCCTGTGCTGGTATTTAGTTATTGGGCTGTACTGACACAGCACAGCACAAAACCTGACTTGGGCACCCTGAGGAACACACTGAAGCCTTTGTTCAGTTCTCAGACCACCATCTTCTTTTCACAGATGGAAAGAGGAAGAGAGGTTGAATGGGGGGCTTGGGATGCAGGGTCACAGGTTTCCCTGCAGTATAGAAACAAGGACAGCTGAGTAATACATCAAGAAGCCTGCATCTGGAGCCACTGGCAGTGCTCCTGAGGTCCGTGGTCATCCCAAAAGGAATAGTAAAATGTATGCTTAGGAAGAGGTTTCTGTTCTGTACTTCATTAGCATCTTATCTGGTGTATGGAAAATGTTAACTGCTAGAAGCCCCTGTTTCACTGAACTCACCAAGAAATTCCAGGAAAAGGGATAGAAAGTGCTACAGAAAGATATCAGTAAACAGAAGAAAGAAGTAAAATAGGATTTTGGCAGAAAAATAGATGCCAGGGCCTGTTTCTGTCTGATGCCATTTTTTCAAGTGTAAAGTGGTGAGAGAGAGTAGAAGCCAGTCCACACACATATCTGCCTCTCAGGCTTCAAGAGCAACCAGAGTGGGAGCCATAACAATGCCACTGGCAGAAACAGCCAGCCCCTGCATACCATCAGCACCACCAGTGATCATGCCAGAGCTGCCCTTCACCCAGTACATCCACTGGAATACTGACAAATAGGTACATCGTGTCAAAGACAGCAGAGAATTGCATGCCATTTTCATGACAGCAGGATACTGATTTTATCAACAAATAGATAAATGAGGCCAATGGTAGAATGTGCCTCTGAAGAGGTTTCTGTAAGAAGAGCTAATTACACTCAGAGACACTCTGGTATTAATCTGTTTTAATCTTAACAGGTTCAGAGAATAGTGTTAGTGATGCTAATAAAAATCTATCAAACTTGTCTAGTGCTAATACATTCAAGGAATTCAATTCCAATGTCTCTCTGAAGCTATTTTTATCTATTTGATAAAAATACATTTGTTCGTCATAGTGTAGCTTTGGATTGGTGCTCTTGGCCTACTTAAAAAATCCCTCTTCTGTCTACTTCTTGCATACACTGTCATTAACACAATATTTCACAGCCACAGAGGATCCTCTCAGACTGCTGGAAGAGATAACCTGTGGATCACCAAAAGAGAAGATCATAGCCTTTCCTGCATTGGAATCATGTAACAAGTCCTCTCTAATTTTTCAGACTGAGAAAACTGTTTCTCTTGACCTATGTGCTGAGTAGCCTTGTCTAAGCCCCATCAAGGTCCCCACTGTTACCTCTCCAGCATTATCAACTAGTTAGCCTCTAATAAAGACAGGCAATTAATCAAGATTTAAAGAGGGAAAAGAGGCATAACTACTTCCTATCCATAAATGAAATAGCTGGATTACGTACAAGATTGTAGTTCAGTCCCCTTGCCTGTCCAGGGAATGGCTGAAAGCCTGAAAGCTGGATTTTGTAATAATATATAACATAGTGAACACTTGCTTTTATGTCATGGCCCTAATCTTCAAATCAACATTTGATTTATTTTTTTTTTTTTCAGAAAGAAGAGCAGGACTGAAAAAACACATCAAAATATCATGCAAATGGTGCCATCAAAGGCTAGAATCAACCGTAGTTAGTATGACTGCATTAGCAGTTTTGTCTATCAACCCTTTCATCTGAGTCCTTCAAAATGGTTTGAGAGAATCTCTGGCCACTCCCAGTTAGTACCTATCAGTGATGCTTCTTGCATTAGAGTAGAAAGCTGAGAAGATGCAGTACAGTATAAAGGGCACTTAAGAAATATTTTAATAAGCTAAGATGGATGATGCCATAACTAGTCTCCTAGCCTGTAAAAGAGTAAAAAGAGATTTAATAATCATCATTTATATATGCCTCTAATTGGAGTCAATTCCAGTAATAAGTCATCCCCTAGAATTTTGTTAGAGGATGGGTCAGCAGTACAGACCTGGTGAAACATACAGAAGTGCAAGCTCCAGTCTCCACAAATCACAGACCAGAGGAAGATTGTAGAAACTTTCTAACAGAAAAAAAATTGATAATTCAATTATCTACAAACAGATTGGGGTAAATAAAAAAAGCAAACAAACTACTTAGCAAGTTCTTAATTGGATATTTCTTTCTGGGAAGACTGGCTGATACCTCAAAGTGCTGTGAAGTCCTTTAGAAGGACCCCGATTGGCAGGATTGATGGGCAGAGAAGAACTGTCTGAAATTCACTAAAGGCAAATGCAGGGTCCTGCACACATGGAAGAATAACTCCATGCACCAGCGCAGGCTGGGGAATGACCTGCTGGGAAGCAGCTCTGCAGAGAAGGACCTGGAGGTCCTGAAGAACAACAAGTTGTCCATGAGCCAGCATGGCCAAGAATGCCAGTAGCATCCTGGGATGAATAAGGAAAATTGTTGCCAGCAGGTCAAGGGATCCTGGCACTCTACTCAGCCCTAGTGAGACTGCTTCTGGAGTGCTGTGTCCAGTTCTGAGTTCCTCAGTACAACAGAGACATGGAGATCCTGGAATGGATCCAGTAAAGGGCTACGAAGGTGTTTAAGGGCCTGAAGCATCAATCTTAGGAGAATAAGCTGTGGGAGCTAGGCCTGTTCAGCCTCGAGAAGAGACAAGGGGACCTCATAGATGTGTATACATATCTGAAGGGAGAGTGTCAAGGAGATGGAGCAAGGCTTTTCTGGGTGGTGCCAAGCAATGGGACAAGAGGCAACAGACAGAAAGTGATGCACAATAAGTTCTACCTGAATATGAGGAAGAATTTCTTTCCTGTGTGGAAGCACTGGAACAGATTGCCCAGAGAGGTTGTGGAGTCTCCCTCACTGGAGATATTCAAGAACTGTCCGGAAGCAACAGCATGCAATGTGCTCCTGGATGATCCTATTTGAGCAAGGAGGTTCAACCGGATGACCCACTGTGGTCCCTTCCAACCTGACTCATTCTGCGATTCTGTGAAAGTATTTCTTCTAGACCATAGGAGTAGTTGATGTGACTTTACTCATTAGCATAATTATCAAAAGTAAATGCTTAAAAGTGCTACTTCAAGTACATATTTTGAGATGTTTCATGTTTCATTTCTGCAAGCTTATCTGGCACTTGGCAAAGGCAAACTTCAAGAACGCATTGTTCATTTGTTTCATAAAATGCTTCTGCATTACAATCTCTGTCTTTGTATTTAAAATGCTACTAATTTGCTATATAATTCAGCTCCTTGATCTTCAATTCAATCTTCAATGTCTGAACATTTTAACTTTGTTGGTGATCACAGGCAATTCAGTGAAAGCTGATTTAGAATACCAAATCTTCAATAAAATATGTTTTAGTATTGAGCAGGAAAGGCCTTTGGTATTACTTTAGAATAGAATAGTATGGCATAACGTAGAATTGTTTGGTTGGAAGGGACCTACAACAATCATCTAGTCCAACTGCCACTTCATACTGACAATTCCCCATTTTCTAGCCCAGTTGTAACACCAGTGTTAGGCACACATTTGCTGCCAGGTGAATCTTCCAGTCACACATTTACCAATATGTATCACAAGCAGATCTTTCTGCTGTGGCAACTATTGCAGGTGCACTCCACCACCTTTTCCCACCAAGAAACAGCAATTTTCTTGATGGGATCTAAGAAGCAGCCCAATCTAAGACATATTTTGTTTCTGTTGGGACTAGCATGGGGCTCTCTGAGTTTAACAGGCCTGCCCTGTGGTGACAGCCTACCATCTACTTCCTTTGGGTCAAAAAACAGAGCTCTTCTTTCACTGGCAAAGATGTTTTAAAGGACTGTAGAAGCCAGCCATGATCCACTATTCCACTACACACTGAATCTTAAACCTCTAATATCCTTTATTTCAGTATAAAGAGGCATGCATTCCTCAAAATGAGTGACAAAATCCTCTTTTTTGAGTCTTTTTATAAACATCTTGCCTAAAGAAATCCCTTGAAAAGCTGCTAACTTCCCTCTCGCCTCCTGCTGCAACACAGGAGCATAGCATGAACCCTCCACTGGGAGCACTGCGTTCCCCATCCTGGGCTGGCTCCTTGGTTTGAGCAGAAAGCCCTGACAGCTCAGTGTTTCTGACCTGTGCTGCCTCTCTAGTCAGGTGTTGGCATTTTAACACGACATGAGCATAGAAAGGTAACAAAGAAGCTGAAAGAAAACCTCAAGAAGATGCAGAGTGAGAATAATCATTAATTCAGTACACCCACAAAGAGACATTACTACACACAGAAAATGGCAGATGCAGTAATCTGTGCATGTGGTTCCTATCAAGGCAAGTGCAAATGTCTCTTATTGATGCATATGATAACTAAACATAGATATACACGCTACCCAGGCAATTTTCAAGAACTCTATGGCAGCAATATCAAGACTTGTCTCTTTAGGAGTAGTATTCAGTGCTAATCTAATGTCTCTGTACTGATACGCAGGTTCTTTCCTCACTCTCTGTTCAGGTTGGTAAAAAATGAAGTTTTTTCCTATTTAATGAGGTGTACCAAATGTACCAAAAATGAGAATTAAATAATAGCCATTTATCTCAATTTTTTTCTGTCAAGCCCTTACTACACTACCTTTTCTGATCTATCCTACAATAAAGGCTTGCAATAAACATTTTTTTTTCTAATGTCAGAATTTTTTTAAATCACTGTATCCTTAATTTAAAGCAAAGCAATATTATTTCAGAAGCTGGAATTACTTTTTCTTCTAGCATTCACATGCTAAGGAGTGGAAGTGTGGAGTATTGCTATGGCTGAAATGAAAAATGTCAAAATTAAAAAGGAGAATTATGTTAGCCAGAGGACCTTTCAGATCCTCAGAAAGGAAAGTAGTTCAGTATTGCGTCTGAATCCAGAATATCATCTTCTATACTGCAGTAGCCAGTGCATTCACTTGTTCTATTGAGAACTTAAATCAGTTTACAATAAGCTTTCTCCTCAAAAGCAAACTGTTTGCTGACATACAAAAATCAAGTGACACTTATGAGCCCCTCTCTTAAAATTTCAAGCATCCTTAATCCCACACAAAAGCAGGAACCATGTGCCCTGGTCATGACACATATTTGATTTCTAATCTGGCATTAAAAGTGAAGCAGAACCTTCAAGAAGAGAAAATGCTTGTCATATTGATTTGGTGAGGCTGCTGATATGGTGCACCTTTCTGGATTTCCTGGGCTTGCAAAGTGCTTGGTTACAAAAGAAGACCATAAGATATTTTCTTTTTGGCACATTTTGAAACGTGACAAAAAAACCTTTCCTTTCTCCCCTCCTCTCCCCCAAACAAACAAATTTGTGAACAAACCAAAACACAAGAACATGGTACGACTTCAGAGAGAGGACAGCCCCTAGAACAGGGTCTGGTTCTGCGGAAAATTAACTCAGAAAGCCCAGTGCATGAGTTAATCATTCAGGCTAAGAGGTATGACACATTCGTGTTTCCAAGAAATCACTTGCTATTGGATCAACTAGGAAATCACTTTCTGCAAGAGCTAAGATGGACTATGCACCAGTTTCTCAACTAAATTACATTTCTTTATGCCATCTCTAATGGCTGATAAATAAAAAGAAAAATTTTTTCTTACTTTCTTTTGTTGAGCTCCTCATTAATTGCAGTGTAGAGGTCAATGCTAGCTAAACATCATCAACTTCAAAGTGGTGAAAACCTGCATCTTTGAAAAAGTGACCATTGTGGTTGTTACAGCTGCTGAATGCCTACCTAACATGCACATCAAATTCCATAGCTAATTGAAAGCAGGTATTGGAATATTTTCATTTGAGGGATGAAAGATAGACACTTCAAACTTCTGGGGAAAAAAATTAAGCTTTAATCTTAAGGAAAAATCAAGCTAAATTTTTCCTATTAATCTGTATTTGAGTTACCAGCCTTCACGGTCTCCAGGGTTGACAGGCAGAAAACTTGAGCACTCTTCAAGAAAATCCCTAGGGAGTTGAGAGGAAAGATGCACTTGTGAAAACCTTACAGCAGAACACCATTGCTACAGGACCTCTTGTTCCACATACCCATGTAAGACACATTTATGGAGCAGCAGTTTGACACCACAAAAGCAATATGATGACCCTCTAGTTCTAGAGACTACACTTGTGCTCCTTAAACTCTCCCATTGACATATATAAACACCACCAATGTTGTAACAGAAGTTTCAACAGCAAGGATTACACTTGCCACTAATGCAGCTACAGAAGGTGGCTCTGATTCACAAATCCAAGTATATTTTTGTTGATACATCCTGGTCTGTCAATGACTAACTCATGAAAAATTTCCTGAGAGCCAGCAGGGAAAAACTAAAGTCTGAACACTTAAAAATGCACAAATTCGTAGCAAAGAACTAACTTCTTCAGGGAATTTAAAAAAGCTTCAGGGAAAATAGTAACGGTGTAGTCAATTTATATATATATGCAAATATTTTTTATTCAAGGGAAGGGGACAGGCTAATCCAAAGATTTAGATCAATTAGAATAATCAGGACAAAGAGAACTGGCAAGTCTCCTGACTTTTCTCCAGAGAATAAATTTGAAGGCAGAGCAAGTTCACAGGTTCTTATTCAAAAGATGAAACAAAAAGAACCTCAATTCCAGCAATTAAAAAGAAATGTACTCACTTAGTATACATCTCAGTTTTAGGAACAGAATTAATATTGACCTGCAGGGCCGACATTATCAAGTTCGACGATAGCATCACTTCTGAAAAAATGGAAACACAAAGTATACTTCCCAATACAACTTGAATTCAGGCTTAGCTGTAGCACAGTTGGAACTCTGTCTTAATACACATGAGAAACAAACCAGAGAAAATCAATTACCTCATTGAGAACGTTCAGTTAATTTGAGTTTTGCAACCAAGCAATGGTTTTGGTGCTGAACTAAAATTAACTACTGTTAATGCAGTGACAATACCAATAAGAAAACAAAACAATGACACACAGTCTTCTTTTACAGATTTATAAAAGTCTATTCTCAGCAAATTAAGCAAGACCAGAAAAAAAATTGCAGTGCTTTTCAGTTATAAATAATACAATTAATTAAAACACAAAGGCAAATGAAAGTTTAATATCACAGAATTTATGAGAGATAATTTAATCAACTAATGAAGTTTCCACGTCCCCATCTTCATTAGAATCTTAAAGGCAGTAAATTTGTCAATAACTAGATGCAAGGAGTGTCTTTTTAAATTATTTTGAGATTAACACAGCAAGTTCATAAAGTGCCAGTGAATAACAAGAAAGGCCATGGGTATTGCTTGAGAAGACATGCCCTTACAAGTTAGAGGATGCAGTGAGAAGTTTAGGACACCTGATTTTGTGGAAGAGATATATTTTTCATCCTGATGATTTGTATGCCCTAGAATGAGATGATCAATGCCTGACCTGACACAGAGTTAGAACGGGGTAGACAGGCAATTCAAGCACTGCCCTAAAGCATGCCACTGTCAAGTTAACCTATCAAAATTGTTTAAAGAAATTTGAATCAGCTGAATGAATCTGTATTGCAACACAGCCAGATTCTTAACGGAGGATCAGAACATTAACTTAATTGTCATGTCAAACTACAGCACCTATATCCTTTCCAACTGAGATTCTTGCCAATTTTAATATGCGCAGTAATGTGCCAACTACTTGCAATTGCGTTCATGAGGCTTTTTTCATGTGAACATGTCTCCACTACACATAGCCAATAAAACCAAAATACATTGGAACTTAATATTTTAGCTGTGTCCAGATTATTTTATTCTGTCAGCCCATTCTTTATTTCATTCTTAACTTTTGATTATTTGTGTTTCTTGAAGTGACCTACGGAATCAATGAATTCTTGATCTTTGATTCTTGGTCAATAATACCATCTTCTCTCAGAGAAGTGTCCTAATGAACAGCTACTATTAAGAGATCATGACTTGTTTGTTCATCTTCCCTATCCAGAGAGCTCACTTTGGTCAACAAAAAAAGCATCTACAACAGCTGACCCTTAGATGAACATCTCTTATTCCTTGGGAAGTGGGAGGCTTGAAGTCAAAGTCCCTGCCTCCTAGGGGGCCTGTGATGGAGGCACCTTTGTGTTAGAGCTTGGGCCCCAAGGCTGTTCAGTGAGTAGTAGGCATCTCTTTCATTGCTCAAGGCCATATTTACGGGGCTCAAATTCTGCCTGATGCTGTATTTATTTCACCTACAGCAATCCCAATCTCAGTGTTACTATGACAGAAAGCATGTCAGACAGAGTACAAAGGGTGGAAAAGATAAGCTTTAGATTCCCTTGTTACAGGACACAAGGCATTACTCACCAAGTGAGTGATGCTGGCAGGGCAGGAGCGAGATCAGGAACACCAAGCTGTAAATAATATTCCAAAGCATTGTAGGCTGGAAATGTACACAACCACGACAGGAAGATCAAATTCCAATTCATCTTTCTTCATCTAGTTTAGAAAATAAGTACCAATTAGAAATGTAACATCTTTACCAGGACAGTTTCACTTGGCACACCTAGTTGTACTTAAATGGGTAGAGATGCTTCTGTGTATAACATCTGTCTTTTTGCATCTGTAAATGATCCGTAACAATACAACTACACTTTCAGTGAGAAGCTGTACTACTTTCACATAACTGATGACATCAACACAAATAACTGCTGTCTACATGTAAGCCCTGTGTGAAACTGAGCTTTCAGATGCTCACACAATCTCTTAGAGGAGAAATGATATATTCTTTGTTGAGGGGTACAGAAACCTTTTGTTTAGGTCTGATGCTGAAATCTTGATTAAAATACACCATCTTCTTGCTTGTTAGAGAATATGTGCTCTGGTATTTCTCCCTGGAAACAACAGTTCTATCTGGCAGCCAAAGGTTTTGCTTATTCACATGAGATTAGATTGCTGTGTAAGAGATATGCAGGTGTTGAAGCTCATTGAGGAGTGGATTTTCATCTCAGTGCCTGTTCAAGAACAGGACAGGGCAGAGGTTCGGCGAGGTTATATCACCCACAATACCATCCGGTGCTCCCTCCAGTGGGTGAGAAAGTGAGCATCAGCCTGTTTTTCCAGAAAAGTGGAGGAGAACTGTGGGAAAAAGCTCCTGTTACAGTACAGTACAGGGTTGTATCTGAAAACAAAAGCAGATAAACAGACATCACCACTAATTTTGAAAGTCAGAGTTCTAGATTGGCAAACAGCTTTTCATTAGCCTCTGACTGCTGCTGTATCAATTTTCTTCAGTTTATGCTCTGGATAGGATATGTAAGGTAGTAGGAGGTAAAGTGTCATATCAGTGCCCAGGAGCAGATCCACATGTTGAGGACTGATCGTTGTAGTGGGCTGGAGAAAATGCTCAGACAGTGGAACTGGAGCCAGAGAAGACAGGAAACCCCAGCTGGTACACAATACCTAAAATGTCTCTTTCATTTCTCTGTCAAGGGTGAGAAGTTAAAGGAACCCATGTAAATACATTCCACTATCCACAGTTTTCCTTTATTGGACCAAATAAAAAAGTTACTTCCTTTATTTTTTCTGCTTTAATTAGCATTTGAGAAGCCGGTGCCCTCTGCTTGATTCATAAAATGGGTAGGCTTGTTTCTTAGTAATAACACCAACAAACTAAGAGTATTTTGCAAATTCCAAGCTTCCCATTAGCTGAAATTCTACTCTTTGCTTTCAGTCAGGAGAAAAATTTAAGTATAAAACATCGAAGTAATTTGTTATCTTCTAAAACCACTAAAGTCATATTAGGATTTTACTATTAAAATCAAGTAAAAAAAAAAGTTAGAATACTTCAAAACAAAATTTACTGAGCAATGGATGACAGGCATACCTCTGAGTATATTTACCTTAAATTATGAATTAGTAGCGTGTCTAATCCAACTGTTACTGACAGAGAAAGCACAGTGACCTATCCTCACCTTCAAAAAATACTGATCGATTTCAGAGAAAGTAATGGGAACTCTCAGAATATCAACAAGGCACAGCTTTAAGGAAAATTGCAGAATCAAGCTTTTCACAGGGGCACTCTACCCAATCTTAAAAGCACATATTGGTAAATTTAGCCCTAAGTAGTCCAAAATAATTTGTTTTCTAGTATGACTTTTTCTCTTCAAGGGCACTTTGGCCACTGATTAGGACATTGTAAAAGTTTCAAGGAACAGATTCAAACAGATAGAAGCTGAATGTTGCACTGAACAGGTTGATGTGACTTCCAGGTATGAGCGAAGCCTTGTCCTGACATTCACTCCTTTTGCTTCTCCCTGTGTCTTAGTTGTTATTAAAGGTCACCAAGCAGTATTTTACGCACAGAAGTGACTGAAAGTTGCCTTGGCAAGCAGTTGTGGAAAGTTACTTGAACCCATATTGATGATTTAGGTAGGGCTTGGTATACTTGAGTGGGACAGGTTCCAAAGGAAGTGGTCATGGCAGCAAGNTACAGGATGTCTCTTTGGTCAGTTGGGGTCAGCTTTCACAATTGTGTCCCCTCACAACTCCTTTTTCCCCCACCTCCTTGTTGGCAAGGTAGTAGGAGAAGCAGAAAAGGCCTTGACATCATGGAAGTGCTGCTCAACAATAGATGAAAATGTCTCCGAGTTATTAACACTGTTGCAGCATAAATCCAAAACATGAGCACATACCTGC
>WEIV01002534.1:65245-144612 GCA_013390005.1 Calyptomena viridis
GTTAACAAAACTATACATCGAACCCTTATAAATGTATAAAACCATAAGAAGCACCATCACAATCAGACACCTAGTTGCCACAACTGAGGCTCCATGGTTTCACCTAAAAGCCTCCTGTGGGCTCAAACTCTCCGTAGTCAGCCCAAACCCCCCAGTTTCTAAAAGGTCCAGCAGTCCCTACCACTATACTCAAGGTACAGGGAGCCCTACATACTTCTAAAGCAGCCCAATTTTCCCTTGAGGCTATTGTTAAGAGGAAGCAGTGATTTCCTTCTAGCTGAAGAAACATTTAATTACATTTTTTATAAATTATACAAGGAAGACAACAATTTCCAACCCTGTAATTATTGTTATTTGTTCAGCTCACAGCTCTTTCATAAAGAAGCAGGCTTCAGTTCCAGCTGTCTGCTGTAGAGATATACACTGCAGGTGTCAAAGTGAACTAAAGAAAGAAAAGGACTACTTGGATCAAAGAATTCAGAATAATTCTGCTACCAGAAAATTACTGTTCCATGGAGAAATTTCCTTGGGCTATACAAATTAGAGATTTAAAAGCTGTATTTTATATATAAACCAAGGGAGGTTTTGTGTTTATTACTTGATACAGCTTTTTGTAGTTTAGAACCTACAAAGACTAGTCCTGCGTCTAAAGTCAGAACAGTTCCATGACTTTCCAGTTAGAAGTCAGTGCAAAATGAGAAAGAAAATGTTATTAGTTGGGAGCTAGTAAGCCACCAGCTGAGTAGTCTTACTCCAAGACTACGAATAAGCTGTAAAAGTTAAGAGCCAAGCACTTAGGCGGGAACAAGGAGCATGAGCAACATGAACACTGTTAATCTAAATCCCATGGTGATGTTAATTCCAGTGCTAACAGCCATAAATTTCCAGTTTAATTGCAATTAGTGATTAAATCAGACTGTGAGAAACACAACCTGTATGAATTCAGACTAGACTGTGAGACTCAGAGAGATCATAAGCCTTATGAAGCTGCCCATTGAAACAATAAGGCCTATGAACCAAAAAAATAAAAATTTTTTTCCTTGGGCTTCAGCTATTAGTTGCACAGATCAGTCAGACTTTAAATGTTCAAACACCTTGCCCTGAAAGTGGATCTCAGTTTCTGGGAGGCACATTAACACAAATAAAATTGTAACAATGGTGAGAACCAGCTTTAATAAAATGAAGAAAGGATGACAGCCTTCATTAAAACAATATCAGAAAACCTTGATCAAGTTAGCTTTGTTCTGCCTTACATCTGTTCTCTAAGTAACAGAAACATTTAAGTCACTACATAAATCTAGAATGGTGATGTATTATAAAGGTATGGTGTAAGGGAGATTAAAGAAAAGCCATTTCACCAGTACTAGCTCATCTATGTAAAATGCTACACACTGAACCTGCAAAAAAATAAACAATATTAACGGTTTTTAGTTCAGTATAAATCATTCATAATGTCATCTGTGCAAGGATTCAGATTTCAGACTTTTTTCTTTAAATATCAAGTGAGGTTTCTTGTTCAAAAACCACTCAACCACTTGTCTGCAGATCCTTTGGCACTTAGATGACCAGATTTTTTGTGCTTCACGCTTGAGAAAAATCAGGACGCTTATTTGCATTTGTAACTAACAACATAGATGTCAATTCCCTCACTCCCATACAGAAAGAGGTTCTAATTTGTGGCATACAAGGCACACCAAGGACAGAGATTACAAGGCTACTGTTAATCTTGCTTGATATTAGATGAGCCATTTTTTCCTCCAGAAGCATTATTACTTTGGCAATAAGTGAATTGCAAAAGTGGATTTATTATCAGCCCTTGAATACTCTGCAGATGTTTTGAATTCGTTGCTACCCAGCTTAATGTTCCCTAAATTAGTGGTTTTCAAATTCTTTAAAGACACAGTTTAGCAATTTGAATATAGCATATAATTACTTATTTTCATAAAAATAGATATTAGACAAGAGAGTGTTTCATTAAATAGACTATGACTCAAAAGGAAAACTCTCATAATCAGAAGACTGAGATGTTCATTATTTAAATTAAACTATTCAAGTGTTTTAACAGGAGAATGTGTAAGATTTGCAGCACACCTGAAGGACGGGATGCCATCCAGAGGGACCTGGACAAGCTTGAGAAGTGAGCCAATAGGAATCTTACAAGGTTCAACGAGATGAAGTGCAAGGTACTGCACCTGGATCAGGGTAACCCCAGCAAACACACAGGCTGAGGGATGAACAGATTGAAAGCAGCTCTGCCAAGAAGGACTTGGGGGTGCTGGTGGATTAGAGCTATTCATGAGTCAGCAATCTGCACCTGCAGCCCTGAAAGCCAACTCTGTCCTGGGCTACATCAAAAGCAGAGTGGCCAGCAGGTTGCGGGAGGGGATTCTGCCCCTCTACTCCACTCTGGTGAGATCCCACCTGGAGTGCTGTGTCTAGGTCTGGGGTACCCAGCACAGGAAGGAAATCAACCTGTTGGAGTGAGTCCAGAGGGAGGCCACCAAGGTGATCAGCAGGATAGACCACCTCTCCTATGAGAAAAGGTTAAAAGAATTGGGATTGTTCAACCTGGAAAAGAGAAGGCTTCATGGTGACCTTAGAGCAGCCTTCCAATACTCAAAAGGGACGTAGAGGAAAGATGGAGAGGGACTTTTTACAAGAGCATGTAGTGACAGGACAAGAGGCAATGCTTCAAACTGAAAGACAGTAGATTCAGATTACATACTAGGAAGATATTTTTTGCTGTGAAGGTGGTGAGGCACTGGAACAGGTTACCAAGAGAAGCTGTGGATGCCCTATCCCTGGAAGTGTTCAAGGCCGGGTTGGATGGAGCTCTGAGCAGCCTGGTCTAGTGAAAAGTGTCCCTGTCCACAGCCAGGAAGTTGGAATTAGATGATTTTTAAGGTACCTTCAAACCTAGGCCATTCTATGATTCTAAGTCTAACACACACTTAAGTGTTTCGCAGCAATTTCTATCACACTGGTGTGTAATTCACAAAAAAGCAAACTCCTACAATATAGCACTGATATAACAGTAACATACTGAAGCATGACACGGTTCCTCCACAAATACAGTATCTCATTTAATTGTTTTTGCTGTGTGAAGTAAGATAATGTGCAGATACCCCACAAAATGCCAGGCAGTAGAAGGATTGCAGGAAAATTTGTTTCCAAAGTTGAGTACACTAGAATTAAAGAACATTAAACCTAACAGTGTTAAAAACCCCTTGTTCTTCTCAGGGTTTTTACCATCACTGGCCCCTGTACACTGTGGGGGCCTTCAAATATGTCTGCAAGAACTTTTTCTTCTAGCAGGGCAAGCTTCTTTGGAATGCAGGAGGAGAAAACATGCAAAACTGGGAAAGATGCCTTCCCAGGAAAGATGCCTCTTCCAGGCAGGAAAGTCCTCCTAAGTGAAATAATCCCCAAACTCCTTGTAATAAATCTTACGGAAGGGTCTTCTACACTTACAGCTCTAAGGTTGCAGAATATCCAAACAAGGAACAATTACCTATACTAACAGTACTTGTGCAACATCATAGCTTCCTAACCTCAGCCACAGGATAAAGAAAGAAAACATATACATGCTTCTTTCAAAAGTGAAGAAAGGTGGGAGAAAACTTCAGGACAAATTGCCACTAGAAGTGGACTACCTTCTTTTGAACAAGACTCCTATCCTCATCTGGGCAAATACACCTTTCATGAGCATTGAATCTATCTTAAATAGAAAGGGCCTGTATTTGACTTAACTCTTTATCAACACAAAATTATACAAATACAGTGTTGCACTTTTAAATATACTAACCAATTATTTAGTACAGGATTTTCTTACATCCCCTTCCATGGCAAACTGAGGTGTTCCCTGCTGCAAGGAATCTATTTAACGCAAGTGCAAAACTGTTTTTCAGCTGTGCTGGCTCTCCATGACAACCACATGCTGAGCCACATGAGTTCTACCACAGTTCCCAACCGTGCACCATCATGGAAGCAACTAGAGGAAAACATTACATGTTTTCTAGTTTCTTTACCCAACTTGTATGTCTCAACACCTAGGAGAGAGAGGACAAACCGAACTACAAAGTTAGGTTGCCATTCTTAATCCGACTCCCTTGATTGTAAAAGTAAATTTGAAAATGAAACTACTTAATTGGTGTGGCACCCTTCATCACACCTTCATAATTTCTTCATTCAGGAGATTACCAAAACTCCTTCTGTTGCAAAAATCATCCAGCTCAGATGACCTCATCACTCCCCCATCTTCAATCTCTCGTCAGCAATCCTGAGAATGCAGATGCTCTGCTCATCTCTAATTCCTTCTCTAAAGCCATCCAGCTTTACTGGGAAGATACATATTTATCAGGAAATGTTGCAGAGCTATCCACTTGCAGGTGCAGGGCTACAATCTTGTTCAGAAGGATTTACAGGCACACAAAGGACAAGAAAATCATCAGGAGTAGTCAGCATGGATTCATTAAGGGGAAGTCATGCTGAACCAAAGTCTATGAGAAAATAAATATCCAGCTTGATAGACGATGGGAAAGCAGTGGATACAGTCTACCTGGACTTCAGGAAGGGTTTTTAACACTATCTTGGGTGCAGAGTGAGAGGGGATTGCAAACTGGCTGAGCAGCCAATCCCAGAGAGTGACAATCAGGGGAACAAAGTCTAGTTGGAGGCCACTAACAATACACCCCAGGAGTTAATAGTGGGTCAAACTGTGTTCAAAATTCTGGACTATCTCTCATACAAGCATGGATTTAGGAGGGGCAGGTCCTGCCTGACCAACTTGATCTCATTTTATGACCAGGTGACCCGCCTGGTGGATGAGGGGAAGGCTGTGGATGTGTCTACCTGGACTTCAGCAAAGCCTTTGATACCGTATCCCATAGCATACTCCTGGAAAAGCTGGCAGCCCATGGCTTGGACTCTCCACTGGGTTAAGAACCGGCTGGACAGCAGGGCCCAGAGAGTGGTGGTGAACAGTGCTGCATCCAGTTGGTGTCAGTAACTAGTGGTGCCCCCCAGGGACCAGTGTTGGGCCCAGTGCTGTTTAATATCTTTATTGATGATTTAGATGAGGGGATCTAATCTACCACTAGCAAATTTTCAGATTACACAAAGTTGGGAGCAAGTGTTGATCTGTTAGAGGACAGGAGAGCTCTGCAGAGAGACCTTGACAGGCTGGAGAGATGGGCTGAATCCAACAGCACGAGATTTAACAAGTCTAAGTGTGGAGTCCTACACTTTGGCCACAACAACCCCCTGCAGCGCTACAGGCTGGGGACAGAGTGGCTGGAGAGCAGCCAGGCAGAAAGGGAGCTGGGGGTTCTGACTGACAGGAAACTGAACATGGGCCAGCAGTGCTCCAGGTGGCCAAGAAGAGCAATGTCTTCCTGGCCTGTATCGGGAATAGTGTGGCCACTGGGATCAGGGAAGTGATTCTTCCCCTGTACTTGGCACTGGTTAGGCCACATCTCGAGTACTGTGTCCAGTTCTGGGCCTCTCAGTTTGGGGTGTCGAGGTGCTGGAGTGTGTCCAAAGAACAGCAAGAAGGATGTGTCCAAGAAGGATGGTGAAGGGACTGGAGCACAAGTCCTGTGAGGAATGGCTGAAGGAGCTGGGGTTGTTCAGCCTGGAGGAGACTCAGGGGAGACCTTATCACACTACAACTTCCTGAAAGGAGGTTGTAGCCAGGTGGGGTTGATTTCTTCTCCCAGGCAACCAGTGACAGAACAAGAGGACAGAGTCTCAAACTGTGCCAGGGGAAGTTTAGGCTGGATGTTAGGAAAAAATTCTTCACAGAAAGTGATTGGCCATTGGAATGGGCTGCCTAGAGAGGTGGTGGAGTCACCATCCCTGGAAATGTTTAAAAAAAGACTGGATGTGGCATTCAGTGTCATGGTTTAGTTGATGAGATGGTGTTAGGTAATAGGTTGGACTTTATGATCTCAAAGGTCTTTTCCAATCTAGTTAATTCTGTGATAAGGAAAGGCTGGGAGATCTGGAGCCTGGAGAAGGCTCAGGGCAGTAGTCTTATCAATGTGCACAAATACATGAAGGGAAGGTGTAAACTGCCCAGTGACAGGACCAGAGGCAATGAGCACACACTGAAACACAGGAAGTTCCCTCTAAACATCAGGAAACATTTTTACTGTAAGGGTGACCAAGCTCTGGCACAAGCTGCCCAGTGTGGTTGTAGAGTCCCCATTCTTGGATCTATTCAAAAGCTGTCCGGATATGGTCCCAGGCAATCAGCTTTGAATCTGCTTGAGCACAGGGATTGGACCAAATAAGCTCCAGAATTCCCTTCCAACCTCGATTATTATGTGACTATGTGATATGTTGAGATTTGCTTAGAAGAGGAAAGACACTCCACCATATTCCCCCTTTTTATTACTCTTATTTCTTCCAAAAATAGCATAACAATGTAGTTTCAAATGAAATTTGATACAAGAAATCTAACAAAACTAGCTTTGACACATACAAATTTCAACAAAACACTTCACCACTTCTAAAGTGTCACAAGTACTAATTCTAGCAGACAAGAAAGTCTTAATTTCAGCAGCAGAACTAATTCTACTGCTTCAGTGAAGGTTATAAGTATTTTTCTATACAATAAAAAATAGGAGTCATGGAGGAAAGAATATGACCTAATTACATGGGGAAGGCAATACAAAGACAAACTCAAATAATTTGAACGCTTAACTCTAACAGAAATTTTCTAGGTTTATTATAACTTTTCAAAATACTCATGTACCACCAAAACATCATCATTTCATCTCTATGTAAACTAAAGTAGCCAACAACAGCCATCAGCTACTGTTAGCCCAAGAACAGAGAGAAAAAACATGAAATATTCAGGTCTTCTCAGTAGTGGGTGGCTACAAGCACTGGAAAGCTGAGCAAACACTGCCCCAGAAATCCCTAAGCCAGCTCTAAGAGTCTAACAAGCAGTTAAGATGTTAGTTAGGCATAGTTCTGTCTACTGGTATCATTAGATTAGTCCCAAACTAAATATTTGGCTCTAATTTGGGGATTGTTAGCAACATGTGCCAGGCTAACCTGGGCACACAGGTACACCAGGGTGTACCTTCCTTCCAGAGTGAACTGCTGTTATCCTCAAATGTTACACAGGCTCCCCTTTTGGTTCATGATCCATCACACGAGCATGTTTCTAATGCCTTAAGGACTGCAATGAGGTCCCCATCACCACCGATAGCTCGTTCTATTGCTGAGTCCATTTGGAATTTATTGAAACAAGAATGAAATGCATCCTAAGATCTAGTAAGCTTCATTAAGAAACATTAAAACTACCAAAAAGTCAGGAGAGTCTCTAATAGAACAGAAAATGTTCAGTAATTTAAGTACAGCAGCTGTTACTGATTACCACATAGTTGTATTTGGAAAAATGAAGTAGAGATTTAAAGTGTTAAAAATTCAGTACTTTCAGAGCAGTTTTGTACAGAACAAACTCATTTAATCTTAAAAGCACCATGAAGTGACGCTATGTATCAGAAAGCAGGAAAACCAAGAATTTTATAGGATTCTACCATGTAAAGTACACCACGAATACTAGTAAGGTAGATTTACACTGCAGGCTTGAGCACAGCACAGAGGTACTCAAATTGACTCAGGTATTTTTTGCTCTGCATGCAATGTAGACATACCCTCTATGTCTTAGCAGATCTCATTGTGATTTAACTGAGCTCTGCAGTACAGTATTTAGGCCCTCATTCTGCACCATCAAAGTCAACAGTCATTTTTCCATCAACTTCAGAAAGTGCAGGGTCAGGCATCACAAACATACTTCTACTAACAAAACATTAGTTTCTAACATAAAGTTGCATCAGTTCAAACACAAGTTTTGATAGCATGCAGATTGCGTACAAATGCTTAAAAAGACTGGTTCAGAATCTTTCTTATATATACACACACAAGTCCATCTGTCACAGACAGGCGATGCAATTCTGAATTACAAGCTTGCTCAAGTTTTTGGTAGTGTCCTGCACACTTCTGATAATTAAAAAATAAAAAATAAAAAAATAGTTGCCACAATGGATTTCTGACCATTCCAACTTGCACATGGATATGATCTCTTCTTGTTGCATCCACTATGTGAAGTTTCACAGTTGCTTCTCAAATGCAAATACCAAGTAAATACCTAAAAAAGAAAATGGCAGTATTTAAAGTTTCAGTTTCCTTGGTGACCCAATTAAGTTTTCATAATGTAACCACATTGATATTCTGACCAAACACCCTGTTAGCAAAGTTACTGAAACTATAAAAAATGTGTTGGTTTCCTAATGAATAACTAGCATTCAAGTCCAGCACAGTTTTACACATTTTCACAACAGAGCTCAAAATATTTTGCTTTTGTGCATTCTAAGTACTGCAGATATTGTTAACTCAACACTAACTTCAGTTAATGATATTACTGAAATCTGAATGGAATTCATAAATTACTATGCCATGCTACACATAATCAACATTCACTGCCACATAAAGTCATACACAAGTAAGTTAAGGTTCCTTCATATACACATAATACATAACTAGGGGTGAAATTATCAACTTCATTTTTAATTGAAAAATGAATAAACACACGATACATCTGATTAATTCTGGTGTGTTTTTTTTTTAATTTTGACAAACAAAGAAGAAATTATGGCACTTCTTCAAATGTAGAAAAGTATGATTCTAGTAATGGATACTTGTACAGTCCACACCAGCACCCTGGGAAAACTGTTACTTGGCATATAATCAATGCCAGCTATGTTGGATGCTCTTATGCTCCATACCAGACAGATACATTAAAGAAACTATTTGAGACCATGATAAAGATTTATGGATTTCCACTTGAACTGAACTTTTATTTTAATGGATGAGATGCCATAGCTACATTGCAAATCTTTCAAGACAGGCCTATCACACACTCCTCAGCAACAAAGCAAAGCTCCATGTAATGAGCAAGCTGTGCTTATACTCCGATTATCAAAAACTCTGTATTCCAAATCTCTTTGAAAAAAGAGATTACTTAGGAAACACAGTAAGTGCTTCCTAACTGAAGTTCTAAAGGTTTAAAAAGCCCCTCTCAATTCAATTAATAGTTTACATAATATTTCTACACTGCTAGAATTATTGTCTTCCTTATGATTCATACCTTTTAAAATTTGAAAATAATTTAAGAAAGACTGAAGATGTTTTCATTTGTGAATTAATTTTTTTTTATTCTAATTTTAAGCATTTTTTGTGTGCTTTTAAACCACTAAAACAACCAGAATACTGGTCTGCAAAAATGCAAATCCTGGTTGGCTGCGCTTACTTAGATCTAAGTAACAAACTCTCCAGGAATCAATTTTTATACTTAGTCCCTTACAACTGAATTTTACTGAACTCAACACTGGAAAAATCCAACATCAAAAGTTTTCCATGGCACATGCTCACATGTTATTTAACACCTTTGCAGTGTCTGAGGCACTGAATTTTCTCTTTTTATAAAATATTCAAATACCTCTTCATCATCCATGTTAGTGCCATGGTTTAGATGAAGGGTTGGTGTTGAGTTATAGGTTGGACTAGATGATCTCAAAGGTCTTTTCCAACCTTGATAATTCTATGATTCTGTGTTTTAATTGCTTCTTCCTGATACATATACCACTGCAGGCAAAGAGTAAAGCTCTGTTCCCTGTCTTCCCTCAAAAGGCTTACATTATTTTTGGTGAATGTATGACCAAAGTGGAGTTTGTTTTTCAGTTGACTGAAAATATCCAAATTTGTAATATCCAAATGTACCATACAGAAGTGTAGTATTTAATCCTCTAACACTAGCAAAATAATCCTTTAACACTGGCATCCTTTTTTCATACATCCCAAGTAAGGCGTCCCAAAACTATTTTAAGTCCAAATGTTTGCATGTTAGAAGATTATTAAATAAAGCAAAATTTGAACATATTTTATGCATTTCCCTCCCAAATTCTTGAGATGTGCGCACTACATAATCTATACCTAGGCATTTGAATTACACAAATAATAACATCTTGTTATATTTAAAGTCCTTCTATAACCAACAGACTACTTTACACACTTTCCACAGCAGTTATTCCGTCAATATTGAGTTTTCAAAACATTACTTACTTGTTGCTTCCCATTCAGATTTACTCAAGGTTCCCTAGAAGGGGACAAAAAAAGCCATGGTTTTAACAAAAACAAGGAAACAAACACTGATGTAACTCAGGATAATCAATCTTTCATTGATCAACTTCTAACCACCCACACTGACTAGCTGTTTAGGAACAAGAGCATTACTGTAGACCACAGATACTTATTCCTCCAATAACTACAACAGTAGGGAATTGGAACACCCCAGATAATGGAACACACCTAAATCACACGGATATAGGAGAATGGGCCAACAGTCTGTTGGTCTGGATGCCTCTGCCAAATGGAGCATGCTAGGTCTATCACCACACATCAGTGTGACTTGACCTGGCTGAAGCTGCTGTCCAGCCTGACACCCAACACTTGTGCAGAAGCCAAGAAAAGGTTCTGTATCATGGAGCTGCCATCTTCCCCAGGAACACTGCCTGCCTCCACCTAATACTTCCCCTCAGCCCACAGAAACTCTTTTTGCAAGAGACTAGCTGCCAACCCAACTCACACATCCCAAAGAAGGAGCCTGCCTTCCAGCCCAGGGGACCTACTCCCAGCTCAGCATGAAATCAGGGCAAGTCCATAAGTAAAAAGCAGCTGCCATTTACCCCACCAATTAAGAAACATAAGGTAACAACGAGAAGCTGATTTTTTGCTGTGCCCACTTTATCTCCTTCCCATGATTTCTCAATGGATTTAGTCCATGTTTTACCCACTGACCAATCCTGACTAAATGGTTCGTTCATCTTTTAAAACAGCACCTGGCAAAAGAGGTCTGGCCTGACTTGGCCATTCTCATGTTCTTAAGCCTATTTCTTAAAAGAAACAGTTTTCTTTTTGAAGT
Source organism: Calyptomena viridis (assembly GCA_013390005.1). Lineage (NCBI taxonomy): Eukaryota > Metazoa > Chordata > Aves > Passeriformes > Eurylaimidae > Calyptomena > Calyptomena viridis. The sequence continues at coordinate 76,239 of WEIV01002534.1, forward strand.
TTTTAGATTTAAAATATTGAAAGCAGGTTTTTTTTACTTTTTGATGCAGGATTTTTATGTATCCTCGAGAATTCAGAACATGAACAGTAGATGAAACAATGATTAAAAAAAGAAAAATCCAAGTGGAAACACTTCAAGGTCACCAGCCCCATGCTGTATCCATGACAATGAAAAGGATGATTTCAAATATATGCGGTGTCATGAACAAAGTTTTCAACTTTCCCATCAGAGAATTGGAACTAAAGCTTTAAATCAGTAGTGTGGATGTCCAAAAACATAAGAAGATTCTTCAAATCAAGAATACTTAGAAAGAACAGCTGCCAAATAAGAGAGAAAAATATCTTCCCCTTTGCATTATTACAGATTTCTTAATAGCTACCAAAATAAGTGAATTTATTTCTTTGAGCATGGGTTATAGATTAGATGAACTCCTCAGCCCTGCAGCTCTACAATTTTTCACATGCAAAGAAACACTCCTACTGATTTCACTGAAGTTGAAATGAATAGGACACCACATGTCTGAAAGACCAGGACCTCAACTGTAGACATTACTTACTTCAGTGACATACAAAGGAACTTACCAATGGTAACTTTGCCTTGCCATCTTTGATGAACTCTTTTGCATGGTCATAATCATCGGGTTTATCAGAAACGAGCCTGGAATCACCAAGTGTAGAATATGGCTGGAGAACATAAAAAACACAAGAAAAAACATCCATTGCATAGTAAGATACAATAATCACATCATTCATGGGTTTGTCACAACACAGTCCAGAACACCAGTCAATAACTCTTAAAGATTTTAACTTTAAGTCTCTCCCTTACAGCACCCTCAGGAACAGGTCTGATATTCCCTACTTACCAGAAAATCCAACACCAAGGATTTATAAATTAAGTTTTATCCTTATGTCTCCAAAAGACGGAAAATAGAATAACTATAAAAATTCTCCTCCATACACAGCTCATTAAGAGCATTACCTAAATATGCCTTCTTTAAAAACAGCTACTAAACAAACCAGTGTGTCTTAAGCAGAAATGCTAAAAAACAAGCAACTGCACAATTCAAGCAGAACAATTAAAATGCTTCAGTAACACAGGGGCTATAACAGAAGTATATAACTGATTCTTCAAAACTAAGATATACTTATTAAGGACAGCACTTCCTAATGATCAGTATGTAACAGTTCAGTCCCCAATTTTAAATGGCAACCACTTTAAAGTAACTCTCACTTTTCTAAGAAGGAAGCTGGTATGCCAAAGGCTGTGTCACCATGCTATTGCCAGTGTGAGTCCATACACAGGACCACCAGTTTCAGAGTCAACAAGGACAGTCAAGTTGCAGCACATGTGACTCAGTTTAATAAGTGACCTGATAGTTTTATGCTGAAGAATTCTACTGTTTGAGGGAGGAGGGAAGCACAGAGAACTGTGAGTAAAACCAAAGCCTCACAAGTGGCATGAAAAGCATCTCTGAAGCTACTAAGTCACCCAGGCCAAGAGCCTGAGGATAAAAAAATGTAAGAACTTTGGACAAAAATACAAGCTCGGTTACAGTTAATTACCATTTTCTTCTACAAACATGGTCTGTTCTCTTATTTCTATAAAGATTCCTTACTGTATTTTTGCTCAATATTCCTTACAAATTGATCCAGCTTTCAGTCTCTCTTTGCTGAGGAAGAAATGGATCACAGTCACCACTATCTGGTACCTGGCATGATTCTTGTGCTTCTGTTTCCTTCATAAAATGAATGCTTGCCTCAAAATTGAAATATTATCTTCCAAACTTGAATCACACTACTGGGTGCTGGTGCCCAGGTGATGGCAGCAGGGACTGCAGAGGTGGCCTCTGTGAGGACAGACACAGCCAGTTCCATCAGCTCCAACAGAGCCACCACCGGGCACAGCTAAGTGAAGCTGAGCCTGGGAACAAGCAGCAGGTGGGGCAAAGGTGGTTTAAGGTTTGCCCGTGTTTCCCACCATTCTAGGGGTTTTTTGGCAATAAATTAAATTAATCTTGGCCAAGTTTACTGTTTTGGCTGTGACAGTAATTGGTAAGCAATCACCTTGAATTTATCTTGACCTACAAGTTTTTTTTCCCTATTTTGTCTGCCCATCCTGTTGGGAAGAGGAAACAAGAGAGCAGATCATTGGGTGTCTGGCAGCCAGTCAAGGTCAACTCATCACAGCCACACTTCCAGTCCCAGGAACAAAATTCTTTCTGTTGTTAGCCACTAATTAATTGCAAAACGTTCACAACAGGAATTTCAGTTACTGCACAAATAATTAACAAGATGTTTCATTTTAATAGCACTTTACAAGTCAACTCCAAATTTACCTCCAAGGCCTGCATTCTCCTTAACAGCATTTTATGCTCCTCGTTCTTGATTTTTTCTTCATAGAATTCCCGAAATGTCATTTTGTAGACTAATTTCATACCATGCTTCTTCGCCATTCTGTCAAAATAATAAGCTTAACTAGGAAAGCCCCAAAATTACTGTAGCTTTATTTTCAAAAGAACAATTTTAAGTCACAGTGACATCTTATGGTATTCAGCAGGATTACACTTTTTCTAGATTTTTTTTTTTAGGTAAGACATTTTTATGAAAAAAAGCTGCAGTACCACCAGAAACCATTTTTTTTTTTTTAAATTAGGACAACAAAAATCTACAGAGAAGTAATTTACAAACATTTTAACAGAAAAATATCTCTTCTCCCAAAACACAGAATTTGCAGACAGACTACACTCTTTTCCCTGCAGTATCTATCACATCAGATACAACGGGTATATTTAGAGAATTTCTTTCTATTAGATTTAGTGCCTTACACCTCAGTTATATGTAGACACTGTGGACATGCAACACTGAAGTTACAGCTGTCAGTGACAGAAGCTGGTATTTTTCATAGAGAACTACAAACGAAGTGTGTGAAAATATACAGGCTCGAAGGGAAACCTTAATATTGTTTAACCATCCTAAGCTTGAATGGCAGGAAAATCCCCAACATGGAAACATTTGTTTGTACCTCAGGACACACGCCAGGAAAGGCAAATCTTTGTTCACAGAGGTAACAAAAATATATGCTCACAGATGAAGAAAAAACTAAGTCACAGGAAAAATTCTACAAACATTTAAAGAAAGTTGGAGAAGACAAGAAAGATGCACCATCTTCTGCTGAAGGACTAAAAGAAGGTAGAAAGAAGCCCCCCAAAGTTAAAGTGAAAGAAGAAAAAGTTGACAGCACTAAAGGTTTCCTGAGAGATCCAGCATATCAGATATAGACATTCTTGTGTGAGACCCAGTTCAAGTCTTCACAATTTCTGGCCAGAACACCTTCAAATGAGTGCAATGGACAGATTACAGTTGTGGATGGAAATGCAAGAAACCTCTGCAATTGGAGCAACAACAAAAAAATCTAAGCACTGGAAAATATAATAAGAAAGCCAAAACATAATTTTCTGCAAGTGTTGTGCAAAGACATATAAACCAAACAAATGTTTATTATGTTCCACGGCTTTCATCATATAATGAATTCAAAGTTTAACTTACTCTTCCAGTAATGGAAAGTAAACCAGGAATTCAGGGACATCAACTACTTCTTCCAAGTGGAAATCATACTTGCAGCCAAACAAAGGATAGTCTCCCTTCTTTTCAAATTTTACATTGTACACCTCATTCCCAAATGAATTTGTTTCTGAAGCTTCAAGTCTCTTTCTAAAAAAAGAGTTATAAACATACATTAATTGACCAGTATTTAACAGGCAGACTATGCACAAGAGGCCTGAAGTGTTTATTCCCAGTACCAGAGCATTCAATGATCTCCATAGTTTCCCACCTTCCTTATGTAATAAGGCAATGAAACAATGAAACAAAACAGCATGCTAGGTTTTAACAGTTTATATGTTTATTCCTATACAACATAACAAGGACTAAATGGACCTAGAATGAAACTTTACTTTAGACACAGTCTACAAGGACAAGACAGGCTTCTAGGAATAACTACAAAATCCTGACAGTTCTCCTCCAGGCTGTGGCCATTTTGCCACTATTTAAGTCACTATGCAGGACTGAAGTGTATCAAGACTTATACTGTACACCAAAAAAAGCCATGGGTGCGAAAGACAAGGATTAGTATTAATTTACCTGTTTAAGTCAAGTTCATGAGTGAAATTTTTCTGACTAGAATCCAAAATTGTAAAAGACTCCCTTTTGTTTGCTCAAATGTATTGGAGCACTGCTAGAACAATTATCACTTAACAAGGCTTCACACACTTTTGAAAGACTAATAGAATATAAAAGTACTTACACAAGTTCAAAGCTATTTGGAGTTGTGCCAATGAAATAACCTCCAGGAGAGAGGTTCCCACAAGCGTTTTTAAGCATCATGTCAGCCTGCTCATATGTCTCAAATGAGTAGTGGTAAACAAATTGACAGCTGCAAATGTCAAACTGCATATCTGGATTATTGTATTTGGAAGACAAGAGATCCTGAAATAGATTAAAAAGAAACAAAAGCTACAGAAACAAGCATGATTCACTTAAATCTTCCAACAAATCTTCTCAGAAGAAGGAAAGGCAACCAAGAATTCAAGCAAACAACCCTTCCTGCAAGCCTGAGAACAGGTTCAGCTTTTCCATAGATATGCTGGAACCAGGTAGTTTCTGTCCCTCAGCCTGTATCAGCAGGGCACTCTCAGCCTGCATTTCTAGGAATCCAAAGCAGTCCTGGTTACAAGACTGTCTCCTAAGCCTCGGCAGTGCATTCACCATTAACTTGCTCTATCACACAAGTTTTGAAGATACATATTATAGTAACTAAAATGCAGCTAGGAAAAAAAATGGGATAGGCAAAATGTACAAGTCAAATCAGAAAAGGTCCCTTATTTATTCCAGCATTAAAAAAACTTTCACCAAGATAGTTTCCAACATCCCATGCTGGCTCACAGAAACTCCAGTGGTAAGAAGTCATTCCATTCCCCTTGTCAGGCAAAAGACAAGGAAAGCACCAGATTTATTACCTGAAAAAAACATTTAGGCTTCAAGAATGTTACACTGTACAACAGCAGCAAAATGCCTCTAACTACATCTTGAGCAACTTTCTGCTAACCCATATGGCTGATTCTCCTGGTAGTACAATCATCTGATCTTAAGAATATATATGTCCAAAATATTATAGCACCACCATCAATCTCCTATACTTACTTTACAAAAGAACATTAAATCTCCAAAATATTACAAATTGTACCTTGGTACTATCTGCTTGTATGAATTCTGCATCAAAAATATGTTCATTATATCGACATCGGCCTTTCATTTCTTCGTATCGGTGCTTGCACTGTTGTACAGAAATGTCAGCAATATCTATGTTGAAAAGATAGTTTTAAAAAAAAAAGTGTGTAAACTGCTCTCCACACAAGAAAACTGGAACAATTACTGGAACAAAGAAGGTACAATATGACAGGGATAAAAAAATTGATCTTCAGTTAAAACAGTTCAGCTCCCAGGGATTCTCAATGTTCTTACAAATATAAAAGATGTTGAAATGCAATTATTTCCAATATGTTACATCATGGGAATTTTTTTTAAATTCTAAGACTGTTCTTTTCTCAGGTATTGAGTTTCTGACAATATGCAATAAATTTACATAAGAATTTTGAAAGTAAGTGAATTAACTGTATTTGAATACTGCCTACTGAAAAACAAAAGGAAGAACTGCAAAATGTAGAACACTCAGAATTATTCCCACTGAAAGAATTTTATGGAATTTTAGTATCTCATTAAATTTGAAGTAAACTAATACTTACTCCGATTGGGATACTTTTGGGAAAAGGCAAGATGGTATCTTCCTCCCAGATTCTAAGCAAATTATTCAAACGAGATTTTTTTAATTAGCTTTCAGCCCTTCCCCCTTTCTGAGTCTGAAAATCTTTAATTGTTTGTAACACCCAAGACCATTTTTTGTCACAACATTTTGGGATTTATTTGTTTTTTAAATGCAACTCTTCTGTGCATGTTTTCAGAACAGTTAAAAATACTACGACAGATCAGATGTGAGAGAAAAGACATAAAATGCAATATGTCAGTCTTTTCCCTGGTGCCACGTTTTGCCCAAGACAATCTGGGGCAACTGTGTTTCTTTAGTGATACTAGGCTTTATTTAGGAGTTGAACTGAAAGCTAAATACACAGAAAACCAGTGATTCTTATATTTTTGCTGGGAATCAAGTCAATGTCTTCAATATGGCTTTTTGACAAAAGGTGTTCATTGCATTCTTGGGCTTACTGAAAAAAAAGGAAATAATAAAATACTGGAGAGTACTTGGTTTTCCCTTAAAACACTGATGTACTTTCAGTAAAAAGTTCTGTCTTCTTACCAGTACAGACAAGTTTTTTAATTCTGCCTTTTTTCCACTTCAGTAAGTCTCCACCTTTGCCACATCCTAGATCCAAAACAGTTATATCATTCTTTTTCTGTCGTACCCGGTCTATAAATTCACCTAGAATAAGAAGAGGGAACATATATATACATCTCTGTATTGCACTTGTATTGCACACAGGAGTCTAAAGGACTAAATGGGTTTGAGAATTTTAAAACACCTCAGACCTTACTTTGCCTCTAAGTCTTCTTAACATAGAATGATGAAAGGAACCACAAACTTTTATAACTATGAAGAAAATAATGAATATTTTCTGTGCTTAATGTACTCTGCGAGTAACATGACTGAAGTCCTGAACTGTTTCCCTGGCCAAGGAAAAACTGCACATGGCTAAACAACCACCCTGTGAAAGAGTAGGGAAACAGGGTTCCCTTTCGTTACCATTATAATGAAGGCAGGTGTTATTTTAAAGTATAGAAAAGCCTTTTGCAGAAGAGTAAAAGCCAATTAAATGCATCAGCCACAACAACATCTCTTCCTGATGACTACCAAAATGCATGTTTTCCCCTTGCTCTCCCAGGCCTTGCAACAACATTAGCCTATTGTTTGCTGTCTTTTTACCCTACATATGCCAGTTTCATTTTCTCTTCTATCTCCACTCTGTTTAGATCCTCTCTGCTCTGACTGATGTTGGCATATTATGCAAAACATATCAGCATGCTAGCATCTTTTCTTCACAGTAAGAGACATGAAATATGTTTTGAAACAACTGCTATAAAGCCACACTGCTGAAATTCCTTATGACAAAAAGGCTTCAGCACAGGCTTCAGGAACAGCTTTATATAAAACTAAATATTGCTTGTAACTGCTCTGATACAACACAACAAAAAGCAGCATGCTAAGACAAATGGTGCCAACATCTCCTGGCACAGATCCCTCTTCACAAACCTGTGTTGCTGTGCCAATAATTTTCTTTGTTGGCAGATACTTGATGATTTTGTTTCCTCACTTTGGAATTAATCTCTGGGACAGCAGATTTTGATTCTAATGAAAAACTGATGATTCTTAAAGAACTACATCCTCTAGCTCTTCATCTTTTAAACCACTGACTATGGGTAACAGAAAACATTTATGTGTTTAAGTTTCCTGCAGAATTGGCTGCTTTGGGAAAATGGCTGTGGAATCATTTGAGCTAGATTTAAATAACAAGAACAGCTCAATTTATGAACAGCTAGATTCTCTATGATTTAATTTATGTACTTTTGTCTTTTTGAATGTCCCAAAGAAGAACAATTTCTAGTATGATTTTTTTCTACTTTTCAAGTCAGTTATCTTTAAAACTTCAGCATACATTTGGCACTCTAACAATACAAAACACTATCACAGAGATTCAAACTAATTATAGACATTTTATTGCAACTGAAAAATTTACTATATGAGACAAAGTGTCAATCAGCATGGGGGAAACACAGAGAAGTTACATGTTGATACAAAAATTAGTTACATTTTACTCAAGTCGACACTATCAATTAAGGAAGCTTACCAATGAGGACACTCTTTGTCCAATTATTAAAGTTCCGGAGGTAGAATATGCGAGACTGGCTACGTTTCTCCAATCCAACTTCTTGAAGTTCATTATAATGTGCAGCTACAGCTTGCCCGTGGCCTACTCCACGCTGTAGAGATGACAGGAAGGAATAGACTCAAGCAGTGAATTCTTTTTATTACCTTTTTCATTTAATCGAAAGACATATGTGTTCACTTCAAGGATTTAAGAAAGCAAATGAGCATTAATATGAAAAGTACCATCACTACAAAGGGATTTCCCATATCTGTCCTGTTACTCATTTCTTTTAAAAATTTAATCCCCTTTTCAGTTGATCCAAGTAATTTCTGATGGATGATACCAAGCATCTTTCCTTCATGGAAATATTTAACTTTCAGTTCTCCAGTACTCTGACCACTCTCAGAGAATTGGTTTCATTCCCTTTATGCCTGAGGCTGAAGAAGAGGAACTTTAAGCCTCTTCAAAGAGCCTCTTTCAGAAATTCAGTGTTTTCATCTGACAGAAGTGTATAACCTGACAATTTAATCAAAATGCCAACTAGCTGATAGCACATAAAGTCTCACTGTGGACAGATCCCACTGCCAGAGCTTTAAAAAGACCGTGGTAAGGGAATGAAAGGAATCACTTGATAACACATTCCATCTAATCCTTAACAGTTAGCTGTAGAAATATCTCTGATTCAACTTTAAATACTCCAAGAGATTTCTGTCCCATGTTACACAGAGAAGCCGTCAACATGCAGATATTATGTTCCCAACATTTCTTCACCTTGAAAATAATCTTCAGCTATACATATGAAACAAAAATAAATTATAAATAAAATACGAAGTAACAGAACACAGACAACCAATGCAAATTTTGTGAGGCACAAAAGCATTTGAAATAACCATACAAACCAGAATGCAGGATTCTCATTTAAAACCTACAAACAGGCTACAAAGCCCAGCCAGTATGAATTCACACAACCACTAAAAGCATTCCCCACGGTTGACTGCAAAGTCAATATCCCAGCATCTTACTATTCAAATAGCAGTTCCTCAAGGGAAAAGAAGGTTTGACTGACTTTAAGACAATATGTAAATGCTTCAATGTTTAATATATTTTTGGTAACCTTCGGAATGAACACAGACATACTTGCCTGCAATCTCCACTATTCCATTATCTGTTTATTACCGAACTGGGCTGATCAATACTAACAAATATTTTGACCACTTCTATTGTTGTTTAGGGTTAGCACAGATGGCTCCCTGCATGGCAACTGAAGGTGACAGAAGCTAGAATGGCTGACTTGGACAAGGGTGGGGGACATATACAAACCATTAACACATCTCAGCTGCAAACAGACATCAGCAGTAACACCTAGACACTGGCAGATATGCTTAATCGCCTCTCTCCACCCTTAAACTACACAAAACCAATGTATTTCTAGTTCACCTAAATCTTATTGCACATTATTAGAATGATGAAGGGACTACTAATGTTTCTATCACAGTGAAAGGCACCCTTTATTTTACCAGACTGCTCAGCTACAAATCACCCTGGGAAAATTCTGGACAGAGGAACAAAATGTTAGGTCAAAGACATTTTCAAATTACACCGAAACATTCTAAAGGGTCAAAATTAGACTGGATATTAAAGCATCAGTTTTTACAAGCACAAACACGATAAAGGTCAGCATCATATAAAACATTACCCTTTTCACCCTCCCAGTCAAAAGGGCACATATTCTGCTACTTCTGTAGTCTTAAAAATCTTAAATTTCAGTACTTCACTTTGCTGACAAATCAGAGTTGAGTTACATCACAGAGGATGCAGTTTGTAGAGTTTTGTAAGCTACACATCACCTTACCAACAAAATGAAAGGACAAAATTATCTTATGGAAGAACTTCCCAAGCACAGGTAACTATACTACCACACAGCACAACAACATACACGAGATCTGTGTTCAAGCTATGGGACTTGGACTAACACCAGCAAACCCAGTGTACGACACTACCAGATTGGTACCACACAGAGGATGGAAGGACAGTCTTAGAATTAGACTAAGCACGTGCTGAGACTAACATTCTAATTACCAGCCTCCTTCCTCTTTTGTGAAGCCCAACATAATTTGTGCACCCATTATTTCACTAGGAAACTATCCACATACTTCAATATTTGGTGTTTCATGCTGGTTCAGATATGTTTAGCACAAATGTTTTCAGTCTTTTCTGGAGCTAAGGCTTTGAAAAAAGAATTTGAAAACAGCCCAAAAGAAATTATACTTACTATTTTCTTGGGAGGTTCATCTTCAGAATCTATATTCTTCCTCTTTGCTCTGCCATCCTGACCACCACAACCAACTTCTTTTTCGTTTTCAGTGGGTTGCACTGCACCTGATGCAGAACTATCACCTTCACACCCAAGACCTGAATCTGACTCTGAAGCATCAGGCTTTTTTTCCACTTCTTCAGCCAAACTTTTCTCTACTTCCTGTTCTTCTGTCTTGGTTACATCAGCCATTTTTGACTGGTTAGTCTCCTTGTCCACTGATCAGAATGGAAATCTATAGAGGGGAAAGAAACAAACCACCAAAGATTTTCAGTGTTGAATTTCACTCCCTCGCGGTCACAATTGTGACTTTCAAACATAACACTGGCATTATAAAAGAATAACATGCTTTCACCTTAGACAACATATTTGACTAGTTGTTTAATAAAGATAGCAATAAAATACACGGAATTTCAAAGTACTCTCATTATAATAAGATCAAACTAAATTAAATCTTACTCTTCGTGGTTTGAGTCTTTCCTAGGTATCTTTATTGATTCTGTAACATGCTTTTGAGACTGTAACCTCTCTTTCTCCCTCCTTGTAAAAGATAACCTACAAATCACTTCATGCTTAAAGACACAAGCTGACAGATCCTCTCAAACTAGTAAATTCATTATTTAAATTGATATGCTTTGAAATGGAGATCCTCAAATTAAAGATCAAGATGCTTTTTTACAAGCAAATTTTCACACCAAGTTGTGGATTTTCCAGTTTGCCAAGAATATCCAGTATGTTCTCAGCTTAACCTGGAATATTCAGCTGCAACTGCATTTCTACATCTCCACAAATACCTACACAGCCCACAGGACTGCAAACCATTGCCATAAGCTCTTTTGGCCTGCAGCATATCCCAGCTTTCTTTACACTTTCATCAGGCCCAGGAGGGGGCAATTTGGCAACTCCTTTTCTGAAACAGCATCTTAAATCCCTAACGAAAACCATGCATAGTCCACCGTATCCAGGTTCATGTCTGAATGCCAGAACACATCCATTAAGTGGCCCAGTACACAGACACCAGAGCAGCTTTCCTCAATAGGCAGCCTCAGAGTGCGACTTANGCACTCACCGGGCCCGGCGCTCCGCCATCCCTGTTTGCGGAAGTGACGGCTCCGTGCCCGCCTCCCCTCGCCCTGCGGCCGCGCAGCGTCACGTCCGGGGGATGGAGGGAGCGGGAAAACAGCGCTCTGCGCGCGCAGTGTCCCGTGGGCAGCACACGTGCCGTGGGGAGGGGCTGGGGGAGCTGGGGTTGCGCAGCCTCGGGAACTGGAAGCTCAGGGAGGGGTCTGGGCGCTCTCTGCAACTACCTGAAGGGTGTAGAGGAGGGCGGGCCGGTCTCTTCTACNAGCTTTCTTTACACTTTCATCAGGCCCAGGAGGGGGCAATTTGGCAACTCCTTTTCTGAAACAGCATCTTAAATCCCTAACGAAAACCATGCATAGTCCACCGTATCCAGGTTCATGTCTGAATGCCAGAACACATCCATTAAGTGGCCCAGTACACAGACACCAGAGCAGCTTTCCTCAATAGGCAGCCTCAGAGTGCGACTTAGAGAAACAATCTTTCCGCTACATCGCGGCACCGGACTCAGTTCCAGAAGCAGCAGCAGCCCGCCCTTCCTTATCCTGCACCCTTCCTTATCCTCATCAGGCTACTCCCAGCAGATCGTCTGGAGAGCTAAACCGTGAAACGATCCGACTTTCACTACCAGCGATGGCAACCAAGTGCCCGTGGGGAGCAGCGGCTCTTCCTGGGTTTTGAGCCGGAGAGCTCCAAACGCCTGGAGCGTGGAGAAGGGGGGGACGGGTCCGCCTGGCTCGGGACGCGCTCTTTTCTTCCCCTCCCTCCGCCGCCCCGTGACGCGGCTGGGAGCCCTCAGGGCCCCCTCGCCCGTCGGTTCTTTGCCCGCGGCCCCGCCCGCCCCGAGGCCNAAAATCACTGTTAAGGTGGTCAGGCGTTGGAATAAGGTTGCCCAGGGAGGTGATGGAGTTACCATCTCTAGAGGTGTTTAAGAGGCACCTGGATCTAGCCCTAGTTGATATGGTTTGGTGGCTTAGGGGTTACAGAGGTAGTGCCAGGTGGCACGGTTGGACCGGATGATATTAAAGGTCTCTTCCANTTGTAGAGGAGTGCGGGCCGGTCTCTTCTACCGGGCCTGCAGTGAGAGGACCAGAGGAAATGGCCTTAAGATGAGGACAGGGAGATTCAGGTTAGACATTAGAAAAAAAAATCACTGTTAAGGTGGTCAGGCGTTGGAATAAGGTTGCCCAGGGAGGTGATGGAGTTACCATCTCTAGAGGTGTTTAAGAGGCACCTGGATCTAGCCCTAGTTGATATGGTTTGGTGGCTTAGGGGTTACAGAGGTAGTGCCAGGTGGCACGGTTGGACCGGATGATATTAAAGGTCTCTTCCAGCCTTGGACGATCCTATGCAAAGCGGCGGAGCCCACGCCGGGGCAGCGGTACTACAGATCCCAGAGGGCCGTGCGAGAAGAGGGCGGGTCTCGCGCCTGCGCAGCCGGGTTCGCCGCGGGGCCTGAAGGTGATGGTGGGGACGGGCGGTGCCGCACGTTGCGCGGGGCGGGCGGGGGGCGNCGCGCCGCGCACGGGCCTCCCCGCCCCGGCGTGTGGGGGAGTTGGGCTGCCCGCGCCTTCCTCCCGGCCGCCTTCCCTCTGCCAGCTCCGCCTTGTCCGGCGGCGAGGGATGTCGGCCGCGATACCAGAAGTGGAGTGGGAGGTTTGTTTCGTGGTAAGAAGATGAAGCTGTAAATACAGATCCGAGTGGCCTGCGTGTTCCGTGGTGAGCTGCTGCTGCCGCAGCATTAGGATGCGAAGAAATGGATTTGGGAATGGGATCTCAGGCTCTTACGTGACTTCCTCACGAAGGGCAGCGGAGGGGCGGCACCGATCTCGGCTCTCGGGTGACCACTGACAGGACCCCAGAGAACAGCTGGAGCTGTGTCACGGGAGGTTTAGGCTGGATATTCGGAAAAGGTCCTTCACCAGGCGGTGGTTGGGCGCTGGAACAGGCTCCCCAGGGAAGTGGTCACAGCACCAAGCCTGACAGGGTTCAACAAGTGTTTAGACAATGCTCTCAGGCACATGGTGTGAATCTTGGGTTGTCCTGTGCAGGGCCAGGAGCTGGACTCAGTCCCGTTCCAACTGAGGATATTCCATGAATCTGTGGTACCACTGAAGGCTGCGGGTGGATTGTGCCCCACAGGGGAGATCGCTCCCGAGAGTTGTCTGTGCCTTGGCTTTTTAGAGTGCTTGAAGTGTTTTTAGAAGTGTTTTAGTGAAGTGCTTTTTAGAGTGCTGTGCGAGTGTTTTATTGTCTAATGTTGGTTATGGTTCTCATTAGTAATCTGCCTCTAGTAATTAACTATATCTGGCAAGTTGGGCTGAAAAGTCATCAGAATTATTGTTAATGCTGTTAATTGAAACATGGGGTTATGTCAAGTATCACAGACTACATGTTCAGCCTCATTTATGTCCATTTCTGAAATGCCCTCTACTAACTGTCCCAAAAGAGAAGATGTTACTTTGGACAGTAGTACATGAAGTATCTTAGAATTCCTTACCAAAGCCAGTTCTCAAAGTGAAAGTGTTCCTCAATTCCCAAGATGTCATCGCTCTTACAAGTATAAAAATAAAATGATTTTCCCAAGTTTTGCTGCTTTGAGAAGAGATAGGGAGCAGGCTCCTCATTTGGAATGTGTTTTGCTGCCTGTACTACTAGCTTGTGTGACTTGCAGCTGCTTCTGTGTGGGAATTGCATGCACAGAGAATAGTATGTCCTCACCATCCATCTCCTACGGGGTTGACAGCAGGTGTTTGTCTCTTTTCCTGTTCAAGGGCTGTTTGAGGTAAAAAGGGTATGACTGGTCTCTATGGCAGTGTTCTTGAATTGCTCTTGTTATCTGAGAAGCACTTCCATCAGGGGCTGAAAAAAGTCATTTAATCATTTGAGTAGGTGGCTGTCAGGTGGCTTGCACATGGCAAAAATTGAGTAGACAAATTCAGACTCTTAATAAGCATGTAGGGAATGTAAGAAGTTAAAAATTTGTCTAGTGTGACTGTCTGCAGGTCTGCTTCACAGTCTATAGCAGCTGCTGAGAAAAGGTTTGATCCAGTTTTGGTTTTTAAAAGGTTCTGTGTTATTCTCCTGCTATAGATGATCTTTTCTCCAGGTAAACTGACCCAGTTGTGTGTGTATGCTTGTAGGTATCACTAAGAAACTGAAGTCTGTTTTTGCAAGACGGGGAGTTCTCAATGTCCCCTAATCTCAGATAAGAGACCTCAGTTTGCACCTTGGCACATTTCTGGATCTGTAGGGAGTTCTATCTGGTCTTGAAGATATGGCCCCCAAAAAATTCAATGACAAAAGCAGGAAACACACTGATTTTTAGAATGTAAAACTTCTAGTTGAATCCAACAAATTCCTTGCAATCAGTTAGTCTTGCAGATTGGAAAGACGATCCAACATAGTTCTTTTTGGTGTTGATACACTCTGAACCCAGATAGTTGAAGATGAACTTACTTTGAAAGTTAGATGCTGAAGCAAATTCAACATCTATCATCAGTATTTTGGTATTATGAATGGAATAAAATTATTGAAAGAACTGAGGCCTGGGCCCAAAACATGGTTGAAATCTTCCTAGACAGTCAGGTGTCATTAGAATAGATCAAAAGGATTCTACCTTGGCATTCTGATAGGTAACTACCTAGTTCCACCATTTTAGATCAAGGATCAGACTTGAGGTCAGGCATTCTTAATGACTGTTTTGTATGTCTAGTATATTCTTTGACTTGAGACAAATGGATTGTGCAGTATGGCAGTAGCAACAACAACAAAAGAATTGTTGAAGTTACAGGACTTTTTCCTTAATTTTTAAGTCTTGAATTATGATAATTCAAAAAAACACAGATCATCCTTCATATCCCTGTGACTATACTAAAATTCCCGTAGGAGCAAAAAGTTATTCAGTTTAAAAATCCTTATCATCTATTGTGATTCTACCTTCCTACATTCAGTTCAGTCTTGAAGGTACCAATATAGGTGTGTTAAGTCCAACATATTTTGTCCATGTTAAGTCAAGAATGTATCACTTCAAAATGTCAGGAAAATTTTGGTTTAACCAGGTGCTGGCAGCCCCGATTGCTGCGCCTATTTCTGTCTGTCCTCCCACTTTTTATAAGGACGGAAGCCATGTCTCCTTTTAGGCAGTTATACAATAGAACTTCACTCTGGTTGGAATGTTGTTTCCTCTAAACATCTCCAGTCCTTTCAACCACAATGCCTTCCAGCACTCAGTTTTTCCCTCATCCTCTTCAAACGAGCTATCCACTGAATTTTTTTCCAGACATGACACTGCTCCTTCTAAGCAAATTCATGTGAATGGTAAAACTAGGTCTTGCTCTGTTTGTGCTCATTAGAAAATGAAAGTGACTCTTAGCTGGACTATGAATTTTAATTCCCTGGATCTGCTATTTTATCTTATCCAAGAACTGACCTTGACCATGTGTAACAATTCTTATATAAACAAAACAGGAAGTTGTGTGACTGTATTTGTAGCCTTGTAATGTTGCAGCAGATGATCCCCTGCAGCTCTTTAGAACTTGCAAAGTCTGTCCTTGAAGGAGGGGGATGAGGGAAGGGAATGCTGGTTAATACAGTCAGGTGCTCATAAACAAATTATAAAACAAAGCAGTTCGGGTTTTTTTCCAATTGATGAGTTTTGTTGGTTGTGAATAAAAATACATGAGTGGCTTCACAGCAGTTCTGTGAGTCTCTTCCAAAAGTGGCTGGTGAAAGATTTTAGTAGGACATGGTGGCCCTTACCTTTTAACTGCAGTGCTAGTGCTTAGCCCCAGCATGTGCCAGTTAACTGTTTGCTCTTATTATTTTGTGGATTTAAAAACTGGCTTTGCTGACATTAAAATTAGATGACATCTTTTGCTTCCTGCTGTCTCAGGCCCTAGGATTAGTACTTTCTGATGAGGGATGTTTCTGTGCTAGAACACAAGCCTTGTGCTTTGTAGATGATGTCTGGCAGAAAGCAGTGTGCTTTCAAAGGTTGCAGTGTTGCCATCATGGGGTTCCTTTCTCAGTCTGAATACAGCAATGTAGTAAAGCTGCTACTTCAGGCTGTGAGTAGCAATGTTATTGGAGTCCTGTTACTGAAGTTCCATCAGAGCTCCTTCTGGTGTAAGGACACAGCTCTGAGTCTGAGGCACTTTTGGACACTTGTAGATGATGTCCTTTTCTTGGTTGCATGTCCTCTATTCAGAAGATGCTGTGTAAGGCGATAAATTGAGTAGTGGGCAATAAGGTTTAGCCACTCAGGTATCAAGACCTTAATAAAAATAATATTTCTTTCATAAGAATTGCTCACATGCATATGTAGAGATGTTTGGAACAGCATTTACTGAAAATTAGATTGACTGTGGTTTGGAGCATGTGTGTGTGTGTTCAGTAAATGTTATGATCAGCCTTTTCACACATAATTTTTCAAGATATTCTGATTGATGCTGCACATATTTCCCCATATGGAGAAGTCTGAATTCACAACAGATAATTCAACACTTACTTTGAATATTTAGAAAAGATTTATACTGGAAGCAAATGTCTGCCAACAGCAATTCTGCTGAAAGATGAACGTTCTGTATTTTTTGCTGGGAAAAATGACAGCTTTTCAGTGTTGGGAAATGTGAAATAAATGTGGTGAGAGAATAAAAGAAAAAAATCTTGAACTTTTTGCTTCCACTGTGAATTCCGTTCTTATGGAAGCTGGGATGTTTTTTCTAGTTTCATGATGGTTTGCTCTTATTCCTACTTTGTTTCTAATTGTGAGGCTTCAGAGTTTTTCCATGAGGGTGTTTTTTGGAAGCCTTAGAAGCATTTGGGGTGAATTTCATGAGTGAAAGACTTGGTACTTGGTGGAGGTTGCTGTTTCAAGTGTTTTATAAAATTATTGCACAATATAATTTGCATATAATATATTTGCAGACGATACTGTTGATTGCTGTTGTGTTATGGAAGGAAGAAACGCAGTGAGGGGAGACCTCTAAAGAGCCAAGGTGGCAAAAATGGCGTTTATAGAGGCTAGTAAACAAATGGGTTTGGTAGTCACCATGGAAGGTGAGGCAGAAGGCTGTACAAAGCCAATTCTGTACAAAGATCTAAGCTTAAGAGTATTCCTAATAAATGCCTTTTATAATTAGCCAAGATAAAGTATTTGAATCCTCAAGCTCTTACTCTTTGGTCTGGTGTAGTGGTTTGACCCTGGCTGGGTGCCAGGTGCCCACCAAAGCCACTCTATCACTGCCCTCCTCAGCTGGGCAGGGGAGAGGAAATATAGCAAAAGGCTTGTGAGTTGAGATGAGGACAGGGAGAGATCACTCAGCAACTACCCTCATGGGCAAAACAGACTTGACTTGGAGAAATTAGTTGACTTTATTACCAATCAAATCAGAGTACAATAATGAGGAGTAAAACAGAACTTAAAAACTCTTCCCCCTCATCCTTCCCTTCTTACAGAACTTCACGAATCATTCATGATTCTCTACCTCCTCCCCCTCCCAGCATTGCAGGACGACAGGGAATGGGGGTTATGATCAGTTTATCACATATTATTTCTGCCACTGCTTCCACCACAGGGAGATGACTCCTTCCCCTACTGCAACATGGGGTCCCTCCTGGGGGAGACAGTTCTGCACAAACTTCTCCAGTGTGAATCCTTTCCAGGAGCTGCAGTTCTTCATTAACTGCTCCAGTGTGAGTCCATTTCCACCATATGCTGTCCTTCAGGAAAAGGCTGCTCCGGCCTGGATCCCCATGGGGTCACAAGTCATGCCAGCAAACCTGCTCTAGTATAGGCTTCTCTCACCCGCCCACTCCAGTGTGGGCTTCCCGTAGGGTCACTGTCTCCTTCAGGCATCCGCCTGCTCCAGCGTGGGGCTCCTCCCTGGGCTGCAGGCGGATCTCTGCTCCTCTGTGCTCCTCCCTGGGCTGCAGGGGCACAGCTGCCTCACCATGGGCTGCATCTCACCATGGCTTAGCTCAGCTCTGGTGCCTGGAGCACCTTCTCCCTGCCCTTCACTGACTGGTGTCTGCAGGGCTGCTTCTCTCACATATTGTTACTCCTCTCCTCTCTGTATGCAATTGCTTCTGTGCATTTTTTTTCATTCTTAACTGTTATCCCAGAAACAATTCCATCATCACTGATTGGCTCAGCCTTGGCCAGCAGTGGGTCCATCTTGGAGCTGGCTAGTGTTGGCTCTGTTGAAAGTAGGTGAAGCTTCTGGCAGCTTCTCAGAGAAGCCACCCCTATAGCCTCCCCTCTACTGGAACCTTGCTGCACAAACCCAAAAGATCTGGTCAAAAAGGCTGAACTTTTTTTGGGTTGGCACCATTTGTTGTACTGACAGTCACTGTATCTTTAGTGTGTCTCCAAGTGTTTCGTTACATTTTTCAGGAATAAATATTTTAATGCCAGAAGCTGTTTAAATACTATAATCTAAATTGTCGTATGTCAGGGAAGAGCCAAGTGACGTGAGAAATTATGAATTAAAAAATAAGCTTGGCTACTAGAATCCAAGTTATGAATAGCAGAAAGTCTCAAGCAAGCTGGAGTTCAGTTTTTGTCAGTAACCTGTTATTGATGGCTCTGTTAGTGAAAAGATGTGCATACCAGCTCTGAATTCTATAAAGAGAGCAGAACTTCATAAAAGAAATATCTGAACTCTGCACATAGAACTAATAGCCTTATTTCTAATGCATTTCAGCATGTGTTGTAGAGTCAGAGGTCGAGATGCTTAATGAAAGTTGAAAGAGGTGAGGAATCTGTCGAATAAAATTCAGTGTACTATTGAGAGGGAAGATCTTAAGAGTTTAGAAAACTGATCTGTGTATTTGTTTGTTTGTGTTTTAGCATGTAACCTGTCATCAGTTCAGGTATGGATTGTTTTCAGGTTTTTTTTCTGAGGGACTTCAGAGCTATATGCAGGAGACTGCAGATCTGAGGCTTTTTTATATGAAGTACCTTTTGCAGCTCCCTTTAGTTACTTAGTAGAAACTTCCCACTGCTTTTTAAACCACATCACTACACACGTCCCCCACACCTCCATGTCAAGGGCCCTCTGGTTGAAAACCTTCTGACAGAAAAGCACAAGTTTTTTGAGGGGTGTGAACTGGTGATACCTTGAGAGATAGAAGGACAAAAGAGGCTGTTAGGATTGAGAAAGCTATTACCTAAGAGTGGAATATAAAGGAGAGAGAATTGGATCTGATTTTGATCATTAGCCGAAAGTGAAAGGTCATGTGAAGAAGCAGATGAATACAGTCCCTGCTTTGAACTAAAAAAGGCTTCTTTTAAACCTTTTTAGTGTATATATATATGCTTATTTTTAAGCTTAGTTAAAGTCTGTAAACATAACTTCTCTAACTTGCCTATTGCAGACATGTCTGTAGAGTGACAAATGACAAAAAGAAATCCGAATCATATAGCACTAAAAGGCATTTTTCCCCCTTGCCTTGACATATGCCTATATTTTGAGGAGCTCTGGAGCCAACAGAGAAGATGATCCAGCAAATTAACATTTGTTGGAGGGAATCATAGAGAGTAGAAACGTTTTGTAGTGCTAGTACAAGTTGTACTTACGTAAAAATTCAGTAGAGGGCAGAATGGAACTTGTGAATGGAGAAACCAGCATAGTAGGGCAAAGCAGGAAAACTGGAGTTAACGAGTGGAATAGCACCAGTTATTAGAAATGTGATTCTAAAGAGCAGAAAGCACTACAAATGATTGAGATACTTTCTTTCAGAAGCATTTGAGAGAGAACATTTGCACTTTCATATAATGGTTGGCTACATGCAACATTAAGATGTAGTGCTTTCCAACACAGAGGAAATACCACAGGGATATTGACTGGGTGCACATCAGCTGTCAAGGCTCTTGTTTAGCATTCCAGATGTATAAGTCAACACACAAGCATTGCATTGGTTTCTCCTGCTTTATTTGTCTTCTGAAGCCAGTGTTCAAACTTTATACATGTCTACAAGATCTTTTATTCTTCCTAAAGCTACTTCTTGTTGGTTTTTTTAATACCTGAGTATCAGAAGATTGTAGTAGTAAAGATTGCTCTGTGTGCAAGGGCCCTGAGAGGGTTTATTCTACTTCCTTGACTTTGCTAAGTTTGTTTTAACAAGAACAAGAGCGGTTTAGATAAAATAAGGGTAAAAAAATTGTTGGCTTTTCTCCACTTATATTGAATTGTAGTAATGCGATCAACTCCAAAAAAGATGGCATAACATTACTAAGGGAACCTATCACAGAGGTTAGATGTGATAGAGGTAGGGTGGGGCTAATGTTTTAGGATCATTTATCTGCGAGGGCTTACTCTTTCATTTGTTTTAACATGATTTTTTACCAAGATTTGAATGAATTTCACCATGATTTATTTTGCATTGCTCCCTTTAACCTAAAATGTGGTGTTGTATTTTTTAGACAGTTCTGAATAGCAGACAGAACTACACAGTGAATGATGCCCAAACTTCAAATTATAAGCCAGTTTCTTAGTTTAGAATGAATAACAAATAGTATCAGTGAAACTCCAAAAGTAGTAAAGATTGAAATACAAATTCTAACTCACATTCATTCGTTCATGCACTCATGGTACTAATACAGAGCATAAAAAGTCCTTCTATACTTCCGTTTTCCCATCCATAGTTAGTTACTCCATGCTATGCCAACACATTGTGGCTACCAAGAGGTTTATATATTTTTCATTGAGTTTAAGAAAAACAATGCTTTGCATGTATTGTACTAGTATTACAATGATTTTAAAATGTATTCCCAGATTTTTAAGCAGCCCATGTGTGTTTTCAGTTCCATTGTGGTTTTCTTCTTTTGGTTTATAAGCTTGATAAAATACTTTTTTTTTTTACTTAATATACTCAATAAGTTCTTGAAAAGAAAAATTTAAGTCTGAAAACAAGCTTTGATTTTTTTTAATTATAGTTAGTAATAATGTAAGCAATATGGTGGGGTTATTTATTAAACTGAGCTGCTTGGATGAGATATCTGTATTTTCTTTTTATGCAGTCTGAAAGATGGGATGAAAGGGTTTTCTGAAGACTTGGTTTGTTTCCTTTCAAAATTCTTCTCTGTCTGCCACAAACAGCCCTCCAAGTTTTCTTGATTTTACACTAAAAATGACAGGAATTGCTTATCTAGTTTCATAGAAAGGCACCTTGGGAGTGGAAAAAGCTCATGGATTTTCATTGGGAACTCTCCTGTGGTATAATTAATGTTCTTTTTTTGAATAGTAACAAAACAAGTGAAAGTGCTTTAAAGTAATCCATATTTACATGTTTTGTCCAGAGTGTTTCTGGTATAACTGAGAAAATAAATGAGTGTTCTCTATATATGCTATACACTCAATTCTCTCAGATGCTTTCTGTCCTCTTTTACAAAGTTTGTAAAAGTCTGTCCTCTTTACACTAAAGTTTGTTCTGTCTAATGTCTACCTCCATTTTCATATTTTAATTTCTCTAGTAGCTCAAAAAATGTTAATTGTAACAGGGTAACTGTTTTTTATGCAAATTCTCCTGATAAAAATTTCATCTGACAGCACCTCTGGCATGATTTCTCTTTCCAACAGCAGATCTGCAGCAGCCTTTGCTGTACTTATATTGGCTGGGCCTGTTCTGTTTTCGAAGGGATCCCATTTCTTTCTTGGATAAAATGTTACCACACATCCAAAGCAAATGATTTTGTGGTAGTCACATAGACCAGCTCTGTGACATTAAAAAATACTGAACTCTTGTCCTCAGGAACAAAAAGTAAGTCTAATGCCTACTTGCTACTTACCACTGAAAAGTAGAATAAATGCAAGAGCTAGGGTGCTCCTGTTATTATTGAGCTGGCATTTTTAAGAGAAAACTAATACTGAAATCTAAGAGGCTTTAAAACACTTTTCCTCTTGCTCCCCTCTCACCCCACCCCCAAATTCTCATGCCACAGACCAAGTGCTTTTTCACCTTGATATCTGGAGCTTCTACCTTCTGTCCTATGTGTACCTTTGCAGCATTATACAACAGCATGAAAAAAATGGAATACACTAAAATAAAGAAGCAAGTTTGAAAAGTCACTAGGTGCAATTATGGATAACATTTACGTTACTGTCCTGACTTCTTTAGAATCTGGGTGGTTTTAACAACCTAAAGTTACAGGAGTAATTATGTAGCTTAAGTAGCTCCAGTATTATGCTTAGAGAATAAAATAGTGTCTCAAATCCATAGGCTGACACACTTTCTGCTGCCTGTTGAGTGCAGAGAGTACTAGGAACTTCCTTTCACTAGCTGTGTCTTAAAGGACATGTTTCTCTATATTCATCTCGTGTTTTAGAGGGATGAAACAGCTAGTTTTTTATTTATTTGAACTGCCAACAGAATTTGTTGTGCACTTTGTCCTGTTTAAGATTTGTTTGCATTGTTGAACCAACTAAGTAAAATATTACAGTTGAGCAGCTGCACCCATCACCCGTTTAAAAATATTTTTCTTTACAATCAATTTACAGAGTATATATTAGTCTGTTATTTTGTTCATATGCCTTTCCTACATCATGCTGTAACCGTTATAATACTTCCCTCATTTGGTCTTGTAGTGCTTCTGGATAGTAATGTAAGCCTCAGTTTGCTGACACTTCAAAAGTTCTATCCTCTGTTCATTTAGATAAGCAAAGCACATGCCTATGAAACACAGTGAGATCATTAAAAAATTCTAATCTTGGTTTGAAAAACATGGGGTTTTTTATTCTCTCAAGCATAACCACTATCATATCTTAGCTTGATATATATAACAAAAGGCTATCTTGCCTTTCCACATTTGTAAAGTAAGCTGTGGCACAGAATGTTAGCTAGAACCATACTATATGTGCATACAAGGTGCAAAACCTTTTCAGGATCTATCGTAGATGGTTAGAGAACATTCCTTTTGACAAGCCAGGTCGTGCATCATAGAGAAGAAAACCCTTTAATTAACAAGTTTTTAGCCTATCTAATAGCCCTGGAAATTTCTCTGCTTTGAAGCCATTGGTGTGATTCTATTTTTAAGTCTTATATGGTGCATGTAACTGTGAGCAAAGGCCTTGAAATTCATTTACTAATCACAGCTGTCAGGTACTGACCAGTGAGCTTTGAAAACAGAGCAGTGACCCCTTGCTCCTTCACACTAAGGACAATGGAAGCCATTTCATACCCCAGTGTTCTGCAGCCACTGCAGTGAGTCAAAGGTGTTCCACAGTGTTAACTTTGTGCTCTCGATAGGTGCTGGACAGCAAAGCCTAGAAATGGTGCTTTGAGAAGTGCTGCTGTACATACACCACATAGAATGGAAGAAATGCTTGTTTAGTTTCTTGGTCCTCTACAGAAGAGTGATGTCCTTCCAAGGCTGCTGGAATGGAGTGTCCTGTCAATAACACTAATGACTCAAAATCAGAGTGCTCAGCTATATGGTGGCAATTTTCAAAGCTTGTTGGGAACAGATATTTTTCAGCAAGGTACCGTCCACTGAAAATAGATGAACAGTGGAAGTCTTGACTTGCAGCTCCCAGGTTCCCATAGATGGGTATCCTTTGCTGAGTCCTGGCTGGATATTGTGAAAATCAGCTCAGGGCAGATGCTCAGTATTGTGTACTATTAGTGAGAGGGGAAAACAGTTCTTTGTGGAGAGTATTATCTCTCAGGAAAGAAGTGTAGGGGGTTTCACTACTTCTTGTTTTGAGAAGCAATTGCATTTGGATTTAAGAAGTCAGCAAGAATCTCTGCTTCTTGTAAAACCAGAGATACCATAAGCAGTTGCTGCTTCCAGTGAAGTCCTAGAGAAGACTGACCTGTTGAGAGCCAGTACTTGTAGCTGATTTACTGCTCCATAAGTAGCAGCATTTCTTGACTCCCACTGAGTTTGTAACTCAACAGGACTAACTGCTTCCTTACATAGAGACACAAGTTCCTTTTTCCCCTGTTGATGCAGTACCTCCTGTTAGTACAAGTTCAACAAAAGTGGGTGTCTGTGCCTCACAGACAAGGTAAAGATTCCCAGGGATTTTGAAGCCATTCCTACTTTTCCCACATCAAACATTGTAATTCTAGTATTGCAATTAATTCAAACATAGCAATAACATAAAAATCCCTAGAAAAGATACAGACAGAAGTGTTCCAACAGATGCATTTGGATTATGAAACCTTCCTCTCTTGGAAGAGAACAGTAATTCACAGTTGAGGAACTTCTAAGTTACACAGAAAAAAATCTCCCCTTAACATGTCGGTTATCAAAAGGGAATTTATACCATAATTTCTTCAGTAAGCAAGGTTTCTGACTGACCAAAAAATCTTCATACTATTAGTTTGCTGTTGTTACTATTTCTCTAGATGTGTCTTTTTTTTTTTTTTACTTTAGCAGAGTCATCAATGTGTTGAAAGGTGGAGATCTATTGGAAGAGTTACAACTTTTTGAAGATACAAAGCTTGCCATACTTGCGTATCTGGAAAGTAATAAAGGGTATGTATGGTTTCACTTGGGCTTTTTTTGGCTTCTGCCTATATTATAAAGTTATTGATCGTTTTCAGCAGCCTAGACAAATTCACTGTCAAAGCACCTGACTGAAATATATCTAAGGCTACAGGTGAAGGGGAAGCAGCTACAAAGTTTTAATTAAATGTGAATGATTTTAATGTTATGACAATTAAAAATGGAAAAGCATCAGGAATATTCAAAACTTGTAATATAACTAACTTAATTGGCATTTGTTACACCAGTTAGTGTAACTTTTTTTTTTGGAGGGAAGGAAGGTTCTGTAACACAGTCCTTGTATGAAGGAAAAGAGAGAGTATTTCATTCACTAGTTCAAAGCAGGTGTTTTTTGGGGGAAAAAAAACTTCTTCATGTCTGTTAATGGCAAACTAAATTCCTTTCTTCTTTGTGGGAAAGATCTCTGTAGTTCTTTTGAACTTTCAGGAGTAACTGGTAAGTATTTAAAATCATAAAATTAACTAGGTTATCCTCAATTTTAAAATATTCTTTGCATTGTAGTATTTAGAAAATTGCCATTCAATTTTCCTCATGTTAATGCAAAACATTCAGCAATACCTTCCCCCCTGCCTGACAGATATATATACTGGCAAGTTGTTACATTTAGGTTTGTTACTATTTAGGTTATTGGTTGATTATTAGTAATTATTTTTATTGTATGAACGTTTAGTTCAAAATAGTGTGGAACACAACAAATTATGCCAAAACTAAGAATGTATCAAACCCAAAAATTAATTTCCACTGCACTCACTTCAGTGAGTTTATACGGCATTTACATAGGCTCAAAGTATCACTCAAGCTATTAGTTGTTACTATAAGTGAAGTTTCAAGGGTAACTTTTCAGTAACTGTGCCAGATTATGTAGATAGAAGCAGTAGGTAGCACTAAACACCTAAAAACGTTTTTAGAGAGTAGAATGAGCATTTTAGCAGTGAGGAGCAGAATATATTAAGCGAAGGGGCCATTTTAGTTCAGAATGCTGAAAAAATGAGAGATCAAATTATTTCCTTGATTCTAGAATGTAACAATTTCTGCAAAGAAACATGGGGAAAACCTTCTTAAAGAATAAAAAGCCACTTAAAATTTGAGAATTTCAACTGGCATTGGAGCAAATAGAAATCAGATTATTGAAACACAGTTTGTTTACTCTTGTATTTTCTCTTTAGAAACTTCATCCACACTTCATCAAAATGCAGCGAAGTCTATTACATGCCACAGCTCAGCTGGCACATGGGACGTGTTGGTTTTCCCCTCGCACTAGTATCTTTCAGTGCTTAAAAGCACAATCCGTGTTGTCTCATGTGGGATGCAAAGTGATTTTGGCAGTGGACCCTCCTAAACGATGTCTTCATGCAAGTGCAGCACACTTTGCCTCAAAGAAAACTGCTTTTCCATCACAGCCAACAGATACTTCTCACAAAGTACCACAGGAGAGAAATCCTTTGCCTTCAGCTCCTGATCCACCCAAGCAGAGCCCTGCAGAGTCAGATCCTTTAGATCCTGATCCATTACAAGACAAATCAATTAGTCTCGTTCAGAGATTCAAGAAAACTTTTAAACAGTATGGAAAAGTCATGATTCCAGTTCATCTTCTGACTTCCACTGTATGGTTTGGATCCTTTTACTATGCAGCCATGAAGTAAGTTGATATTTTGTTGCAGTGCCCAATACCACAGTTGAATTGAGACTGACTTTCACAGGTGAAATGACATGTAAATTATTATTGCATGTTAAAAAATGCCTTTGTATGTAACAGGGAAATGTGGCTGCATTTTTAACTAAAGTATAAAGATTAATATTGCAAGTATATAGGTTTAGTGAGAGTGTCATGTACATACTGCTGTTGTCCAGTTATTGCTGTGCACCAGCTATGTTCCTAACATCATGTTGCTAACGTGATGATAATGCTCATCTCTCCAAATTATGCATGGGTGTAAACAGCATTGCAATTATTAGTAAAAAGTAATAATTAAAAGGAAATTATTAGTCAAGGGTACCTCAAAAGGTAAAGACAGAGATTTGGAATCCTGATTATGAATTGCTAGGTGAGATCTTAATAGACCTTTTGTTTTTTTGCTGTTGGACTTTGGATTATTTCACCACTTCTTCCCCATTTCATCCCCATTGCCTTCCTTATCATTGGATTTTTTTATCATTTACCTCACCTCAGTTAGCTGCTCACAAGCTGTGTATATACTTCCCTTTTATATTTCTATTTCCAGTCTTTCCTGCTATCCACTGAAAAACTTGCTACTGTGGGACAGAGTTTTTAATTGGAAATGAAATATTTATGTGGTTAAAGAAAAGATAAATTCTAAATTATTAGTATTCTAATTTTAGTTTCTTTTAGTTATAGCATGGGCCAGATACTGTTCTGGAAAATGGCATTTATTAGAAAAAAACTACTACATCAACTATGAGCTGCTAGTTTGCTAGTTCAAATGAAAGAGGGTTTATTTATCTCCAAATAGTTTTGCTAAATTTGCTAAATACGAGCAAGTGTTTCTCTCTGGACTGCTAGTGTTGTATATTTAATAATAGAAAGCATGAAACAAGGACAGTTCATGGTGGCAAGGATGGAACCCTGACATCAGAATGCCTTACTGCACAAGTGTTTGTTTTAGTTACTCTAACCAGCTGGCATAATTGCCCTTTCTGGGAGCTATAGATCCAAATGTCATTCTAAATTTAGCTCATGTCAGAGGAATAAAGGTCTTGAGCTATAAAAATATTTTGCTTTGGATGAATTCAGGTTGCTCCAAACATTTCAGATTGAGTGAAGATTACTTTTCTCAAAACTCTAAAGCTAGCTGCTAGAGTAGTAGATATCTGGCAGATGAAAACAACTGAAATATTTAAGTAGAAGAAATTATAACAAAGCTTCAGTTTGTCATGCCACAGGAGCAGCAGCCTCTTGAAGTGGAAGAATAACTTTCAGAATGATCACTCACGATATGAGACTAAACAGTGGGGGTTTGTGAAACATTGTGGTTGGTGCTGTCTTTCAGACCTTGCTAGGTCTCCATCTGCTACTCTGGGAATAGGCCTTCAGATTGCAGGTTCTAGTAACTGGTAGTAAATTACTGCCTGTTATTGTTCCTGGTGCTGAAGTGACCACATGCTCAGAAGAATGCCTCAAATATTAGGTAGAAATGCATAATGATACTAATAATACAGCATCTCTAAATATTGGAAAGTCAGGTCTTCCATAACTGTGTGGTTTTCTACTGTAATATAAAGATGGGCTTTCTTTTTTCCTTTGGTGCTGTTGTTGGCTTCCCTGGCTTGCATACAGAAAGAAATTGTGATAGGAGCTCCTTCCACCCATCTTGACACCTTGTATTGGCAAGGTAGAACAGATGAACACAAAGCCCCTGAAGTTTTTTCTTACAACGTGTTATTTCCTCTTCTTTTGCCACATTCCATTTGTTTGGTACATTTGGAAGTCAATGGAGAACATTGTATGAAATTTTAAAAAGAAAAAAAAGTAATTTTAGGCAAAACAGAACGTGAAATTGAACCTGCAGAGCTGGAGCCTGAATAGCTGTCTTGCCACCTTTATATCTGCTTACCTCCAAACATAAACTGGTACACAGGTGAGTTAGAAGCTACTCAACCCAACAGGGATAATATAAATAGGTCGCCTTTTGGAATGCTGAAAAAGCATTAATTTGCTTATATGTTCAGGAATACTAATCGTGTAAGTATATTGCTTAGATGAAAAAAACCACTTTGCTCTCAAATGTTTGTATAATAGAGTTAAAGAATGGAAATAGTGCTCTGAATAACTGTTCGGGTTTCAGATTACCAATTCAAGTTACCAATTTTTTTCTCCTTTATAGTGGGGTGAATGTTGTTCCGTTCCTAGAGCTGATTGGCTTACCAGACAGCGTGACAAACATCCTGAAAAATTCCCAGAGTGGAAATGCACTAACTGCATATGCATTGTATAAAGTAAGTATAATTATAGTTTGTAAACAAGCTCTAAATCTTGCCTCATGAACTAAACAAGGTTTACTCGTTTACAGCAGAAAGAATTAATTAACTTTCTTTGATAGCTACACAGGCTTGAGCATTCATTTTTGTAGTAGAAATAGTCATATGCAAGTTGATATGTTCCTTGTCCTTCAAGGAGTCTACCTGTATTTCTGAAATAACTTCCTTGCTGCAGAACTATTGTCTGCCCTCTGAGATTTAATTACAACTAAGTTATTTTTCTGTATCCCTGACACAATTAACAGGGACAAAGAGGTAAAGTCTAAACACCTCATTGAATTCCAAATAGAAGTACAGTTATTTTTATCCAAGAGGATTCTCTAGGTTGTGTTCCTACCGTAGTTGTCCATTACTGTCAAGTATTTTCATTGTCCATTTGAATCAATTACTTACATTCAGGTTTGGGTTTCTTTTCTTTTACTTTATATGTGCACTGTCTGTGTTTGGGAAACTTGAAACATGTCAGACCTTGCAAAAACAAGATATTGTATTTGCTGTATATGCGCTGCTTTGTTTACAAACATGATGTGCTTCTTACCTGTTATTTATAGGGGTTATTTTCCCAAATAAAATGTGAAAGTATTACTCTTCCCAACTAATCCTGTGCCTAAAAAAGAGCAATAAATGAATGTGGTTAAATATAAAGATGTTGTTATAGCTGCGAGATCTGGCAGTGTTGGAAGAAACTCAATATTCACACACTGTCTGTTCTGAATTGAATTCTGAGATGCCTAATGCTCATCCCACAAGCAGCACAGGGAGGGCTTTTGTGGTGGTGTGTTGTTGTTGGGTTTTTTTTATGGAAGTCTAATGTCCTTGCTGGCTCTGTCAAAATAATACTTTAAATAAAAGGTATGCATTTCTGGGGAATGCACTGTATATTGGCTTTTCCTTATAAATTGAAGATATCTTTGGAATTTTACACTGGTCAAAATAAATTTTCAATGTTAAAAATAACTTTTGGTGGATATTATTGTCCTGTTTTATTTATGAAGTGTGTTCTTTGGTTTCTTTAAGATTGCAACTCCTGCCAGATACACTGTGACTTTGGGAGGAACCTCTATCACTGTTAAATATCTACGTAAAAATGGCTACATGTCCACACCACCACCAGTAAAGGAATATCTGCAAGACAGGATGGAGGAAACAAAAGATAAAATTACGGAGAAGATGGAGGAAACAAAGGATAAAATTACGGAGAAGATGGGGGAAACAAAGGATAAAATTACGGAGAAGATGGGGGAAACAAAGGATAAAATTACAGAGAAGATGGGGGAAACAAAGGATAAAATTACGGAGAAGATACAAGAAACCAAAGACAAAGTTTCATTTAAAAAAATAAAGGAGTAGGAGAGATGCTTAATTTTTGGATATATCAAACTTAGCACTTTAACCTTTTGTGAGGCAGGATATGCAAAGTGCACTTCTGAGCTTTTTTTTTTTTTTTTTTTTTTTTTCCCCCTTTGTCTGGAGACCACAATTGCTATGTGGACTTAAAGGCTAAAGTTCCTTGGAGGAGAGGTTGTAAGGAAATCTCAATTCACAGAAGGAAAAGTGAATCTCACATTAGAAGTTAACATGTCCATTGGTCACTGTTCCCTCTTCTTTTTTTTCCACACCCTCATCCTCAAGATGGTTTCTGCCAAAAGCTTTCTTCTTCCATTGTAGTGCACAGCCATTATTCCACTGGACTGAACCTTCCATTAGATGAGAATGAAGATTCTCTGTTGGGAATGGCAACATATTTAGGTTTTTAGAGCCTGTGGACACAAGCCTCTTCAATCGTGATCATCTCTCAACTTGGAGACAGTCCATTGTCATTGATACTGCACATAATGGAATTGATGGATTAGATACTCAGCCAGAGGGAATTACAGTGGTTCCACTGGCTTCAGCCAGGCTGCGACAGTTTACAGGTTGAGACTATGAGTCTTTCTTGGACAGTGGATCTTTTCAGAAATCTCAACTGAAAACTATAGGAAGATGAGTTAATCACAGTAGCCATACTGTCAAATATACTTTGTTTCCTAAAGTTGATTTACAGTAGAAAGTCTCTAAACGAAATTAATCAATAATTGTATATTAAAAGCTAGGATTTGTTTGTTGTGTTAAAGTTTACAAACCTGCTCTATTTCATTTTTGAAACAAAAAACCTCGAAAGAGAAGTTTATTCGAGAAATTGCTGTACTAAGGGGCTTTTTAAACATGTAGAAAGTTAGAGTTAAACCCAAAACTTCCTCTTGCTATTCAGAAATCCCTCAGACTTCAGCAGAACAATTTTACTAAAATAAGCATGATTTTTGAGACAGTGATCACAGCCTACCAAACTTTTTTCCCCCTAGATTTTCTTAAGTAAGCAAACACTTACTCATACCTGAAGGCTGAAATGCTGCCTCTGAGATGTCAAAAAGGACTAAAATTGAAACTGTTCTGTTTGACTGAGGAAGCAAAGTTCTCTTGGTCTTACTCAGATGTAGGCTACATTGAAGTGTGTTTTTCCTATTTCTACCACAGTTCTCACTTTATATCAACCCGGCATGTGTATGTTGTTTAACAAAGGTGGTTTTTGCAGGGGCGTATGGGGAAGCAACAGAGTTGGACCCTGAGCATTGTAATTGACTAAAGTAAAAGAATATAGCTGATGAAGTGTCAGCTCTGGCCCACTGTCCTGTTTTTATTCAAGTTACTGAGGGCCTCTCCATGTTTGAGCGAGTTGAACTTCATTAACTGAATTGTGCAGGATTGATTACGTACTTCTCTGCCCACTATGTCATTTTACTATGTCAAATAATAACTGCAATCTAATGCCTACCTCACAGGGATGTTGTGAGGAATAATCATTGTATATTCAGTGACCTGAAGATGTAAAGTGCCATGTTTCTGATAAACATTATTAAAAAATATTTCTGTGAACTCTTATGCTGCTAAGTACTACTCTAGGACTGGTGTTAAGAGATGCTATTTTGTTATTTTATTTT
Source organism: Calyptomena viridis (assembly GCA_013390005.1). NCBI lineage: Eukaryota > Metazoa > Chordata > Aves > Passeriformes > Eurylaimidae > Calyptomena > Calyptomena viridis. The sequence continues at coordinate 108,056 of WEIV01002534.1, forward strand.
AGTGTACTTTTCCTAAAAGTCCCCATGCACACATGCTTCTGATGTTGGTATTTGTTCTGGTTTTCTGCTTTCAGGGGCAGTGTTACCTCTGTCCTGCAGCATCCTGCAAAGCCTACAGTCTTCCCCAGTAATACTGCATGGTCATTCTCAGTCTGGGGCCAGATGTGGGACCCTTGGTGCAGCTGACTCGATCCATCTCTTCTTTGCATGTGGCAGAGATTGCAGAGGGGCCCCTCGGTGTCCTAGGATGAGTTTGTTGCCCTCAGGCATGTTAGAACTTGTTCCTTACACATGGTACTCCCCTCGTCTTGCCTGTCCCCTTGTCCAGCGGGCCTGTGACCACTCCAGTGCTTACGTGATCCATCCCTACTAGTGCACGGTACAGAAGCTGTGTGCAGCTGACTGTCCTGTGTGATCATTTCTGCATCTCGTAGAGACTATGGGCAAGTGCCTTCTCTGTGTCAATTGACTCTTTGGTCAATTTTGCAACTGGAACAAACTCAAGGAGTTTTTGGGACATCCACATGCTCCACACAGGATGTCAATTAGCAAAGCACACAATAACCTGGATTATTCTATACAAAGCAGGAGGGGAAATCTTCAAGACTTTGGAAATCTGACCTGGAGAGCTTCTATGACATTTAGGCAAATGCTTGGTTGTAGTGGTGACCTTGTCTCAAATTGACCTCAGGTGGAATCAATGCATTGCTTCGCTAGTGCAGAGACCACCTGGGCACTTCCTGGGCCCCCCAGTGAACAAATGTTAGTCCATTGGGTGCCCAGCAAGTACCCAGCTGTATTGCAATTGTAACTATAGGATGAAGTTGACTTTCATTCTGTATCTTGCTTATAAATTAATTTCTATAGCTCTTGCCATGATACTAGGGGGCAGTTCTTGTTATTGACAGTAAGACTTAGCATGACTGCATGACTGTAAGCCAGGGTGCACACTGTTTTGGAGAGACAGTGTGCCCAGGCTGTGCTGACAGGCTGGGGCAAGCAAGGGGGCACCTGGGGACAACACAGGGTCTCCTCTTCCTGGTGCCCAAGGTAGCACAGTTGGCACACTTGTGGCAGCAGTGTCCCTCAGCGTGGAGCAGCATCAGTATCTTTGGCAGCACAGAAAGAACAGAGGAGCAGGTGCTGTGGCCTGGGAAAGCAAATAGTTTGACCACAGCACCTAGAGCTGGCACTGAGGCAGCCCAGAAGTGACCTGAGCAAGGGAGTATGCAGCTGAGGGCCGAGTCCTTGGTGAGGTGACAAGCCCAGGCAGCACCTTCCATCGTCCGCAGGACCATTCAGTTGGCACTAGCAGGGATTGCCTTTTTCCCATGGCAGCTCAGAATCCTCATGGGAAAGGGGTGTCCCGTTACCTGTCCATCAGGCCCTAGAGGAGTTGAGGGGGCCCCGGAGCAGGGTCCCCTCCACCTCTGCAAAACTTCAGCAATCTGGTGAGACCAGGACTACGGCATCTGTCACCGTGCATACAGCAGAGAGACAGCTGCTTTGGCAGTTTACCCCACTTCTGTCTGCTCCCTGCCTCACACATAACACTGCTGCGGTGCATCACCTTGAATGCCTTTGCTGTAGGTGTATACGTGAAGGCACAGAGTGCCTGCCAGAGCAGAAGCTGAAAACAAAAATCAAAGCCCACGTAGAAGCTGAAGTAGTGCCCAAACAGGACCTGGAACCAAAGGTACAGCCTGAGAGTCGACCAAGTTGTAACCTGTGATGGGGGCTGGACCTGAAATGGGGACAGCACTCAGCCTGAGCAGGCTGGGCACACAACTGGGCTGGAGTCAAAGTCACAACCCATGAGGCCAGAGTACATGCTGTGATCAGAACAGGGAATCAGTGCCAAAATTCACTGTCAGTGCCAAATCAAGGGCTTCAGGATGGAACTGGAGTAGGTGTCAAGGTCCGAGCAGGGGTCAGATCTGAAATCACATCCTGAGATGGGGCTGCAGCTGAAGCTGCAAACCAGTGCAGAGCCAGAGGCAACACCACAACTCACTATGCGGCTGGAGCCTAAGTTGTGGCTCAGGACGGAGAGAAAGAAAATTGCAGCTCGAGCAATATCCAGAGCCAAAATTGTAGCTGAAAATGGGCCCAGAGTCAAAGTAACATCCCAACAGGGACTGGAACAAAAATCACATCCCAGTATCAGGCCAAAGCAGCAGTTGCCACCTGAGGTAGTGACAGAGCCAAAAAAATCATAACACACAACGCACTACAACCAAAGGCATGGCCAGAGATGGAGATCAGAGCCTACACTGCTGCCCAGAGAAGCAGCCAGAGCAGCACTTGCTGCCTGAGCATGGACCAGAGCCAAATCTGAGCTGGAGACAAGTAGTGGCCCAAGATACAGCAGGAACTGAAATCACGGTCAATTATTGTGCCAGAGCCGAAATCCTGACTGGAGATGCCACTGAGAGGAAGCCACAGACTGACATTGGGCTAGAGCCAAAGTCACAACCTGCTATCCAGACCTCGCCAAAGTCACAAACCAAACAGGCACTGGAGCTGAAGTAGTGACCTGGTGTTAGGCCAGACCAGTCTCATAGGCTCGAGATGGGTCTGGAGCTGAAATGGTGATCTGAAATCAGAATGAACCTGAAGTTACAACTAGCGATGGAGCCAGAGATAAAGCCATGGCCCAAGATTTCAGCTGGAGGCAAAGTAACAACCCAAGAAACAACAAGGGACAAATTAACCACCCAAACAGGGGCCAAAGTCAAAGACATGGTCTGAGATTGAGCCAAAGATTCAGCATAAATGGCACCACCACTGATGTTGCATCTCAAGATGGGGTTGGAGTTGAAATCACACCCGAAAATGGGACTGGAGCTGAAGTCATGACCTACATAGGGGTAGGAGTGGGGACCAGAGCTGAAGCACTGATGCAAAAACTGGACCAGAGCCTGAGTTGTGGCCACACATTGGACAGGAGCTGAAGACGAGCTCAAAAATAGCTGCCACTGGTTGAACATGAAAGAGTGCTGAAATCACTGCCCAGTAAGAGGTCAGAACCAAAGATGCAGCCTGAAATGGGCTAAAGCAGAAGTCATGAACCAAGCAGGGACCAAAGCCAAAGTAGTAACCCAGTATCGAACCAGAGACAAAGATGTGGATGGCGAGATGGCCAGAGTCAGAGTCACAGCTTGATAAGGGACTGAAGCTGAAGTAGCAGACAAAATAGCAATAGCCTCTCAAGCAATGCCAGAGCCAAAGTTGTGATCTATTATCAATTTGTTGCCAAAGTATCTGGCCAATATCAGGCCAGAAATTAAGTCACAGCCCATACAAGGCCAGAATCAAAACTGCAATCACATATCAGGCCGGAGCCCAAAGCAGCAGCCCAAGATGGGAACGAAGCCAAATTTATGGTCTGAGCAATGGCTTAGAGCCAAGGTTGTAGTTGAAGATGTGGCTGGATCCAAAGTCACAAGCCAAGACAGGGCCAGAGCCAAAGCCACAGCCCAAACAGCAGCCAAGTCACAGTAGCCTCCTGAGGAAAGGTCAGACCCAAAGTCTGAACAGAGCCAAAGAAGCCACCTGAGCAATGGCCAGAGCCAAAGTTATGGCCAAAGGTGGGGCTGAAGCCAAGTTTCAGTCCAAGATGGGGCCAAGCAAAAATCTTGGCCCAATGTTGAGCCAGAGCCACAGTAGCAGCCTGAGGTGGGCCAGAGCTGAAAATACTGCCCACAATGGGGCAGAAGATAAAGTCTCACTCCAATATCTCTACAAAGCTGAGGTCACAGCTCAATTTCGCACCAGTACTGAAGTCATAGCCCAAGCAGCGGCCAGAGCCAAAGTTGCTGCCCACTATCAGGCAGGACCCAAAATCACAGATGAAGCCTGAAGTCACAGCCTGAGATGGGACTGGGGCCAAAATCACAATGCAACCAGTAGCCAGACCTGAAGCTACAGCCTGAGACCAATTTGGAACTGAAGCCAGTGGCCCAAGATAGGCCCAGAGCAGGGGCTGGAGCTGAATTCACAGCATGGTATGCAGTCAGATCCAAAGCTGTGACCAACACTGGGCTGGAGCTGAAGTATTGGCCCAAAATAGGCACAAGCAAAAGTTGCAGACCAAGATGGAGCTGAGTGGAAAGTACAGCCCAGTATTGGGCAGGAGCTGAATTTACAACCTGAGCACAACAGAGTCAAAATCATGGCCTGTGATGCAGTTAGAACCAAAGTCATAGCCTGACAGTGGGACAGTGCCAAAGTCATGGCCTGACATCAGGCTGGAGCTGAAATCTCAGCCCAAGATGAGCTGAAACCTTGGCCTGAGCAATGGCTGGAGCTGATGCATAGGGTGAAAATGGGGCCTGTCAAGATAATGGCCTGAACAAGGACCAGAGCCAGTCACAGTTGAAATTAGTGTCCAAGCTGAAGGTGCAGACAAAGAACCGCCTGAGCAGGGCGGGAGCCAAAGCTATGACCTGATAACACGCCAGAGCCAAAATACTGGTCCAGAATGGGGCTGGAGCCAAAATTGAAACACATTCTTTTGATTGTGTCCCCTTCAGGGTGTCATCTTAGGTTGTTGCACCGCATCCATTCTTGTTCATCACTTACCATCAGCAACAATAATAATTAGAGAATTGTAATTATCCCCTAGCAATTAGCTGCTGATTTTATGATCTTCTTAAGTAGAAAGAATACATCTTGATTTCATAAGCCTGCAGGGCAACATGTAGTGTTAAGTTTGATGAATTGATTGGACAATCACAGAGGAGGGAACACAGGGGAGGATACTTAGGCTTGTTTGGGAATGAAAAAGGAAAAACGAAGAAGGAAAAAAAAACCCAGACAATAAAACAGTGAAAACAGTGGAAGAGTTCCATAAAGAGACATAATTACAGAAAGATTTCTAGCTGCTTCTGGGTCTGACCAAGTGGCCAGAAGGAGACTAAACAGCAAGTAGAGGAGACCCTACCTCTGTTGAATGCTCCAGCACTGTTTTTAAAATGTATTCTTAAGTTTTTTTGGTTTTAAGATACTGTTAAATCAGTCTGCAGATCTGCTGCTTTTTCTGTGCAGAATTGGTATAACTGAAACTGCTCTGTGTTTTGCAGGTGCCAGACAGAGACAGAGACATCATGACATGAGTCGTGAGCTCCTCTGAGCTTCATGAGTGCTCAGAGAGCACTTGCTCCTCATTGATGCAGCAGCAAGTACAGCTCTCTTTGTCCAAGGGTAATGGTGATTGTGACAATACCCACAAATGAAGGTGGAGCCCCACTTCTCTAAACCTTGTCCATTGCTGTAAAGAACAGTCCAGCATAAGAAAACAAAGGTTCAGGCAATCCTGTGTCCCAGTGCTCTAAGAAAGCACTGCTGAGCTTAGGGAGATAGCAGTGGGTGATCTTGGCAAGATCTCATTTGCAACCTGTGGGCTTCAGCATTCCCTTGAATGGAACAGGCTGCCCAAGGAGGTGGTGGAGTCACCATCCCTAGAGGTATTTAAATGATGTGTAGATGCGGCACTTAGGGACCTTGTTCAGTGGTGGACTTGGCAGTGTTAGGTAAATGGTTGGATTCAATGATCCTAGAGGTCTTTTCCAAACTAAACAATTCTACTATTCTATGATTCTAGGAGTAACTCAAGAACAGTGTGGTGATATTGCTGTGTTAGGCTGGACTGCTGCCAAACAGTTTTGATGATGTTGGTTCTCCAACAGGGTAAATTCAGGTTTAGCATACTTAGTACCAGCTCATAATCTTCAGTCATGCTACAGTTTTTGACTCAATCTCATTATCAGTCAGACTCATTACACTATCAAATAGTCTGTGTACTCCTTCTTTTGATCTCATGCTGTATCAAGGTTCTTATGTACTCTTGCAACCAGACTAGAAGTTGTGAAACGGACATAGTTCCACTTGAGATGCTGTGCTGAATCCATCTGAAATGCAGTTGTGCTCTTACATATAACATGAATCAAATCTGGGGGTTGGCTAGTAGCAGAACAGATCCAGCACTGGTAATTTTGGTGGGCTGCTTGGGCAGCCTCCATGACCTAAAGCAGACTTGGAGAGACAGCACAGCATCTCATCTTGACCTGGCCCTTGTGCTTAACAATGACCTCCCATTTGGGGTCTCAAAACAGATGGAGACAAAATGCAGATCCACCATTAGGTTTTGAATATACAGGTTGCAACTTTACCACAAGCTTTTTTTGATTATTTCATATGGATTTGTCCATAAATGCCAAAAGAGTTGCCAGAGAGCTTATAAGGACGTGGATCTGAGAGAACATGAGAGAAGTTAGAGAGGAGAAGTGATGCTGCACTTGCCCTTCAGGCTTTATAGACTCTATGGTGAGCAGCACCAAGTACCCTCAGCTGGCACTGACAAGCACTTCCTATCAGTGCATTTGCACTGACAGTGCTGCTCTTTATCCAGGCACTCTCTGAGTGCCAGCTTGGAGCACCTTTCCCTCAAAAGCAGGTGCCTGCACACAGCTGTGGCTTTCAGCCATCTCCCAAATGTGGCAGCTGTGTTTTAAATACAGAAGGAGACACTCTAGATGAATTTTAGTGGAGGAAGGGAAATTTCTCAGCCTTGGCTGACTGACGACTAATGATTCAGTTCTCCAAATACCTACATTTAATTTTTATCCTGGATTAGATTAGAAAAGCCATGAAAGTAAAGATAACACAGTATAATTTTATACAAGGACTGCTCGAAGTTCTGCCTAATGTTACCAACAGTATACTTTCTAGTGCTGGATTGTTGTGCACTAGTCCTCTATTTAAGTGATTTGTACACCTCTGCACAGTATGTACCCACATACAGCCAATCTCCTTCAAAAACAAAAAGTCGAACTGCCAGTGCACAAGCAGCACTCAAACTACAGCTGTATGATTTACTCTCAAGTACAGTTTTACTGCAGGCAGGCACTTTGCTTGTCCTGTGCTGCAGTCAGATGGTGATTTTAGCATACCTGATACCATCTTCCTGACAGAGCACAATTTTATAGTGAAATGCCTGTTTGCCCTAGCATATGGCTGGAAATAGCATGCATATTATCTATAGGTATAATATCAGCAGAATACACAGCATAATTGCAAAAAGTGAGTGGGTTTGCATGTTGAGTAGTTAATGTAGTTATCACTCAGTCACAGGGCTTTTAATGTTTGCCAATGCACCTCTCGCTGAAAGGCTGTGACACCCAATACTGGACCAGTGACTTCCCAAAACAAATACAGCCAAAGAATCAGCACATTTGATCTGCAGAAGGAGGGGCCAAAGGAACCAGACTGACCTTACAGTCCATCAGTCAAGCCTTACCTGTTAGCCTTTTCCTGACAAAGCATTAGTGGAAGTTACCAGCTCATCAGCTTTTTCCCTGAGAGCTATAAGGTTTGCAGCTGCAAGCAAATTTTATAGCACTTACAATCCTAACCTTACTGTCAGGAAAGAACTAACTCCTATTTTTTGTTGTTGCCGTAAATCCTATTTTTTGTTGCTATGGAAGCACATTCGTGCTTTTAATTTGACTTATATGTCTTCTTCACCAAGTAAAGCCAACTGGGCAAACTTGGCTCAGCTTATGAAATATTCACAGCATTGTAACACAATTACACATGTGTACCTACACACAGGGACATGTAATAAGCAGGAACATTCTCACTGCTTTGAGATTACTTTTTTCCTTTTCCCAAAGAGTTTCTTGCTGCCCAGGGTTAAATGTAGGTCAAGCTGTCTGAGCCCATGTCTGTGGCACACAGAGCAGGATTAAACTGGAATTTTCCACTCAACTCAACTGTCAATCACTGTAATGTCTGCAAATGTTAAATTAATCTGGAGTGATCTGGTGTTGGCATTGATGGGAGCTTCTGGGGCTCAAGGGTGGCATTTTGGCCTCCATGAAAAAGGTGCCCTCTTTCTCTAGACAAGGGGTGGCTATGTCCTGGCTACTTGTTCAAAGCCCTGCGACCACGAGCCAAACACAGAAAAGTAGCTCTCTACGAGACAGGGGTTAGAAGTTAGAATGTTAGAAGTGACGAGAGAGAAACTACACCTTGCAGGTGGAGGGACTGAGAATGATGGTGATGAAAAGGTTATTCCCAGCATAGCCATAGGCTGCACTGAGACCCGGCATGTACTTACTTCTTAATACACGTTTCCTCATCTTTCAAATAGTTTTAGCACCGTTCTGCTGCTGTTCTGCAACACACTTCATAGTGGAAACCATTAAAGGATACAAAACATTTTACTGTAAGCATCTTCTGGTTTACACATGAATCCCTTTATTAGGGAAAGCCACCCTTCAAGATGCCCCCCTCTAGCCATAGTAGCACATTCACTGGCATCCCAGTAAAGCTGCCTCCAGCTTAGCATGTGGCAGGCATCACTGGCAGGGATCATGCAGTCCTGCCAATATAAATAATGTATTAAAAGCAACTTGGAGCACCTAAGGCAAGCAGAAATTTGCAGTTAAATAGTAGCAAGTACAGCATGTAGTTTCCCCCTTATGTTTTGGAACATTCTGGGGACAAGTAGTGCTACTGTCTGTACGGGACACTGGGAAACTCAACTCATCGATTTTACCACATGCAAAGACTTCAGTATTTCAGCTCTAATCCCCACTCTCAGGCTCTCAGGAGCAATCATTTGGCAGTCAGTCTGTAAAAAAAATGTAGAAAACAAGCAAAAAAAAATCATGCACGTTTTTATCTCAGTCAATGCTAGACTTCTGCAGAAGCAGCACAATGCGAACTGCACAAAAGCAGGGCATCGCCGCAGTAGGAGCGAGCTATTAGAGCAGGGTTCAGCAGTAAGGGGTTTAAAATGTGCATTTTAATTAGAACTCATTTAAAGCACAACCGATCAAAACAGTGATAATGAGAGAAGCCTAATTAATTTTTGTCTAAGTAATGAAGTCTCATTACAGAGGGGTCTTTGGAAGAAAAGGTTTTGGGATGTTAAAAACAGGGTATTTGTAATGAGACGCAATACTGCTGGGAGCCTGGAAGCCAGACCTAGAGGTTTCACAGGACTGCAGCAGCCACTATATTAATCTTTTAGCAGAAAAAAAGTAACCCTACTGAGATGAGACGTCCCATTTATAGCTGAGCTCTAAGTTGCAACCATTGGCAGAGATATTAAAACACAATCAAACAGAATGGCATATTATAAACCAAATACAAATACAATTAAAACCAGATTAAGTAAAAGATCAAAGCAGGCTCAAAAAATGCAGTTTCTAGGGGGCTCAGGGTTCAGACAGTAGAGGAGGAGCAGAAGCTTGGAGATTTGGAGCACTTCTAAGGGCTAAGGAACTAGCAATTTTCTAAATACTAAAGATGAATAAAATCCTGTAGATTGAGGGGAATGAACTCGGGGTGTTTATAGGAAAAGAAAATGGTTACTTTTGAGTAAAAAATAAGTACTATAACATTTAAAGAACTGTAGTTTGAAAAGAACAGCAGCAAGGGGAACCCCCCCACTTCCTATCTGAGTGTAATATAAAGGCTGCTCCATAGCAGGGTGTCAGAAGTGGGCTGGGATCATGGCTCCCACAGCAGACCACTTCCTGGAAAAGACCTGCAAGAAAGTCCCAGGTTTGAAGTACTATGCAGCATCACATATCAACAATAGAGATGATCGAACTCCAGCAAGCACAGATATAAAATATAAACGGGGTAATTATTTCATTAATAATCATGCTAAATAAAGCATCAGTTTACACTTATGAACAGAAATTACCTGCTCTTTCCCAGTTTTGTTAAGCTTATGGCAAAGTAACAGGTACCAGCTAGGGATAATTTGATCTACCTTGCAAAGATCTGTATTACCAAAGACAAGTCTTTGGGTCTTTCACATGATCCTTTTATCTAGTTTCTTATTAATTTTATCATCCCTGTCTTCCTCCATGTACTGGACCACAACTGCTCTTGTTTTAAGCACCAGCCAAAGCATATCCCAGGTTTCTTTAACCAGGTTGTGAATCCCCCTCCCACAAACCATATTTTGCATCGTCATTTCTTAATGAATTTTTGCAACTCAATGATTTGGGGCCACTTCTTATCCCCCAGCTGGTCAGTCAGCACTGCTGTGCCAGGGCCAGTCACCAACAGCCAGGCCTTTGAATGGAATTGAGGTGAGGTTGTTACCTTACAGGAATTGAAATCACCTGTGGCTTACACTGAGTCCCTAGACTTAACCACAATGGGTGACAGGCTGTCTCCTGCTACAGCCCTTCCTATGGCAGAAACGTAGGGCAGAAATGCCTGAAAGCATCTCGGCATTAATCACCAAAGGCCGAGGGGTAGAACACTGATACAAAACCTTCATCAGATATTCATTTCCCAAGGCCTCCACATATGCTTCAAGGACTGAGTCCACCCTCTGATTCCTTAATGATCAGCTACCTGGTTGCCAGTAGCAAACCGGCAAGGGAAAAAGACAAACACTTACTTTATAGAAGGCCAGTCTACTGTTTCAACCTTTTTGGTTTTTTCACTTCAAAGAGAAAATAAATTCAACAGGAGACAAATGCATTTAATAATTTTTAATAATTTTCTGCCATGGTTTAACCATAGCATATTAAGAACAAGCATAAAATCTGTATTTAAAACTAACAACAGCACTTAGAGCAACATCTTCCTTTAAAAGTATTGCAATGAACAGACCTTAGGTCTAAAAACTAGGACATCACCATTTGCTCAATTAAAAGAGTCAGATACACAACAGTTGAAATCTTTTCCTGTATATAACTGGGAGTTACAGTGGAAAATAAGCAACAAATTAATTGTGTTAAACAAAATAAAATTATAAAAAAAAAAGCAAGCCAGGTTTGTCATAGCATCACATGAACAGCTATAGAGAAATTCCAATACAGTTGTAAAAAGACTTACTGCTTTTAATAGTTTTGTTTTTACAATAAAATTTCAAAGAAAGATTAAATATTGTTGATAGTGCTGTACATATTTCAGAATAGCTTGAAAGAAAATGGACAAAAATAAGAGATGTGTTGAAAACGTGATCTTGAAAGCCACAATGTTGGAACTACAAAAAAAAAATCCATACAGCAATAAAGCATTTTACACTGTAAAATAACTAGCAAGAAACAACAAAGAAAGGGTAACACTCTAAAAACAGGCATCTGATGGTTAACTTTGAGTGTAACAGCCTGACTGATGTACATACTATCGTGAAATGCTCTGAGCACAGCAGCACTGGGCAGCTCATAGTTATACAAAGATAAAACCCCTATTGACACTTATGTAGTCTTTATACTATAAGTAGAAAAGCTTTGTTAAAGAATATTAAAGTGATTTTTTAAAATTATTATTATTTTTGCTGTCCAGGACTATGATGCCTGAGGCTCTCATAACTTCTGCTTATAGTTCTTTTAAAATCTTGGCTGCCTGCTGTGCTTTGTGGTAAATGGAAAAGCGTGAACACAGCTATGAATACACTAATAGATAGTCTGCTCTTTCCACTGCAGCTTCAAAGCAAATTAGTGCCTCTAAAAGGAGACATGCTCATGTTTGGTCCACTCAATATGCAAGTTTTGTTATGATTAAATCCTACTCTAGATTCCTCCTGCAGGAGGTTTGCTCTGTACAGTCTCCCTAGTCAAGGCCAGGGTTTTTTTGTTTGTTTTATTTCCTTCATGCACAGAAGTGGTACTGCAGTGCAAACAGAAACATAAAGGTGGCCAGGCAAGGCATACTTCCAAAACAATTGCTCCATGTCCTGACAGACAATAAATGAATTAACAAGTGACAATCATGAAATATGCGTATTTACCCTATGGTACATGCTCACTGACAGAACAGCTCAACATATAGAGGGGATGGATACAAGCTACCTGTAAGGGCTTGATGATATGGAACTGGCCATAAAAAACTTAACACACTTCTTTAACACAAAAAAACCCCCAACAAACAACCATGATCAACATTCAGATACAGGACTTCTGTGAGGGCTTTTAAAAAGATATTTACAGACAAAGGTGTAGCTGATGTTTCAGGCTGACAGAGAAGCAGTGGAGGACTGTGCTCCAAGCCACCATCCTCGAGCATGACGGACTGGACTGAAAGCCCACTGAAACCAGAGGAAGCCTCACCATTGACTTCACTGGGCCTGGGTAAGGCCCCCTGAGTTTTAGCACAGCGTTTAGCTGGTCATCTGAAAAACCAAACAAAAATGGCATCTCAAACGAATCCTAACGCATTGCTACCTTAGGTCTGTGGTTAAAGCCTGACAAGTATAAAAAAGCTACATACAGACACAACCATCTATGAAACATTAGTCAGTATCCATCTGTGAGAGGACTAGCCTGTCTCGGCCTGATAAACTTTTATATCACCTACTGTCCTGGGATAGTTAGAACAAACAGTTTAGAAAAATAAGTACAGCATCTGCAAGTCTCTACACTAGAACTTCATGTTGAGTTTTCCTGAGGTATTTGCTTTACCAAAGAGCGTGTGGGGACACGGGGATGGACAGCCAAATACAGGGAGATGCCAGGGGAGAAACAAACTGCCAAAGGAGCCTGGCAGAAAGCTGAAGTCTTAAATTGCTTTCCACACCACTTCCCGAGTTGGGTCTGAACAGGCCTAAGCATTTCTCTGTAATCTTAAATATGAGCCTGGGTTAAGCCATTGCTGTCAGAGGCCAACACAGCAGCAGAGCTGTTGACTCAAGCTCACACTCAAACCCTGCATTCAGCTCGCTACCAACTGTGGCCGTTCTTGTCCAGCCTTAAGGCTCACACCCAGCAACAGCACAATTCACAGCTACACACCGAGCCTCAAGACAAGTCTGTAGTGGCAGGATCACATACCAGTCGTGGGCACAGAGCAAGGGCTGGCTGTTGTCACAAAACTCTCATTGGCCTACTTTTGATTTTTCAGGGATGGTTTGGGTCAGTTCCCACTTGTTTGAGCTTCACTTCAAATCTAGGATGTGGATAAAAAGATTCAAAATGTTGTAGCCCAATTCTAAGTTAAAAAAAAAAATAGAAAAGGTAATCGTGGATCATAATAAATAATGTGTCTTCTGGAGAAGCAGTAACTCATACTGATCCAACTCAGCAATAGCAAGGCAACAACCAATACGAGAAACATCTAGTTGCAAGGTTAAAGCTGTGGAGGTTTTGTTTGTTTCGTGTTTTTTCCTTTATTTTAAAGTGACACATTTAAAAAAAAAAGAACAAATCTTCACAGCAAAGATGCATCAAATGACCAATCACTATACACAGGTTAGTCAAAAAGGATTTGTTCAACCTTTTTCCCTTATGATATTATATTGGTATTTAATAGGAAAATAAAATACATAGACTTTTTGTCATTTGTATGCATTCATTTGCAAATTTTCTTACAAAAAAAGGACCAAGCACAGAAGTTGGCATTCACAAAGTCTATGCCATTTTTTTATGTTAAAATTGGTATAATCTATACATTATCTTACAGTATTAACAACGTCTATTTATTTTTGTATGTTTGTTTGTTCTACCCATTGGGTAGGATATGTGCATAATATATTCAAGTTATACACAGCACCATACAAAGAAGAAAAAAACAAACCAGAAAAAAGACAGACAACTGAAAAAGCACCATTTTAAGTGAGGCACAACAAAGGTGGGAGCGTAAGGCCTGATTCAAAGACCCCTGAAGTTAGCAAGAGTCTTCCTACCAACTTCAGCCAGCTTTGGATCAGGCCTTCTCGAGTGCAAGTGGATTCCTATCTGCTCAGACCTGAACATGAGGCACCTTAGTTGCTTACAAACTGCAGACATGCAAACCTCCTCAAAATTATATCTAATAAGGACATATATAATTTATTAATAAACCAACCACAGCAGACAGACAAACACAAACCAAGAAGAGAAGGGAAGAAGAGACAGCTTCGTCACCCACAAGGTCCTACATACACCATGTTGTTTCAGAAAGCTCACACACCAAACCACTTAAAACAGCAGCAGCAATATAGCAAATGACAGCATCATCTCTGGCAGTAAAGCACACAGCTGTCAGTGGGAAGTATATCTAAGCTTTTTTATTGTTAACCAACATAAAAAGGTAAGCTCTTTTACAGCAGGAAAGCAATACTACCAACAGCCGGGTTGCTTGTGTTCAGTCTAAAAACGCAAGATACATCAGCAGGGCAGAAGTAAGAGCCAGGAGAGTTTGAGACAGTTCTTAATACAAAATCATCCCTGGTTTTCCCCATCAAGCAGCCCTGAAATATATTTAATGCCAGTGGTTGTGATTTCAAGGAAACACCAGGAGGCTCCTCCACTGCGTCCCTGTGTGGCAAAGCACTTCATCAAAACACCTACACGAGTTTGTTGGGAAGAGGCAATGCAGGTCTGACATTGGTGTTGGAGGATGAACTCAGTGGTGCAGCTTCTGTTAATTCCCCAGAGCTGTACCAAAAACATTATACTCTTTTTTTGCTGGTGCAAGTGTGCCCAGTGGGGCTTTTGCCAGCACAACAATGGCAATCAGAGGTGGGTCAAAAGGTAATTTACACCCCTCATTACTGAGCACAGGCTGGCAAAGAATATACTAGTATTTGTATAAAAAAACCCTTACCAACCAGTATTTCTAGTTGGCACAGTCTCGAAACTTGAATTTCCTAATGAAACATACGGAACAGTTCAACACATCCTCACAAGCGACTTCTCCATGCTCTAAAAGGCCTCAACGGGTCTCAGACAACTAGTAACAGTGCCTCTTTCCAAGGATTGAAATGATTGACACTTTTGGGGCTAGTTTAGGAGAAAAGTTGTATGTGCACTGGTTGGCAAGCAGGCAACACAGTGCAGGAAAAGACCAGATGTGTAGTTAAATTATGTGCAATAGACTTTATCTAAAAAGCAAAGATGTAATCAAAAGTCAGCCTTCATCTGAACCCACTCTACAGAAGGATCACTTGGTTCTCAGCATCAGCTAGGTTTGAAAAAACCTGCTTTTGAAATTTAGACTACTTTATTTCCTTCCTGTACGTCAATACATGAAGTCTACGTTAGGGTTCTCCCAAAGCACGAGGATTTTTCAAAGATCATCCAAAAGCACAGAGCTGTTGGATGGAAGATGCACTAGTGCACCAGGTGACAGCCAAGAATTGGTGCAGCAAGAAACTCCCCTACTGACAAAAACATAGTTTATGATATTTACAGGACTGGAAAGCAAATATTCCTCATGCTTCCAGCTGTTGGACAAATGACCTGTCTCTATTCCTGAGAGCACAATATACAGCCATTTAGCACTGCTGGAAGGTAGTTATGGAATAGCAACTAGTACAGAGATAATCAAGGGGACAAGTTTGCATGCAGGTATGTATGTACACACGTGTGCATGGACATGATTTAATGGTAACAACCAGAGAGAACTTGTGAATAATCCTAAATACTTTCAAATGTGCCAGCAAGCCTATTGTTTATCCTTAAGGGAGGAAAAAACAAAAAAACAAACAACCACACACACAAAACTCCCAAAACAAAACCAAACAAAAACCAACACAAAACAAACAAACAAAAAAAGCAATGAAAAATGTTGGGGCATGTCTATTTTTACCAGCATACTATTTTCTTTTTCTTTGCCTACAGAATCAGTAACCTTAGTTACCATGAGCATTCAGGACTCAAGAGTCAGAGAAAGGTTAGCAATAATTTTCTCCAAACCATTCAAACAATTCCTTACAGATCAGAGTGTCAGTTTTAAGGTCCAATATCTCACTACTTGGCAGGGTTAGTAACGACTGCCTCAGACAGTACTGTTCCTCTGCCTATGCAGAGGGCTCTCCAGCAGGACAAGGCTTTCTTCCCTATTGCAAAGAAAGTGCATTCTTTGATAAACAATGTAATTTTGCTCCTTATCCTTCCCTGCACCACATTCAAAGAAGAGGAAAAAAAAATCTCAGCAACACTTTTGGCATAACAGAGGCAGTTTCCAGCTGGGACAAACTGGTAGGAGAAGTGGGCAAGCAATAATAAAAAGCTAAACCAAGAACAGCTTGACCCATGGTTCCTGCAAATTCCACAACTGCAGGAATGTAAATATCTTCCTCAGTAGCCCTCAGGAACTTGTACATGGGGCATGCATTTGAGTTCTCATACTTACAAGGAAAAGATCATGCTGTAATAAAGTCCCATCAGACTGAGACTGAGTTAAGTGCAGAGTTCATCAGTGACGTGACCAGGAGTAGCTTAAGTAGATCCTCCCTGACAAAAACACCTTACTAAAGTACCATAAATTCTGCACATGTCACACGCTACAGGAAAGGGATCTGAACACCACACTCTTGGCTGGGTACCACTCTTCACACCCCTCATTCACATATTTTAAGCAGCATCACATACACATAGTCTGCTTGTGCAGCACTGAGACAAACCCAACCATAATCGTGCTAAACACATAGACAGAATTAGAGCTAAGTGCCAAGTGCTCCATTGGTAAACCAGGAGAGAAACCTTTTCTTTTTCTGTTGCTAAACCCCCTGCCTTTTCTAGCCTTGGAAGATCATACAAAACCACCAAAGATGGGGCATATTTAGCTCCAAGAAGGGAGCCGTGCCAAGCCACATAAGGGAAAAATTAACCTTTACAGTACAATAGAGATCACAATGCTTTATTTCATAAAGGTGCATTTAAAAGAAAAAATAACCCTTTAACCTGAAAATTTTTGAAGTAGGGACATCATTGTACTGAATTTTGGGAACACGGGTTACTGGGCACAAGTCAGAAGATGCAACCAGAGTTCAGGCAAATAGGATCCATCACACAGAAAGCTCCACACATCTCTTATGTGGGTTTTGTGCACGACACACAAATGAAACCACTGATATGGAGGTAAAACTGCACAATTAATTCTACAATATTTGCAGAGATCTTTCATAATTTATACAAAGTTTCATTTTAGCGGCTCTGGGATACAGTCTATTAATTCTAGATATTTTCAAAGGGTGTCTTCCATAAATGCTTCACAGAACTACCCATCTTCAGAGCTCACCAATTTCTAAGCCTGTAAAGTTTGACAGTGCTATCTAATTATGGTATTCCTTTTACCATTCTGTTCTGTTATCAGGAACAGATTCTCTCCCACTGTAACAGAAGAAAAGATAGAAAAACACAGTTTCAACATTACATTATTGATGGCCCTCACACTGGAGAGCACTAGGACTCATCAGAAAATAGCATATATATTGTTATAAGAGGGCCCCAAAACAGAACTAGCAGGTTGCAAGCTCGCCTATAGCAAGTCAGTAAGTGACTACACTTCCAGAGCTGAGAGGTACATTGTCTGCACATTACATCTGGAAAAGCAGAGTATGACATTAAGCTATTAGAGAACATTCAAAGGAGGGCCACAAAGATGGTGAAGGGCCTTGAGGGGAAGCTGTATGAGGAGCACCTGAGTCACCTGGTCTGTTCAGCCTGGAGAAGAAGAGACTGAGAGGAGACCTCACTGCACTCTTCAGGACCCTCACAAAGGGTTGCAGAGGGGCAGGCACTGATCTCTTCACTCTCGTGACCAGTGACAGGACCCAAGCAAATGGCATGAAGCTGAGTCAGGGGAGGTTCAGGTTGGATATCAAGAAAAGGTTTTCACCCAGAGGGTGGTTGGGCACTGGAACAGGCTCCCCAGGGAAGTGGTAACAGCAACAAGCCTGACTGAGTTCAAGAAACGTTTGGACAATGCTCTCAGGCACATGGTGTGATTCTTGGGGTGTCCTGCCCAGGGCCAAAGTTGGACCTGATAATCCAGATGGGTGCCTTCCAACCCAGCATATTCTATGATGAGAAGACAAAATGCAAAAAAAAAAGCAAGAAAAAATTCAACTATCAGGTAAGCAAATACTAAGTTACTTTTAAACAAATCTTTTCTGCCAAACTGGAACAGGTTATATTTTCCATGCAAAGAAAAATTTTCTCAGCCAAGAAAAATTCAGGGACAGCATAGTGGACAACATTAATGGGAAGTGCATAAAACTACTGGCATGCAGAGATGGCAAAAAATGGCAAAGGGCTGTCTTCAAAGAAAGTACGTTCCTACGAGGTGACTTTGAAGGCAGCTTCAAGGCTCACATTGCTGAGATCTGCACATGGGGAAAAGTTGGTACTCAACCAGCCCAAGCCCAGGGCCCAATCCAGGTGTGCTCTGCCATGACAACTGAGTTCCAGCTGTTCTCACCTAAAGGCTTCTCGGCTAAACAATCCTCATTTAGGCAACAGCACAGTTATCTGTGTAGGTACACACATTCTCTGGCTTAAAGGCTCACTTCTGAAGAGACAAAAGTCACTGAATATCAAAACCAACATTTGCTGGTTTTGTCTTCTGTTTGGGTTTTTGTTTGGTTTCTTCTATTTGTTTTTAACTAAGAATTATCTTCATTGGTTATTTGCAAAAATCTAATTTCACAGTTTTTATTCCCAGGAACCAGACATGCTGAGAGCCCTGGCTGACTGACAGCCACCTAGTCATCTTCTAAACACCTGTCTTGTGGGTCTGAGCAGAAAAAAAAGTGAATCCCATCATATAATGTCTATCTCTCCCTTCAAATAATACAAATGTTAAAAGGCAGCTTTACACTGCATTACCAGCATGACTCAGACCAAAATAACAATTACAGAGACAAATGGAACCGCATATTCAGTTACACAAACGTTTTCTCAACTAGAATAAAACCAAATTACCTTCTGAAGAAAACAAATCTACACTGAGGCCCATAAAACACACACACACAGTTTTGGCATTAAAACTCTGCATAGATCAAAGATGCACTTCAGTTATCAGAGCCCCCGGTGTACAGAAGTCCTGCAGAAATCCAGCCTTCAGCCATGGGACCAGGGCACAGTACTCCTCCATGGTGCCTTTGGGGCACTCAGTGGCTGCTGCCCGAAACCAAGCACAAGGCTTAGGAAAATAGAAAAAAGTGAAGGATCTTGAAGTGGAAAGGGCTATGACACACATACACCTATATCTTAGAAACTATTCAACCTAAGACTCTAAAGATTCTTACTTTAAGTCCATTTCCGAAATGCATTTTAAGTGCAATTTGTGCTTTTTCATGTGCTTGCGATGCCACTATCACCATTTGTCAACTGACTTCCGGCGCCACGTGTCCTTCCACACAGGAATAAAGAGTGAAGGAATACCCCACATGCCACGATACAGGCAAGGTAACATCTTCCAGCTACTCTCTAGATCAGCATAGCAGAACCAGGGCTTACAGACACTTGTTTAATATGTGAGTCATCTTTACCCACGAGCATAGTCCTGCTGGCGTCAGACAGATGACACGCAAGGAGAAGGGTTTCTGCAACAGGGCCCAGAGCAAAGCAGTTTGCAGTGAGAAGAACTGGTGCTCCCACCAGTTCTGTGCCAGGGATGCCACAGAAGCCAGCACCACTGCCACGTGTGCTCTCAGGGCTGCTGCAGAAACGCCATGGGGGCAGGGGGGGTGTTAGCTACAAAGGCCCCCTTCACTTCAACAGGATGGATCTCCAGGACTGAACTTCAGCATCTAAAAGGATGAAATGGAGAGTGAAAAGCACAACAGTCTCATGTATTTTAACAGCGTTGCAGGGGAAAAAAACCAACCTGCATTTTCAAACAATTTATTGCATAACGTCATGATATGTGACTAAATACATTTCAGGCTACAGTGAGGACAAAAATCTTTAAAACGGTTAAGTACTGGCGATACTGCATTATGAAAAGGAAAAGAATGGCAGCACTTGGTTAAAATCAATACAAATTAACACATCTGGGATTGTTTTGCTGTTTACAAAACAAATAGTCTACACTGCAAAATAGCTAAACCTTAAGTGATGGAAAATGCTGGGATTTCATATTTGCCTTCTTCCATCCAAAAGTTTCCAAGACACTTCATTGATGCACTGTTATTTGAATGCAACTTATTGCAAAGACAAGTGTCCCTGTATTTCTTGATTTGTAAAAGTCAAGACATCTTAGGCTAAGTCCTGTCCCCATTTTCTAGCAAACCTGGGGGTAGGGGGGCAAACTCCTCCAGATTACTTCTGGGGCTCTATCATTATTCCACAGGTGAAACAACAACATATAGAACTTCACATAAAACAGTTCCCTCATATATATTTTTTTAAAACATTAAGATAGTGCAATTTTTTAAAACACATTTATCACAACACAAATTAATTCCTTGCATTCATCTAAGTTCTCAACTTTATACCTTGGCACACAGAACAGGAATTTTGTTTCATATTGAAAAAAAATCCACACCCTGGGAGAAAAAAAAAAAGCAAACTGGCCAATTCTTCCCCCATTTATCTAGCAAAACCACCTTCTTCCTTCTGCCATTCAGTGAGTATAAAACAGGCTGTACAAGCCTTATTTCTGTGCTAAGTTAACTTTTAGAATTAAATAATTGAAATAGTTTATTAAAAAAAAATAATATATTCCCCCCCCTCTCCCCTGAAACACTGCTCGTAGACAAACTGAATGGAAGTTTGTATTTCTTTCGATCTGCTTTGCATGCAATTCCCCTGAAAGGAATCAGAAACAAAGAACTGGTTTGCACGTTTGGTTTTACTAAGTTGTACCACGTGAAACGTAACAACATTGTGCACTGGAGCATGGGGGTCTTCCTCCATCGCTCTGCTTGAATCTCCTGTCTTCAGTTCAAATGCACCTGGGTGAGTAACTTAGACCAGGTTTCCTGGTTTCCGGTCTTGGCCTTTGCTGGGGACTATTGTGCTCTCTGAATTGTTCGGCTGAAACTGAAGTCTGCTCCCCCTCTGCGAGGAAGGAGGCACGTTGCTGTGCTGGTGATGGAAAAAAGAGGAGCCTGGGTAATGCCCCATGACCTCGCTGTACGTCGGGGGTGGTCCTTCCATCCTTCCATTACTGCTATAGTTGGTTGCACTTATGCCCGAATTGCTGCTGGGTGGGCAGGGGCCCCCACTGTACATCGAGATGTCTATCAAGTCGCTATCAAAAATGGTTCGGTTGGGGGGCGCCCTGACGGATTCCCGGTTGAGCTCCATCTGCTGTTCTGGGTCCCGGAGCTGCAGGGTGCACGGGCCTTGGTACGGCGGTGGCTCTTCCCCGTCAGAGAGGGAGATGGTCGGAGGAAGGTCAATCTCATGCTGCATGTAAGGGTAAGTGGGCTGGAAGCGACTGAAACGGTCCCGCTGTATAAAAGATGGTGTGGTAAACCTGTCCCTGGACCTGGGAGCATACATGATCTGAAACAGGAAGAGAGACACGTGAGACTCCACATCTGAGCAGAGCACTGTGGGTGCTCCATATTTGCAAAGAACCGATAAAACACAGAATACTCCTCTTTGCCACCTATCTTAGAGATTAAACTCAGCAGATACTTGTTCCCACATATGTGCAAGTGAACAGGTAGGAGGTGCAGGAAGGATCTAACATACTTGAGAACAGCTTCACGGAGGAAGACCAAGACCTCCAAGCTCCTTCTGACATTAAAACATTCAGAGAAAAAGCAAATTTTTCTGTTTCTGAACACAAGAAATGAATTTTCACTAGTCTTGACAACTGATCAGTTTTCTGACAGGTTCCCAATACTGAATTTCAGCTACAGTCTGAGCCTCCCCCTCTGACTCAGAGTTAATGTAATACCCGACATCACCCAAGAATTCAGATTGTCATTTTAGTATGTTTTGTAGAGGCCCAGCATATCTTACACCTCCAGTACCAAAGTGTCCTCCACTCCCTCAGTTCTCAACCAGAACTCAGCCCCCGGGGAGAACCTGCAAAGCTCTGCACTGTGAATGCAACAAATGTGCACGGTATATTAAACCCTGGGGAAGGTCAGGCTTTACAAAAGAAGAGTTCAAGATACTATGTGAGGTGCTATTGCTCCTCACTTGGTCTATCCCAGATCTAGCAGACATATCAGGCTCTCAGATCGAGATCTATCAAACTGATTTTCTCTTTTTTGGATCCATCCAGGTCTTCAGCCCCTGACCCTCACAGAGGCAGGGCCAACGACCAGGAAGTTCTACTGTTTATCAAAGGACAGCTGGACCACTCAAAGTAATACACCCACAAATTATTACACAGACCAGGGATTTATGCTAGCTAGAAGATGGGAGACACTGGTGACAGGATGCACGTTGTAAATCCAAGAAAAATTCAGAGACAAGAGCAACTGGTCTCCCAGCTTCCAATGAATACCAAGCACTAAATGAGGGAGAAACATTCCCACAACTTACTTATGAATGCCTACTGCCACACGGGGAGCTGCTGATGGAGATGAGGTGTCAGGTAAGTAGAATTTCATTCTTTTAATGGAAAGGTCTCGGGCATTTATGAAACGGGAGTTAAGGCAGGCTCAGATGACCCCATGAAATACACCAAAAAAGCTTTCTTTACAAAATAGATGCGTGTTTTTTAAAAGAAACCAAATACACATTACAGGGAAGCACACTGGTGAAAACAGTCAGAAATCTGACAGTACCTCTGAAGCACCCTGGCGCGAAACCGAGCTTTCTGAAGACCACAAGCACCCTTCCTGAAATGTGGAAGAAAACAACAAAAGATGAAAAATTAATAGATCACATCACCATCTTGCCTCAATATGACAGCTCTTATCAACAGTCAGCTTCCAAGGACTGGCTGTCTCCACTCAGAGAGAGAGGTGCTAAACAAGCAACATCCCATCCCTTTCTTTCCAAAACGAGAACAAAAAGCAGCTCTGCTCCCAAGCAAGTCAAGCTTGGTCCACTTTTTATGTGTCAAGATGTCATCCACAGCACCAATTCCCACAGGCCATAAGGATGCAGCAAGCTGGTCACAGCTGTAAGAGTGTGGCAACGAGCAGAGATGACAGGAGACACTTCAGCACTAGTGTGCTGAGCAGATACCTGTCACCTCCCAACCCACGACAAGGCCACGTAAGCGAGGTTGGCAAGTCTGACAAAGTTGACCTGCCAGCCAGGATCCCAATTACACACTAGAGGCAAAACAGTTCATAACAGAACCCGGCAACTCTAATCTCAGCAAAGTTATGAGTTACACTAAAGGCAGTTACGCTGAACTCAGGTATGATCTGGTAAAACTGTCAGTTGCCCAATTCCCACCATAAACAGTAGTTAAGCAGCTGAGGTTTCAGCCACCAGTTCCCCTCTTCAACCACTTCTCTAACCACCTTCTCAGGCCAAAGCATTTTCTCTTTCATGCCCTGAAACGCTCTTCTGACATTGTACCAGCACTCAGTGAAGAAAAAAAAGGTGAAGAACAGTATATCAATAAGGGAAAACAGGTGTATCATTATTTTTCTCCCCCAATTAATTATCTAGAACAGCAATAACTCCTGAACTGAATTTATTTTATTGGAAAATTTTGAAGCTAAATAGGACACATCAGAGCAGGTATAAAGCACAGAACTTCAATCTTGGTGCACAAAGAGAAAATCAAAATATTGTATGGTCATGACTATTTTCTCAATGCTAACTCAAGTCTTACAGATACAAGAAATTTCAGCAACTGGAAGGAAAATGCACTGTCCCCAAAAGCATTACCATGTATAGACTACTTTCAAATCTTACTGTACTGCTTCTTCTCACCATAGCATCTTTCAACATATTTCAGGTACAAAAATAGATCCAACTAGATGTTCATCATGACACTCGCAGACCAAAAGCCGTCTGTGATCTTGTCAGGAGAGTCCACTGCAGAGGAAAGCTGCTCTAAGAGGAATCTCCCACAGGATTCAGCAGTTAAGGGAAACGCTTTGAATAACAAAGCATTCTACACTTCTCTTCTGTAGCTTTAGAGAACAGAGACAGAGGGAGGCTGACAATTGCAATTATTTACAACTTCCTCAAGTACTCACTTTTGCAAAAGGCCTGAGATGAAAGACAAATCTTATGCAGATTCATGTATTTCAGTGCCTAGATAAGGTTCTGTCAATGGAAGAAACTGTAACTGCGTAACAGCATATATACATGTATTTGTACCCACCTTCCTTTCCATTCCTCCGTCACCCAGATGCCCTCATTTTGAAATATCTGAGGGTATGTCTGCACAATTAAAGACAATCAGGTTATCAGCAGTTGACCAAACAGGCTCCAAGCCTGTTGCAACCATTAGTAAGACATACTAGTCAAAGCTAAAGTTCTCAATTAACTGTTCACGAATTACAGGCCATACACAGCCCCATGGCAGATTTCTGAGCAATGGTTTGGAAAATACAATAGTGTGTAGCTTTATGCTTAGTGCAACTGTCTCAGTCTCACCTTTAAAAATGTGTTCAGGCTCAGAAGAGAGGGAAAAAAAAACCAAAGCCAACAACCCAACTCAGAAAGAAATAAAACCTAACCCCACCACTCACATTAATTAAACTCTTATAAAAACGAGTTCCTGATGCGGAAGGGAAATTACAACTCCCACCTTATGGCCCATCTCCCCAAAGACAGGAGAGTAAGAAGAGCCAAGCGAGATGGTGCAGCACATGGAAAAAAAGCCCTTGCATGGAGGGAGAATGGGATCCATTTGCTGAGCCAAGGCACCCAGATCTGGTACCAGCCATGCCCAACAGAAACAACTTGCTAGAAGTGAGGAGTTGCCTGTTACTTCTGCTGCTGCTGCCTGAATCCCAGTACAGTAAAAGGTCCTGCTTAGAGGCACTGCAGCTGCTACAAGGAGCCCACAGTGTGTGCTTAGGGCACTAGGATAGTCACGCCAAGATGATGAGACCAAAGGAGCCCAAGGTTCTTCCCACTCTGGGATGACTACTTGAGAGGGTAAACAGCTTGGGATGCAGTTGAATGCCAAGGCTGTGAGATCACTAGGATGCAAGGATGTGTAACAACACGGTTTCTTTGACAGTATGTCACACAGTCCACCTGTAGCTACTCCTATCCCTAAAGTTTCCACAGAATAGAGCAGGAGGCTGAATAAATCATTTGGCAGCAGCCAAGCCCCAGCAAGATACATCTCCCAGAAGCCAGAAGAACTCCCCAAGCAGATGGCTGGGTAGCATGTGCTCAGCATGCCCACGTTTCAAAAATACCAACCTCACCATGCACACATGGTTGGTTCAGTGCCACAGTACAGGGTTCTCCCATCACCATGTCCAGACTACCTGACCCAATGTAGGATTTTCTGCCCTCCTGAAATTGCTGCATACCCCACAGGAGACTTACTACCTAGCATTGTCAAGACTTCACTTCAGCAACATCCTCCCTCCTCTGCACTAGGTACACATAACCTAACCCAAGCCTTGGTGCTCACCTACTCCACTGTTCTTGGGGTGATGGCAAGGGGTTGAGAGAAGAAGTTGTTGCAGAAGGAAAATATCCCCCTGACATTTTTCCCCCCAAGATGTAGATTTAAGAAATAATGTGATGGAACTGTGAACAATTTGGGGTGACTTACACTGAGGTAAAGTGCTATTTCTTGCTCTCTCCTTGTCCCTCTACTTACAGCTCATTTGACAGCTAAAATGCTTCCCTATGCTCACATCAGTGAAAATCGGATGAGAACCAACAGCATTTGTATTTATATTTCCTCATATCGTTTCTCTCAATGTTTCAAAATACCAAGGTAGACTAGTTTAATGACTAAAAAAAAACTTGCTTTCAACTTCTTTCCAGTTTTCCCAGTTCTCACCCTGTGATCAAGACAAAACCAGGCATAGGCAATATGGCTCAGAACGACAGCTAACCAGCCACCAGGCCTGACCCAAACTCACAGCCCCAGTACTGCACTGCCTGGCATTGTGCTGACAGGCACTTCCCAGCTGGGACATCCAGTGCTGGCAGTCCTGCTCGATGGCCCCTCATACCAAATGCCCAGAGGTTTGTACAAGTAGTTCTCAGGTATGTGCAAACAAGACTAAACCTAAGTAAAAGCAATTTACTCATTTTTTGATGTGGGCAGTATCTCAATGACCTGCTTCTTACAGGTTCTCAATAGCTAGCCACCTCAACTTGCTCCTTAAACAAACTTCAGCCATGAGCTTCAGTACTTAAAAGTAACAAGAAGAGAAAACTTATACATTCATTCCCTGCACTGTATTAATTTTTAACATTGTTAGGCTTTGCAAGTGTCCTGGTTTGGGACAAATATGTTCAAAAGGATAAATATTCTCTGATAAAAAGGAGGCTGCAGCTCCCCCTCCCCCACCTGGTTCAAGGGGGGAAAAAAATATTTCCTGGAAGGAAAGTGAAAGAACTATTTACTTAACAAACACACAAGAAAATAATAAAAATGCTAAATAATAAATAATGAAGTCTCTCACGGTAGAAAGAGAGAACCTGGAAAATTCAGAGTCCTTTTGTTGATATGATCTCCTTCTCCCTTTGCCATGAAGGAGAAAATGTGGGGACCCTCAGGCCAGGCCAGTGAAAGGGTCTCCCAGTGAAGTTTCAGTGTTCTAGTGTCCTGAACAAGTCCAGAAACAAAGAGGAGAAACCAAAGTCTCAGGAAAACACAGAAGTTCCACTCTTCATCCTCTCTCCAGCACACCTGCCAGAGGAGCCCTTTTCAAGCCTTATATCCTGCAGCTGCTGGAAGGAGTGTTAATGAGCCCAAAGGCTCTGCAGCTGGGACCTGGGTATTCCAGGGGTCTTGCTGGAAATTTCCTCCTCAAGCTGCTGTGTCAGCTCTTGGGCCCAGTTTAAAGACACAGAAAGGCCCAAGATTCATTTTTCCTGGTATAAAGTTGTGATATGGCAATATGGGATACAGCATAAAGTCACCCCAAGACAGCAAGGAAAATCCCAGCACCTACAAATAACTCCAAGCAAGAAAAATCTTTGGGATCCACCTATGTTTTTTGTTGACCTTTGTAATTTTTGGGTTTCACAACAATTTACAGAAATTAATTTTGCCATTAGGTTTTGAAATAACAGCATCATTTAATAAATCCAGCTGAGTGATGACTTAATTATCTTATGGTGAATTACCTTATGGCAATGATTATTTAACTCAATATTTAGGCTTATGCAGTCTCCTAAGATCTAAGATAATTTGCTATTTTGTATTTGACAAAGGGTTAGAGCTTCTAGAAGTAAACAGTGTAGGAAGATGACTTTTTGAGGACATTTTTAAACACTGGAGCACACAGTGTCATCTGTCTCAACTGAGCATCACCAAATTGACAGCTGGCAGGAGAGTCATTTAACAGAAGAATAATTTTTTACTCACAAGAAATTATAAGTAAAATTTACACTTGGTAAGAAAATTTCCTCAAACTGTAATGAAGCAAAAGAATCCCTTATTTCAGGTGGGATAGAGTTAATTTTCTTCATAGTAGTAAGTATGAGGCCACGTTTGGGATTTGTGAGGAGAACAACGTTAATAACACAGGGCTGTGTTTGCTATTGCTGAACAGCACTTACACAGCGTAAAGGCCTTTTCTGCTCATCACCCCACCTGTGAGGGGCTGGGGGTGCACAAGGAGTTGGGAGCAGAACACAGCCAGGACAGCTGACCCCAGCTGACCAAAGGGACATTCCACACCATATGGTGTCATGCTCAGCATATAGAATTGGGGGAAGAAGGAGGAAGGGGGGGACTTTGACAGTAACAGCATTTGTCTTCCCAAGTCACCATTACACATCATAGAATCTTGCTGTGCTGGAGACGGATGAACACCTGCCTGCCCCTGGGAAGTGGTGAATAAATTATTTGTCTTGCTTTGCCTGTGCATACAGCTTCAGCTTTACCTATTAAACTGTCTTTATCTCAACCTCTGAGTTCTCACTTTTACTCTCCTGATTCTTTCTCCCATC
Organism: Calyptomena viridis; assembly: GCA_013390005.1. NCBI lineage: Eukaryota > Metazoa > Chordata > Aves > Passeriformes > Eurylaimidae > Calyptomena > Calyptomena viridis. Next base: position 135,775 of record WEIV01002534.1, read on the forward strand.
CTGCTGGGAGCAAGTGGCTGTGTGGTGCTTAGCTGTCAGCTATATGACAATTCCATATAATCCAAACTTTTTTTACTGCCTGTTAAGGAGATTTTCAGCCTTTCTCCACTTCAGAGTTTCTGAGAAATAGAACTCTGCCTGAAATTATATTTCCTGAGAAACGTCAGTTTCTCATTTTCAAAAAGGCATTAAAATTAAGAAGATCCCTCTTTTTCCTTTAACTCAGATTTTATTTTATTATTTTTATATATATAAATGTACACACACACACAAATACACGTATTTCTTTTGCAAGTGAAATGTTTCAGACAGCAGTGTAATTTCCGATTTTGACCCTAGGTGGTACATTACACCACATTAAAGCAGTGGCTTGCTGAAAACGCTCCAGGAAGGCACAGGGGCTCATTCCTCCCTGTCTCTTCCTGGGTGATACAGACCATCACGGCTTTGAAGATGGCAACATTTTCCCTACCAAACACAAGCAAAACAACTGTCCCCAACAGAATGATGAGTATTCCAGCAGAGCTGTTTGTTCCTCTAAAAGCTGTGTTTCCTCAAGGGCAGAAAAGGTGTCTGGCAGAGCAGTGCATGATACCAAGGAGAAGTACTAGAGAATTATGGAGAGTGCCAAGTCTCTCAGACATAATCTGCCTCCCTACACTTACTGTAATTACTTCTGTTACTTAATGCTTTAAAACTTTTATTTCCTCAACTTCACAGCACTCCATCACTTGAAGTAATCTTCATTTCATTCAACTGATGGGAGTAAGTATTATTATCCTTCCTCCTTTGTTTGGAGATGAAGCAAGTTGCCCAGGGTGACACACTGAGTCAAGAGCCACCCAAAGCCAGTGCTCATTGCTTCTAGTCCTGCCTGCAGATTTCCTACACAATCCTGCCCTTATTAAAGATACATTGACTTTACTGTGGTAGACTTCAAGGAGTGGCAGCCATGCACACTGTCCCTCCTGGCAGTACTCCATAAGGAAAGGCAAGCCTATGTCCCTCAAGGAGATGGCATGAGAATACAGTACACATCCAGCCCCTGCCAACTGATGACTGGTACAACTAAAAAGATTTGGCAAAGCAGGGTAGTCTAGAGAACTCACGCTCTCTCCTGGCTGTAGACTGGGTTCTTGTTCCCAGTGGGATTTTCTTTCTTTTGCATATGTCAGATAATGAGTGGCCTAGGGACACCATCAGGGAACACAACGAATAATGCCAAAACCAGCAGGGAATAATTTAGAAGATCAACAGGAAAGACTAACATTTGAAATTACTGACAAATCCCTGAGCTGTCAATATTACTGATATTTTCTGTCACCCTCCTGATGTTCCCCTTTTATTCCGAAATAGCCGATACAGGACAGAGGGAAATTATTTCTTACAGCTGTGTTCCTGGAGCTTGGCATTAGAGACTGGCATTATCAATGCAGGTTCTAATGCAAGCTGACTAGCCCTAGCAGCAATGCTGCCCTCAGTGCTAGGAGGCAGGGACTGGCTGGGGTGAACATCCTGTGTGATGGATGCAGGCATTCTGCTGCCAGGAGTGGGCCTGGGGCAGTCCAAGTGCTCAGTACACCTTCAACGACCACTTTACAAAAGAAGACAATGCAAAGACAGAAGCCACTATGATGGAGAGAATGAATGAATTTAGGAACATCAGAAGCTCATGAAGTACCTCTCTGTAAGTCACTTAGTTAATTTCCTTCCCCTCAGTGTTCCCCTGGAAATCACTGGTGATACCAGGAGTTAATCATCAGGACACAAGATTTATCTTTTTGTCCCAGCAAACAGCAGAGTCCCACATCAGCAGCTCAGCTGCAGCTACCTCCATTCCAGCAGGATGCTTTGGTTACCAGCAACGCTGCCCTGCCAATGTGTCAATCCTCCCAAGGCACAACCAGCAATGCTGCAACACATCTCCCCTGGCATATCAGACACACATACCCTGTGCAAGGACATGCTTTTCCAAGGCTGACACATGGCTCTGCCCTAAAACCCTCCAGCACTGCCAGTAACATCAGTTGCTCACACACAAGAGTTTGTGCTGTCTTAGTGAAGCAGCCCTGAGCATGCTCCTGGTATACTCCATACCCTACAGTCTTCCTATCCCTCTCAGGTGTTCTGCAAACCTTGGCTTGCTCCCAGCTGTGAAGCCAAACACTGCTGATACATAAGCCAGCAGGGGGAAAATGTTCAATATTCTATCCAATATGGACACCATTCAGCACCTTGCAGGTTCACTTCAGGCTGCTGCTCATGCCAACATGGTTATCACTCAGCATCACTCCACCTCTCAGTTACCATCTCAAAACTCTTACTTCTGCTAGTATCAAAACAGGGCTGAGGTGTTTAATAGCCTCTCTAGGAAAGGGTAGGGGTGGCCATGGGAGGGCAGGCAGCATCCTCAGCAGCACTGCTACAGAAGCATCCGCTACTCCCGAGCAGTGTTTGTCCTGCCCTTGGCTGTGATCTGTTTAAGGCCTCAGCACAATAACCAAGGTAATAAAAAGAACAAAGACTAGATGAGAGACTGGAAGATAAGACTCCAGAGCAGACGAAAATAAAATAGAGAAAAAGGATAACGAATGGAAGTTCAGATGAACTGGTGGTTACACGGAAAAGTGTATTTACAAGACAGGTACATAATGACTTTTCAATATGTGCTTCTCAAGAAGGAACTTTTTTTCCTACAGTTGGTTCCCCTTCTGTCCCTCATCATTGCAGTGATATTTCATTTTTTTAATACTCTAATTTCCAACGTGGCCTGGAGGTTGAAATTTTCATTTTCATCCTCTTTTTTTTTATTAGTTGTTTGGTTTGATTTTTTAAACATTAAGGAAATTCAACAAGAAAAACAAACCCACAAATACCTTTTATTTCATTATTTCTGAGGCCCGACTCCTGAGGCTTACAGGCATGAGAAGCTGGCAATAAAGGTAGCAGATAATTTATCTGATCACTTCTATTACACTCTTTAGATGAACCAGAATAAGAGAAATACTTGTTCAGCAGCTGGTTCCTACACAGCCAGAAACCTGTGCCATTCAGCCACCACTTAGGTGTTGGAAATCATGACCATCTAGAAATATGACAGGCTTGAAGAAATGGAAAATTGAAGGCAACGAAAGGACAAAATAAAGTCCCATCTGAACAGGAAAGGCTGGATTCTAAACCTTGATACACTTCTGCTACCTCAGTTACATGAAGAGGCATTCACCTCATAGTTCACTACAGGAACCATATTCAATTAATTTGCTTTACCATTTTCTTTCAAGAAATGTCTGAATGTCCTCTATTTCCATTCGCTATTTCTTCACCAAGAGAAGGCCCAAGTCAGAATAATATTTTCTTCAGACATTAGTGGTTAATAAACATTTTTATCTGTTGTCAGAGTCTATACACTGTTAAAAAATATTTCTTTGGAAAAGAATCTGCTTATGGATAGGACATGCACCGAGAACAAGGCCTGCCTGTTCAAAAAATGAACGCATTTTAAAAGTGTAGAATCTAAGTTGCATCTTACTGCTCACACTATCTATTCCTGTGTGACTCACTCCACTATGGACAATGAGAACAGATTGGTCATTTTCAGTTTCTCATCACAGAGGATTTCCAACCCTGACATCTGAACTCCGAGACCTCTAAAACCCCATCCCCTACAAGTATGACCTTCTTGTACGAACAGCTTCAGCTTATCAGAAATTCAGATGAGTAACAGTGATGACAAACCTATACCAGAAGGTTTTCAGAAGAATTAGTAACCAGTTCTTGCCATTCAATCACCAATTTCCAGAAAGTGCTCACTTGGCTATGACTATCACTATTTATAAGGGTGCCATCAAACTGGAACTGAGTCAGTGTTTCAAAAATGATTTAAATCAGTTCTGGATACTGAAGCAGCTCCCAAGTTCTTGCTGCCAAACTGCATGTTCTTCTTCACAAGAAGGTGGTATTTTCTTCCTTTTGCCCAGGAGGAAAAAAACACCACTGGCTCTGATAACAGGCAATACTAATGAACCATACAAAGGAAATAATGGGTTACTTCATGCATTTGACAGCTTACTGCAGTTTTAAAAGATTTGTGAAGATGAAAATGCATTTCATTTATCTCAAACTATTTCATTTCAGGCATTTGTAGCAATTATAGCCAACATTTTTCAGACAGAAGTGTGGTTCTTGAATTAGAATGTCCATTTCAAAGCAACATTCAAATTAATCTAGTAAATTTTTCCAGCCCCGAAGTTCACAAGGTTAAGGTTTGACAAGTTCCAGTTTCATCTGTAACCAAATTAGAGTTCAGCATTCCCACACTACCAAAGTGCTAGGGAATAAGCCTTGTAGTGGCAGCTCCTTTCCTCCCCCCTGCAGCCTCCAAGGTAAAGTTATTCACCTCAACAGGGCACAGGTGATGTGCTAAGCAAGAGCTTTGGGAACCCTGCATTGTCACATTTTACAGCTGGCTTTCAGGAGGGAGCTGCCAATTGCAGGGACCGCCAGGGTTGCAGCTCCAGAGCAGCCACTCAGGTTCAGCCTTGGCTGTGGCACCCCCAACTCCTCCCCTCCCTGGGCACTTCCCTCACTGACTTGGCTGAAATCTAACCTTAAGGAAAAAAAGAAAAGGCAATTAGTGTTCAGTTAGAGCAGTCCCCTGAGGCCCCTCACCATTACCTTGGCAGCTCCCTGAAGGAGCACAAAGAAGGAGGAAACTTAGGACTGGGATGGATAAAAAGGCAAGACTGTGGAGTTAGAACTGGTGCAAACCATTACAGGACCACAACTTGCAGTTAAAATCAGACTTTTTTTCACAGAGAAATGAAGGTGTGAACCCCATGCTGTTATCAGGAATTCAATGCATCAAAAGGCTACCCTTACAAAAGGCTTCTTGCCCACCACTGTCAGCAAAGGGGCCAAGTGCACCACTCTGGGGACACTGAAAAACACATCAGAAAAAAACAACAGGCCCTGCAACACCACAGGACACTGCACACCTTTGCAGGGATGTCCCAAAGTCAGGCACACACTGTGGTTAACCCTCACAGGAAGGTGAGCATCCCACCCAGCAAACTCTCGGCTCACAAGGCAAGTTAGATGCCCATTTACTCTTGGGTTGACTAACTACAGCCTTAACACTTCTTGACTGAGATTCCATCTTAAGTCTGGACACTGTAACAACACATCTTAAGCACTCCAGGTCCTTGGAGGGATCCTTTTTCTAGTCTCTTCTTGCTGTTTGAGTGAAACAACCACTACATTTTCCTGGTCCATTACTGGGATAGTGGTTTTGATCCAGCAAGCAGCCACTGCAGCTTCACAAAACAGCAACAGCAATAAAGCTCCAGAGTATCAGTGAATATATGGAAAGTCACAACAAGGTGTATTTCAAATCTTCGTACCCCAGGTAATCTCCATTCATTCCCCTTCCACTCCCCTTTCAAATTACAGCAGCAGCAAACAGGATGTCACATCTGATTCTCCAAACACAAAACAAATACAGGCTACATAAAACATAGCCGGGTCTAAAAACAATCAGAGAGAATACCTTAAATTTATGTTCTGATTTTGTTTTCTACTGACAAATACAACCCTGACAAGACCTAACTACAGAGAGTAATAAATGATATCAAGTTTTTCCAGCAGTTGTCTGTACCACAGCTCCTTGGGAAGCTTTGCTGCAGGCCCATACAACACAAGGAAAAGGAAAATTTGGTGCAAAGGGCTCACACTCACCGTCTGCAAAGTTTCTTCCTGTCTTCTGCTCTGGCTCTGTCGGTTGATGAAGGAGCGTGTCGAGAGTTTGTAATGGTTCAGCAAGCAGATGATCACTACGACCATAACAGTTATAACCACAATTATAATGATGATTTGAACAAACTCCAGTTCAGCTAAAACAAAGAAAAAAAGAGGAAAATGTGTCATTAACACACAGAATGTTAACCATCGAAGCAATAGTCTGAAAAAACCCTCATTATTTCATCAAGATTAATCTGGCATATGATACTACTGCTATCCATTCTGCAAAGCTTTGTGAAAAAACCTGTTCTAAGTAGTATGAAAGTGATGTAATTTTTGACAGAGTAAATCGATCAGTATCAGTGGCTACAGAGACGAATCCCCAAGAAGCTTCTTGGTTTTGACCTGCAGCCACTCATACTGATCAATTCTTTATTACCTGCTCAGGTAATAAACTCTTCAGCATAAACGCCACAGACAAGCCTGTTGGATAATACAATTTCACTGGTGGGGTGAGGAGGGAAACAAACCAAGAAACCACTCACACACAAACTCCACTCCATTTTCATGGCCACCTGCAATGCCAGTAGGTCCAGAGATCCATAAGCTTTGAAGCTCCATAAGCTAACGAAAAGAGGTCATGGAGAGTGGAATCAGGACACTATCTTGTACACTACCCTTAATTTTTTATCAACTAAATAGCATGAAAACTGTCTAACTAGAGTGGAAAACTTTTATTCTATTGAATCTATACACAATGTCTTTTTCAATTACTAACTTCTCTCTAACTAATGTAAAGTAAACTTTCCTAGGACTTACCATTCAGGTAAAAATCTAAAAAGAGATCTGGTACTATAAAATAAGACATGTTCCACCGTGGTTAAAAATGAAACCAGGGCCTTGGTTGTTGCAAGAGATACAATTACAATGAACTCCGTCAGAGCCCATCATCTTATCTGAAGCCCTGCCTATAGCACAAATATTAAGTATATTTAGAAATGAGTCACTCTTGCACCCTTTTGGCTATATTGGAGCAGCAAGGATGAGCACCGTAAGGGGAAAAACTGCCCTTTAGAGTTACCAAGTTGCTGGTATTTCTATGGAAACTGCATTGCTCACAGGGGATGCCCTCATCTTGAAAGATAAATCCAGTTAATGGGAGGAGGTCTTTGGTTGCTAGGCTGGAAGAAAAAGCAAAGCAGTGCAAGCTGCTCAGTTTTGGTACTTTCCAAAAAGGGCACTACTTTTATGTTGCAAAAACACGAGCTTTGGGGAACCAATGTTAAATTTCTGTTTTAAAAACCTAACAAGGAAAGAGATAATGACATATGAAAATGAAAAGACAAAGCAAATATCAGAAAACAAGCTCTCCCACCCCAATCTCTAATATGTAGTCACACTCAGCCTCTGTGTGACAGCAGCATGCTTGTGTAGACACAATACAACCATGAAGCTGAACTAGAAAAATGCCTTTCGCACATAAAATCCAAGATGAACCTGAGGCGGGAAAAAAAGGAAACCCAAGGCTATTTCATTACTCCAAGAGCTCTTGTGAGCAAAACTTCAGACTACAGGATCTGCAAGCATGCTGGTTTCCAGTCGAGGTTGGTGCCAAGGTCCAGCTGTCTGTCACAAGCCACCAGCAGGCATGGCCACACCACCATTTAATGCCGAGGGTCTGCAATCGTCTCAGTAGGAGTAACTAAGTCCACTTAAAGCTGAGAGTAAAGGGCAAAAATATGCCTATCCACTCATCATTAAGACCACCAACATTTTCAAACAACTTGATTAGTCTGTGTTTTGTGCTCTCCTTTTGCTATCAAGCCCATATGAAGTGCAGCAATCTTTTTCCTCGCTCTTGCGTCATTGGAAGCTAACGGTGTCAGCACCAAAAGATCAAAAAGCAGGAAGCACAGAATTAATTTTAAAAGAAACCCACAGAAACCACATTTAAGTAAAAACTCAGTTTTTCTTGGCTCAGAAGTGCAGAATACAGACTTTACACAGTTGACAACTGCTGCAACTCACATTCTGTGGCTACTGAAGTACTAAATGGTTTCTTCACCCAAACCTTTTTTTTGAGTCCATGTCATACCTTAGACTGGAAATTGAGAGACTGTTGCTAAAGGGCAACATGCAAAACAAGCAATGTTGATTTAGGCTTTCCTAGAATGCAAAGATCACTGGAACGACATATTACTTCTCTCTCTGCCAAGGGCAGAGCCTTCTAAATTTATCAAGGCTTCTGCATTTCAGTGGCAAAGGACAAAACATCTCCATTAGAAATACATATTTGGTCTGTGAGCACTTCCCCTGGGAGGGAATAATTTGAAAATGTTTGACTAAAACATGGCCATACAACAAAGAAAATAAAAACCAAAGCACTCAGGTGTGAGCACATAACATTTTCCAAGTCCGGCTTTACATCACAAACACTAAACAGCAACAGAACACGTTACAGATGCTCAGGAGAATTTCCTTACTGGAAAGCACAGGAAAAAGAGAGATGATTTTTAATCTCTTCTTCCTCCTGACCCTCTTGCTGCTCACTAGGTTATCAACAGGAAAAAGCAAAGAGACAAGTGCAGCAGCAGTCTGTATTTGCTGGCACTGATCAAGGCCATTTAAATAGTTCCTGGCAGCTGCTGACAGGCACTGGGTCACCCCGGCCCCCACAGCGTCCCCTGCTCTGCTGCCCAACACCTGCCAGGCGCAAAGAGCCACTGCCTTCCAGACAGGCATCTCCTCCTGCCTGCTCTTCCTTTTGGAAAGAGACCAGAGGGAGCTCAGGAAGAGAAATGATAGTTTTACCTCTCCAAATCTGTCACACTCTCATATATCAGTTTCTTTACAAGCAACCCCCCAATATTTCTAATAAAAATTCTCCTGTGAAATCAAACAAAACCCCCAAATAAAACAACCCACCAAAAAACCAAACCAAACAAACGAAAAACAAAACAACGTTTCAGGGTAAAAGCCCAACGTGGAAAAGGCAACTACGCGTTGAATGAAAAACACCTTCTCAGAAGAGAACGAAAAGGAGAAATAACTTGCGACCTTGTCAGCAACCGCTTCAGACGGTCAGCCCGACCCCTGCCCCGC